>CM021105.1:58954481-59028257 GCA_007115665.2 Sequoiadendron giganteum | reverse complement strand
AGAGAGAGAGAGAGAGAAGGAGAGGGAGAGTGGGAAGGAGAGAGGGAGAGTGGGAGGGAGAGAGGGAGAGATAGGGTTGAGGGCTAGAGGGATAGAGAGAGAGGAGTGATTGAGTGAGAGACTTGAGAGAGATAGAGGTGGAGAGAGAGAGGGAAAGAGATAATATTTAAATATTTTATATATTACTAATATATATATATATTTAAATATTTATAGATTAACTAAAATATTCAAATAATATTGAAATATTATACATAATTCGGTAAGATATTATCATAAATTGTATATTATATATTAAATTATAAAATTTATTGCATTTTTGAAATCATATATTAAAAATTGTATATTTTTTTTAAAACTCATACTTAAAACATATAAGATATCGGATTGACACAAAATTTAATGCCTAGGGATTAGGCTCGGGCTTGCTTTGGAATTTGGTTCAGACCTGCCAATCCTAAGAAGTCAACACAAAAAATGTGTTTAACAACTTACCTTGCTTCTTCAGACTTCGCTCATGTGGTTGACGACTTTTATTTTAGCTAAAATTGATGAAACGAAAAGGGTTTGTAAAGGAGCTTTTCATCTCTCTACCAATATAAACTATACTTTATTTTGAATCTAATAAATAATTATTATTCATTTTCTATTGGAATTACGACTAAATTCCTGATTGATAGCCTGATAGAAAAACATCTATAGCTTTCAAACTGTATCAAATTTTTTGAATCCAAAACATGTGTCACATTCTATGCTTGGCATACTATAGGATTAAAAATAAATAAATAAAAATTCATGAAGTTTTGACCAAGTTAAGGTGGTCAGACATACAATTTTTTTATATTTTTAAAAAGTTGTAATAAAAAATTCATAATTAATTATTTATTTGCAAAAAATTTACAAAAAACAATGTATCACATCTGGATATGAGTCTTCTACTTATATCTAAAATATTGTAAAAAAATATTATCATTTTATTATGGTTAGGGTGGTCAGACAGACACCTACTTCTTATTGTTTCCCTGAAATTTAAGTACTACTGCATTGAAATTTCAAATTTTCACCAAATAGATTTTTTTTTTATAAAAATTAACCTAGTAGTTTAGAAACTCAATTCAATTTTCCATAGATTCTAATTTTACATATTTTTGAAATAATATAGATAACTTATTCATTTTTTTACGTCAAGTTGCCTAACTCTGATTTTTCTGAATTTTCATTGCCACTTAAGGGCCTGTTTTTTCCAAGATGATCCAGCACATACCCTTTAAAGTGCAATATATTAAGTGTCAGTCAAATGTTTGATAAGGGTTATAAGCTATCCTTTAGTGCTGAAGGTTGTGAAATTAGGGTATCTAGCACTAGAGAACTGATTGCAAAAGGAAGTAGGATAAACAGCGACATATATCATCTAAGTGAGTTGAATGGATAAAGTTATCTCGTTGTGTAAAAAGATAAAAGTTGGCTTTAACATAAAAGGTTAGAACATATGAATTTTGATGATATTCTAAAGATCAAATCAAGAGGATTGGTCTGAGATATGCCAAATATTAAGAAGCATCAATCAACTATCTGCAAGCCATGTGATGAAGGGAAGTAGACAAGAAGAAACTATACTGTTAAGTGTTGGCCTTGTTGTTGCACCAAAAGATCGACCTATCAATGCTCGATACAAGCCAGATTTAAGATCCACGTGAGGCGGTTAAACCATGTCACGAATTTGAGCACCACATTGAACAACTAAGGATACCAAGGGTGTACACCTTGCAACAATCCCCCTAGTGCAAGTGAGGGATTTGAACCCATGACCAGCTCTAATACCAATTATTTGCCTTGTTGATGCACCAAAAGATTAGCCTGTCAATGCTCGATACAAGCCAGAGTTAATATCCATGGGAGGTGGTTAAACCATGTCATGAATCCTAGCACTATGCTAAACAACCAAGGAGACCAAGGGCACAAACCTTACAACAGTAAGGAGTATTCTACATCAAAACCATTAGATCTAGTTCATACAGATTTGTACGAACCTATGAGGACTAAAAGTCTACAAGGTGATAGGTATTTCATGATGCTCATGTTGATGATTACACTAGGATGACTTGGATTACATTTATAAAAGAGAAAAAATAATTTAAGTTTAATGAATTCAAGGCATTAATAGAGAAGGGAATTGGAAGGACAATCAAGGTTTTGAGATGAGGCAGAGGTGGATGATTCACTTCTGAAAACTATGAAAAATTTAGTGAAGAGCGTGGGATTTGGAGACATTTTGTTGCTCCTAAAACTCCATAGCAAAATGGAGTTGCAGAAAGAAAGAACTAAACTATACAGGAGATGGAAAGAACAATGTTATGTTAAGAAAATCTACTAAATATGTATTAGAGAGAAGCAACTCAAATTTTTGAATACATTTTGAATAGAGTTCAAAAAGGATGTATAACTAACAAGACACCATATTAGTTATGGAGAGGAAGACCGACATCTGTCAGACACCTCAAAATATTTGGAAGCAAGTGCTACATCAAAAGAGATGGAGAAAACTTGGGTAAGTTTGATTTTAGATCTGATGAAGGTATTTTTCTTTGTTATTCTTTGAGAAGTAAAGCATATAGATGATACAACAAATATTGAAGAGGATTTTAGAAGGGAAAATGTAAAATTTGATGAAACTATTTAGTCTATTGGTATTCTAGAAGTGGAATATGATAAAAAAAACCAATTCATAGTATTATTGAAGACTCATAAGAGGTTGTTACAACAAATCCAACAAAGTATGTTCAAAAGCACCATTTTGAAGACTAGATTATAAGAGACAAAAATAATGGGGTTTAGACTCATAAGAGACTTGAGAGAGAAATTGAGCAAGTACACTTTGTATTACTATCAAAGATAGATCTCCCAAATCATATAAAGAAGCAAGTAAAGAGAAAGGCTAGATAGAAGCTATGTAGGAAGAACTAAATCAGATTATGAAGAATGAAACTTGGGAACTTGTCCCAAGACCTAAAGGAAAGAATGTGATTGGAACCAAGTGGGTTTTCAAAAACAAACTAAATGAAGAAGGTGAAGTGATCTAGAATAAGGAAAGAATAGTGTGTAAAGGGTATGCTTAGGTTGAAGACATATACTTTGAAGAGACGTTTTATCTAGTAGCAAGACTAGAGGCAATCAAGATGTTTTTATCTCTTTCATCTTTCAAGAAATTTAATGTGTACTAGATGGATTTGAAGTCAACATTTTTTGAATGGACAAATAGGAGAAGAAGTCCGCATCAAACAAATAAAAAGGTTTCAATTTTTTGATAATCCAGATTATGTTTGAAAATTGAAGAAGGCTTTGTATGGACTTAAATAAGCTTCTAGAGTTCGGTATTCAAGGTTGGATGGATACTTGCAGTAGTAAGGGTTTTAGAGAGGAGTTATAGACAGTAATTTGTACATAAAAATAGAAGGAGATCAATAGTTGATAGTTGTGGTTTACATAGATGATATCATTTTTGGTCGTAGCAGTGATGAAATGTGCAAGAAGTTTCAAGAGGTAATGTAGAATGAGTTTGAAATGTCTATGCTAGGAGAATTATCTTTCTTTCTTGGGTTTCATATTGCACAATCACACAAAGGCATTTTCATTTCTCAACACAAGTACATAAAGGAGATGCTAAGTAAGTTTAGGATGGAAGTGCAAACTAATTGGAAAACCTATGGTTATAGGGTGTAAGTTAAGTAAAGATGATGAATCTGATCTGATAGATCAGACCTTGTATAAATCCATGACTGGGAATTTGTTGTATGTGATAACATCTAGATCAGATAAAATGCAAGTAGTTGGAATGGTTTCTAGATTTCAGGTGGCACCTAGAGAAACCCATGTTAAAGATGTTGGTGTAATTAATTATTTAATTACACTTTATTAAGTTTACTTAGGTTTTACTTAGGTAATAATTAGTTTACTTAATTAATAAGTAAGCTTTATTTAGTTGAGTTGTTTTTAGATCAACATTAGGGTTATGCATACATTTCTTTTATAAAGCAATTCATCTCATTGTAATTTCTTAATTCTGAATAATATCAATTTGCACATCTTCATGCAAAGTTATGCTTTTTATTGTTTTTCTCTTCAGTGGAAGGATTTTATGGTTTGCATGTCTGATCTTGGTTTCGAACATGGTATCAGAGCCTTGATATGCAACCCCTTCTCAGATTTTTGGAGAAAATTATTGCAGATCACATTCGGGATTCCTCGAGGGTTTCATGCTTTGAGTTCATTTATGCAGCATTTTGGATTAGATCGAGCATCTCCATTGGATTCAGAGTGCTAGAAAAAGTCAAAATTGGATTTATTTTACTGATTTTGGTCATCATTTTCCAGATCTGTGAGGGTTTCAAGCTTGGTGATTTTTTACAAGCTCTGTGGGTAGCCAATTTTTCGAAGCCTTTTGGGCACAAATGGAGGTCACCATAGCATTCACGGCAGCCAAAAAAACTGATAACGTTTGTCGTTTGGTTGATTTTTGAGTAGTTGATCCAGAAGGCAAAAAAAATTGCCAGGGAGGCCATACGGCCTCCCCAGCAAGCACTTTGAGGCATGATTTTCAAAAAAAATTTATAAAATTTGAAATTGTTGAAAAACATTTGCGTCGCCTACACAGATCAGACCCACCACCCGATGGCCACCAAGAGGTTGTCGGTCCACCACTGTCATTGGTCTCCACCGTTGATCCGTCGCTCAGCCATTCCAGCCCCCGCGGGCCCCTTTCATAGAGTCATGGTCACATGGGGGATTGGTTGCTATGCGCTCAGCCCCCAGTCGGCCCCTTAGCACCCTGCATGGTCACATGGGTGACCAGAAGCTCAGCCCTAGCCACCAACCTGCCAACCCTTGTTGTGCACAAGACCAGTGGCCTACTTTTTTTAAGCCCCCCGGGCTGCCTGCAAGCCATATTGGCCTTCCTGGAGCAACTTTTACAAAATTGGGCGTATTTTTTGCGTACAATGTCCGTTTTTCATGAACGAGATACTGTTGGAAAGCTGATTCCGATGCTGATCCAGTGATGGAGGTAGTTTTTTCTTATTTTTCTCCATTTTTATTATTCAGGTCCTTGAACTCAGATGAAGAATTTTTCACTTCGGAGGGCATATCTTTTGACTCGGTTATCCTTTTTTCACCATTCTTGTGGCATTGAAAATCTGGTTCAATCCTCTACACATATTTGAGGTCCATTTTTATCAGGGAGGCAGATGTGATCTTTGTCTTGTGCATGCACTCTATTTTTTTTTCATGCACTAGGTTTGCATTTTCTCTTTAGTTTATGCATGTTTAGCATTCTCTCTTTTTACAATCATGGGTTATTGTAATAAATGAACTGATATAAAGTACTATCAGGGGGGTTTCTTGGATAATAATATAATTAGAGTGTATTTTCACTTTGATCTCCTTTTCATATTGATGACAACTCGAATGGGTTGTATCTAGTTTCTGTTGTTTCTTTTGGCCAAATCTTGCTCATAGCTTGACACATATCATATTTACATTGGTTCACATCTTAGATTGAGAGCCTATGGTTAATGATCCTGAATCATATTAGATTCACATCGGGTCACATCTCAGTTTGAGGGCCATTAAATTTATGGTTAATGTTCTAGAATCTTCATGGTACTTGCTACTATGGATCAGTTTTAGTCACAGTTTGGCATTGGCATCGAGATACACATAGCTTCTAGATTCTTTCATCATATCATTCCCTCTTATGTGGGGCATTTATTCATCTACTGTTGCTTCACAGATTCCAGGGTTCCAATTTGTGAGTTTTCCAGTATTCTGTGGCATCACGTCTGCTGTTGATTTTTCATGATTCCTTAAGTCCATCAATGATTCTCATTTGGTTTTAGTAGTAAATAGAAGTATCTTTCCTTGATTTCTAGATTCAGGTTCCAGTGTTACTCCACAGTGTTCTTCCAATGCTTCTTTGCAACAAGTCATCTCATTGAGGGGGGATTTATCCCACTGGGTTTTCTTCTCTTTCTCATTCATTACATTTGTACATGGGTACCTGATCATGGCCTTGTTGTTGGGACCCATTCATGTTTTTTTAGTCTCCCTAAGTTGCACTGAAGGGAGGGTGTTGGTGTAATTAATTATTTAATTACACTTTATTAAGTTTACTTAGGTAATAATTAGTTTACTTAATTAATAAGTAAGATTTATTTAGTTGAGTTGTTTTTAGGTCAACATTAGGGCTATGCATACATTGCTTTTATAAAACAATTCATCTCATTGTAATTTCTTAATTCTGAATAATATCAATTTGTACATATTCATGCAAAACTCTGCTTTTTATTATTTTTCTCTTATGTGGAAGGCTTTTTTGGTTTGCATGTCTAATCTTGGTTTCTAAAAAAAGTAGTGGAGTATATTCATGTCTTTGAAGGCTATTAAATATTTTGGACTATGGTATCCAAAGAGTCAAAATTTCACTTTAACTACATACATAGATGCAAATTGGGTAGGATGCATTAATGACTGGAAGAGCACAAGTGGAGGAGAATTATTTCTTGGTGATAGTTTGGTGTCCTGGTTGAGCAAGAAACATGACTTAGTTTCTTTATCTACAATAGAAGCAAAATATATTGCTATAACATCATTTTTCATTGAATTATTGTAGATGAAGAAAATTTTGAAAGAGATGAAGATTGATTTTGATGAACCTATCTCTATTCTTTGTGATAATACTAGTTCCGTAAATATTTCAAAGAATTCGGTGATGCACTCAAGGACAAAGCACATTGCAATCAATTATCATTTCTTTACAAATAAGGTTGCGGAAAAGGAGTTCAAAGCTGGAGTATGTTGATACAAATGATCAAGTAGCAGATATATTCACAAAACCACTTCCTAAGGAGAAATTTGAGTTTCTTTGGTAGAAGTTTGGAGTTTTTAATCCCTCCTCTTGAATCAAGAGGAATCACAGGTTGAGGGGGATCTTGGTCTCCCTTCCACAAGAAGGTTGGTGGTCTTGCAAAGTATTTTCAAAGGTAGTGAAGCATGGACTCAGGGGAGTTTATCCGAGAAGCAAGTTTTTGGATAGTGTAGAGTACTAGAAATGAAGAAAGGAGGAGAAAGAAGTGTTTCTGTAGCGAGGGAGGTTTAGAGAAATACTATGCATTTATTCATATTTGAAGTTATTATCCTACTACTTGATGGATGTGTTTGCAGAGATTGGTATCAGTGGGGGAAAAATTGAACTCCAAGGAGCTCAGAGAAATTTTTGACCCTTTGCCATTGATGTCAAATGGGGACAGAGTGAGCTCAAAATTTTAAAGTGCTAAGGGAGAGAGAAAACTCAAAATTCTACAAAGGAGAAATAATTCAAAGGGGGAGTAACATCTTCATGTGTTGCTAGTTGGTTTGGTGGCCCAACATTTCTTTTTGGTGGCTCAACATTTTGTTGTTTTCCATTAATGACAAAGGGGGAGATTGTTGAAAAACAGTTGTCATTGATGTCAAATATGTCATTGGTGAAGAAGAATGTTGTCAAAGGTTGTCAATAACGAAAAATATTGTAGGAGTACTACAATTATCATCCTATGGTTTGAGAAAAAAAATATATGACCTAAGAAAACTTAAGTATAATATTGTAAAAAGGAACCTAATAATTAAATAATTAATTAAGAAATTAACTTTTTACTCTAACAATCAAAATGAGGTTGTGAAGATAATTAAGTGAACCTTGCTGGAAAGAGCCAAACATATGTTGAGTGGTTTGTGATTAAAACTTGTTACTTGGTAAAATAATCTCCTTTTATAGCTCTTATTGATGAAACACCTTACGAAGTGTGGATATATACAAATATCCCATTTCAAATTTAATTGTATTTGGTTGAGAGGATATACTTATGTTCCTAAAGAAAATTGAACTAAATTATATCTAAAATTATAGAATTTTTTAATTTTTTTTTATGATGAGAATGTAGAAGGTCATAATGTTTGGAATTCACTAACCTAGAAAATGGTTTATTATAGAGATGTAATTTTTGAGGATTTTAAAACATTTTTGGTTTTTTATAACCAAATGAAGAATAAGGAAAGAAAAATAGTGTGCACTTTGAGAGTAAAGTTAATAAGTAAGAAGATGAAATGTTGAATTTTGAAATGGTAGATTAGAGCATAGAGAGAAATAAGATGTTTAAATGAGTTTTATGAGTAGGATGTGTAGGTTGAGCATGCAAAAGAATGGGGAGGATCCCTTTCTCCTACCTTGAGACAATAGAACCCAATTGGTAGGTATATCACTCTAATTTATGTTGTGTATTTTCTTTTTTATGTATTGATGATAAAACAAGATATTTTAGGGAGACTCTCTTCAAAGGATTGTGATTATTGGATGTATGCCATGTAAGAGGAGGTTATGGCCTTAGATAGATTGGACACTTTGGATCTAATTATTTTCTTAAGTGAAGAAACCCCAACAAGTATAAAAAATTGAAGTAGATGGATGGTTAGAGAGGTACAAGTCCAAACTAGTGGCCAAGAGATACCCCTAGAGAGAGGGAATAAATTTTGGTAAATTTTATCTCATATTGGTATCTTAGAACTCTTAAATTCTTATTAGTAATTGCTTCAATATATGATTTTGAAATTCAATAAAGAGTGATAAGACTAATTTTTTCCATAGTGATTTTGAAGAGTATATTTATATGTGGCATCCTAATGGTTTTACCATTAAGGAGAAGTAAATTTTGGTTTGTATGTTATCAATGTATTGTTTGAAATAGTCCCCGTATATGTGATCCTAAAATTTTGATGCTTTTGTTTTATAGGCATTTTGTTAGGAGAAAAGAGGATCACTATGTATATCTTAAAATTATTGATGATTAGGTTCTAATCATTGTCTTGTATGTGGATGACACACTCTTTGTTGGGAACAAGGGAATTATTAGAGAAATAAAAATAAAAAATAATAATATATTTAAAATGAATGATTTAAGGTAGGAAAAATGAATCCTTGGGATGAAAATTAATAAATATTGAGTCCAAAAAAATATTTAGCTAAGTCAAAGTAAGTATGTTAACACCATTTTGTAATGGTTTCATATGCACAGTTGTAAACTTATGAATATTAATTTTCTTGTCAACTGGCACTAACATTTTATTATATGTGTGTCCTAGGTTAGATGATTATATAGAGGATATTTATAGTGTTCCTTATGCTAGTTCTATTGATGGCTTGATATATGCAATGGTTTGCATTAGAGTAGATATTGCCCAAGTAATAGGGGCTTTAAGAAAGTTTATGTCTAACCTTTGTTGAGAGTTGTAGACATGGAAAATATATAGATTGATCCTACACACCCGATCTTGATCTTACTAACACCAGTTCATCCTGAATCATCTCCTCGGCTAGTCATTTAATTAAATAATCTTTGTTTAATTAAATTCATCATATTTCCTCTCTTAATTAAATAAATCAAATTTATTTGATTAGGTCATCATCTTCTATTAATTAAATAAATCATTTTGTTTAATTAATCCTACATTCCCTCTGTTAATTAAATAATCCAATTTATCTAGTTAATCTCTAAGGTCATCTCCTTTAAATTAAATAAATTAATCTTTATTTAATTTAATCTAACACCACTTTCTTTAGTTAAATAAATCAATCTTTATTTAACTAAATCTAAAATGATTATTCTTCTCAGCTTTGATTTAAATAAATCCTAAAATCTAAGTCAAAATTGTCAAATCATCTAATCTTCATCTAAATTAATCAAATCATGATTAATGCTAATCCTAATCCCTCCAATCCTCTAGATTTTACAACTTGCACAATAAATCAATTTATTTGATTTATAAATTCATAAATTTCCATTCAAAAGGGCATTTTTTGTGGAATATTCTTCCAATTCAAAAATCCCTCCAAAAGGTACTTCCAACAAGGCATTAAAGACCTCTTACATGTTCTTTACCTTGAACCAAGTGACATTAACTCCATTTCTTTCTCCCTCCAACTTGCCATCTTTCAAATTTCAAATCCTCAACCACTTGCATTTATGTGCACATTCATCCAAATGTGCTCATTCCTCATCCAGTCACATGTGGACAAGTGGCCTTCTCTCATTGGTTGGTTGTTTGTCCCACATTCATCCAAATCCTTCAATCTCCCATTCTTCAAATCTATAAATAGAGGCCTCCTCTATTGCAATTGATCATCCACAATCCAATAAATTCAACTATACTCAATTTCATTTGCAACTTCATCCATTTTCATCATAATTTCATAGTTTTATCAAGGTTATTGGAAAATTTGCATCAAGGAATCAAGAATCATCATCAAATATCATCAAACTACATCAAGGAATTGGGAAAGAGCCATTTTCCACATCAAAATGGCACCAATTCACCCATGGGATTGAGAGTTTTCTCATTAGAATAGGATTTTATCTCTTTTATTATTGTGTTCTTCATTTTATTTCCTATTCTTATGTTTCAATCGAATTTCATGGGGAATGTTGCTTCTTACTTGCATTTTTGATCTAATTATGTGTTTGTTCTTTGTGTTTATGTAGGTATAGGATCACCATTCACAAGACCATTATACTCATGTCAAGAGAGTTTATATATTTTAAAGGATCTTTATTAACATTTTTACTATCATCCAATACTAATTATGTGATTAAGAAATTATATATACAAGGCTTTGTTGATGTTGATTAGGTGAGTGACTTGGATAGTTGAAGTTCTACTAGTGGCTATGTGTTCTATTTTTTTGTCATGTAATTATTTGGATGAGTGAGAGGTAACTCATAGTTTCTTTCTCCATCATTGAAGTAGAGTATATGGTAATACATGTGCTTATAAAGAGTTAGTATGGTTACAATGATTGTTCTCCAAAGTTGATTTGATTGTAGGGTGATTTAGATTCGTTGTGATAGTCAGAATGCTATCTATTTGGCATAGAATAGTATGTACTATGATTAGACTAAACATGTTGATATATTATCAAACTTTTCAAGAGATGGTAGGGAATGGTAAGGTCTTGTTGTAAAAATTTGGCTCCTAAGAGAATATTACAAATTCCCATACTAAACTATGAGCATAAATAAGTAATCTTAGTGTAGGGAATCCATAGGCCTTAGTTCATGTACTTCACTTATTTTACAATCACTTTGGATTTTATTTAAATTTATAATTTCAAGTGGTAGAATATTTGGATAGTATAATATTTAATCACAATCCTAAAATTTAATGCATGCCACGCATCCAAACATCTTAGACAAGATACATGAAGTCCCTTCTACATGGAAGAGAGAAAATATTATTTGATTATTCGAGCTAATCAAGTTGGGATATTATTTGTTTTGTAGTATTATTCATGGAGTTGTAGCATGATGGTGGTAGTTAAAAGTTAAAATAATGCATTTACACAACTTTCTAATCCTAAGCACTATGAGAGAGAGTGAAGCATCTTTACATTTATCAATTAGATAATTGTGGAGGAACTTGGATACCATATTTGGGATGTGTGTCCATGTGGGGAAGTTGTGAGTTAAAGATGCTATCTATTATTATTTTACCAATCTTAAAAATTCTCTTCAATTTGGGTGTGTGTTTTTTCATAAAACAATGGTTTTGGTTGTAGAATATATTGGACAACCATTTATATATTTTGTCTCCCATTGTTATATAAATTGGAGGCATGATGTAGTTGTTTTATGGGTTATTGTAAGTACAAAAGTGCTATGAAAATGTTTCATATTTAATTGTGTTGTTTATATACTAGATTGTTATTGAATATTAATACAATTTGAAGTCTTTCGTTAATATTAGAGCCTTTTTCAAGGGTTTCTCCACATACATCTAGTGCTATATGTTACATTGTTAAGGTTTGTTCATTTGTATTTATTTTATAAACTTCTATATAATCTTATAATGATTAATCAAATGTTGCATTAACACATTTCATATTTGCATACTCTTTGAATAACTTACATTTGTAGTTGAAGGGAAAAACGGGATGGATCTAATGACCCAACAGTGCGGAATACATTCCCTTAACACTAATACAATAGAGGAGAAGAGCATAAATAGGTTCTAATAGCTTCTAAAACTACTTGAGATGAATACAACTAGTAAAATAGATAACAAAAATAAGCATTCACAGATTGACACAAGATATATGTGGGAAAACCTTTTCAGGTAAAAAACCCACCACACAAAGTCAAGACAATTATATTCCAATAACAAAATAGTTACATATAATGTTCAGTCTTCTCTGATCAGCTCACAGCAACCCTTACAGTTCTATCTCACTGTTACAATGTTCTCTCTAACATTCAGTTCGAAAAAGCTTGACATCTGCAATATTGTCCTCGACTTACTAAGTCATACGTTGCATTCAATTATCATCAACTAACCACCGATCATCAGGTTCATGAATCTCTCTTCCAATCACGCAACCGATCTGCCCATGTGTTGATATCCCTACATCGAGCCACACAAGCATTAATGCCACCACCCAAATCGGGTCTTGTTCGCCAACCTAAGTCAGCCTGCAATTACTGTTGTTGCCACAAATGCCTTTGGCCAACCAAGTTGCAGTCAAACTACCACGTTTCCTTCTTTCATTCGTTGTTGCTCTTTGAATCTGAGTCCAACTCGGTCAAAACCTGGTCCAAGCCCATCCGACTCATCCAAGTCTCTACCACTCTACCGCCAAGCTAAGACGACCCACCCACGGTAAAGCGGTGAGCTTTGTCGAGCTCCCTCAGGCTTCCTCGCGCTACCGTCGAGTCCAACCGACCCATTCACAATGTAGTGGTTTGGCCATCCGAGCTCGTCCTTAACTTTCCTGTGCTACCACAGCTCCATCCGAGTTGACCTGCGGTAATGCGGTGAGCTCGTCCAAGCTCACCCTTCGACTCCACCGAGCTCACCAAAGAAACCCCGCGCTACCACTGAGCTCAACCGACCCATCCATGGTATGGTGGTATGACCACTTGAGCTCGCACCAAGTCTGCACCATGCTACCGCTACCCAATTTGGGCCTAAACGTGGTAAGGCGGTGACCGGTCTGTGGGACCACTGACGGTCAAATCGCACTACTACGGGGGCCAATAGGCCACCCTGCGGTAGAGCAGTGACCGAAAACAAGACCGCTGGCAGTCTAACCACAGCCACCGTGGTCAGTTGCATAACCACCTGTGGTATGGTGGTGACCAAACATGACAAGCCAAAAGATACCAACCGTGGCCACCGCGGCCAAGGAAGAGACTGTGAGCGGTAACGAGATAACCGCCAAGGCCTTCACCACGGTACCACTAAAGCAAGAATAGACTGCCACAGTAAAGGGCAAAAAATAAACATTTTTTGCCAAGGCATGAAAATAGGGGCTTCAAACTGGAAGTTGAGACACATTTTCTCAACAAGCTCCCACTTGGCTAACACTTCCAGCTCCCCCATGACTTCGAAAAATTTATTGTCTGTCATAGGCCCCAAGGCCCATCGATTATGCGCACCATCTGAACTTGTCTATGCTCACAGGCTTTGTCAAAAAATCTGCAACATTCTTCAAGTTGTCGACCTTTTCAAGACAAACTCTTCCATCTTCCACCATGTCCCTCATGAAGTGAAACTGCACATCAATGTGCTTCGTCCTAACATGGAAGGTTGGGTTCTTTGCCAAACAAATGGCACTCTGTCTGTCAAAGAAAATAGTGATCTTCCCTGCATTAAAACCAATGTCTGAACACAAACGCCTCAACCAGATAGCTTCCTTGTAGGGGTGAGTTGCAGCCATGTATTTTGCCTTTGTCGTGGATAAAGCAACCACAGCCTGTCGTTTTCTCATCCAACTGATTGCTCCACCATTAAGCATGAACGTATATCCACTAGTGGATCGCCTGCTATCAATTTCCCCTGCCCAATCGGAATCAACATATCCCTGAATGATAAGAGTGCTCTATGATGCAACCAAAATACCATGGTAACACAGAGCATAATCTAAAGTCCCCTTCAAATACCTGAGTACTCTCTTCACAACATCCCAATGTGATCTTCCCGAATTTTCCATAAACGGCTTAGAACTCCCACTGCTTGGGAAATGTTTGGTCTAGTACAGACCATAACATACATCAAACTTCCAACAACACTTGCATAGGGCACACTGGTCATGTCCTCCATCTCAGTAGCAGACTTTGGACAGTCTTCAACAGATAGCTTAGTTCCCTACATAACTGGAACAAATAGTTGCTTGCAATCATCCATGCTAAACCTCTCCAGAACTATTTTAACATACTTACTTTGACTGACCCAAATATTTCTGCTAGTTCTATCCTTAGTTATCTCCATTCCAAGAATGTACCTTGCTGCACCAAGATCTTTCATTTCGAACTTTGCAGACAACTGAGATTTAAGATCAAAAATCATAGTCTTGCTATTTCCTATGAATAACATATCATCCATGTACAGTGTAATAACAAACACACGATCATTTTCAGACTTATGATAAACACAATGATCAAATTTTGATCTTACAAATCCCATAGACAACACAAATGTGTCCAATTTCTAGTACCACATTCTAGGAGATTGCTTCAAACTATACAAAGATTTATTTAACTTATAGACCAGATTTTTTTTACCTTTCACAACGAAGTGCTCAAATTGGGACATATAAATTTCTTCTTCTAGCTCACCATGGAGAAACACTGTCTTCACATCCATCTGTTTAATTTCAAAATCATACACAGCTGCCAGTGATAACAGAAATCTGATAGATGTCAGCTTTGCTACAGGGGAAAAAATCTCTCCATAATCAGTTCCCTCAATTTGGTAAAATCCCTTTGCAACTAGTCGTGCCTTATACTTCTCAACACTGCCATCAATGCCTATCTTCTTTTTGAATATCCACTTACGACCAACAAGCTTTTGCCCTTTTGGCAATGGCACCAAATCCCAGGTTTCATTCTTCTTTAATGAATCCATTTCTTCATTCATGGCTTCCAGCCAAGAATTCAAATCAGTCATGCTGATAGCTTCTTTTACAGTCCTAGGCTCATCAGTGCTAGTAATTAAGGCGTAGGCACAGTTCGAAAATAACAAAAAGAAACCATACCTTTCAGGTTGTCGTTTTTCTTGTGTAGACCTTCTTACAGGCTAAGGTTGTGGTTCTTAATCATCAAAACTTTCAGAGCTGCTTGAGCTCTCCTCAGTCTTAGGTACACCATGCATCTCTTCCCTTTATGGAGTTTGGGGAATCTCAACTGCATCCTTCTGCTTGTCACTCTGATCTGTCTCAAGCTGTTGATCACTTACTGAAGGTTTCAGCTCACGAAATATCACACTTCTGCTATACAGTACCTTCTCAATAACAGGGTTCCAAATCTTGTATCCTTTCACACCAACTCCATAGCCGATGAGAATGCATTTGACAACTTTGTTATCCAATTTAGATCTCTTTTCATTTGGCACATAAAAATATGCCTCACAGCCAAAGACATAGACATGCCTCAAAGAGGGCTTCTTACTAGACCATGCTTCCAAAGGCGTCTTATCAACAAGAGCAAAGCAAGGAGATCTTTCTATTAGATAACATGTTGTAGCCACAGCCTTAGCCCAGAACTTCTACTCCAGACCAACACCGCTCAACATACTCCTTGCCTTTTCCATCAACGTCCTGTTCAGCCTTTCAACAACTCCATTCTATTGTGGAGTGTAAGGCGTTATCTTATGCCTTTTAATTCCATGATCAGTGCAATACCTTTCAAAATTTGCAGAACAAAATTCACCGCCATTGTCTGTCCTCAAACATTTAATTTTCCTTCAAGTCTGATTCTCTACCAAAGATTTAAATTCTTTAAATCGACTGAACACTTCTGATTTACTTTTAAGAAAGTATACAAACTCCCTTCTCGAACAATCATCAATAAAAGAAACATAATATCTAGACTTCGATAACAAAGGAACATTAACTGGACCAAACACATCTGAATGAACATAATCCAGTATACCAGAAGATTTATGAAGACTAGAATAAAATGAAACATGGTGTTGTTTTCTATAGATACAATGTTCACAAAAATCAAACTCAAGGTTACAATCATCAAGCCCTTCTACAAGATTTTTATTCTTCAAGGTTTTTAAACCTTTCTCACCTATGTGACCTAGTCTATGATGCTACAACATAGTCTTCTCTGTTGGGAGTTTTACCTCCAAAGCATTTGCAGCCAGAGAAGTGTCTTCATCTTTCTCAATAGGAGCAACTTTGCTTGACATTGCAAAGGCACTATTACATTGAATAGGACATGCATCCATCTTATACAGAGTGCTAGTACGAACACCCTTAGCCAACACCATTGCAGCTCTAGCCATTTTACATCCTCTACTTGAGAAAGAAACTTCTACACCAGCATCATTTAACTTACTGACAAAAAAAAGATTTTGAGCCAGACCTGGTATGTGAAGTATGCCACCAATACCTTTGACTCTTTCGTCAGGAAACTAAATTCTAACTCTTCCTCTACCAATGATCTCCACCGTTGAATCACTTGCCAAGTGCACCTTTCCACCATCATACTTCTCATATTTAGAGAACCATTCTTTATTGGGCGTCATGTGAAAAGATGCACCTGAGTCAACCAGCCAGACATCATCTAATGCTTGAGTTGCCAAGGCTGCTTCAATGAAGGCATCTGCATCATTTTGAGAAGATTCATTGTCAGAAGCATTCTTCTTCTTCTTCTCCTTACAATCCTTTTGGATATGCCCAGGTTGCCCACAGTTCCAACATCTCACCTTGAAATTTTTACCAAGAGATTTTGATCTCCCTGTAAATTTGGATTTCGACTTCTTGTCCTTTTTCTTGCCTTTCTCCTTTGGTCTACCTCAAATAGCAAGAGCCTCTTTGGCCATCTCAGAAGACTTCGTTCGCATTTCTTCAGACAGAATCGAAATAACCATGTCATCCATCTTAAATGCAGTGGTTGTGCTTCCAATAGCCATCACCAGATGATCCCAACTGTGAGGTAGTGAACACAACAGGAGCATGAAACAATCATCCTCCTCAGTCTTTACACCTACAGACGTTAGTTGAGTAACACTCATGTTAAACGAGTTCAGATGGTCTACAACAAATGCAGCTTCTTCCATCTTCAAGGAGTACAACTTCTTCCTCAGGAATAACTTATTTACCAAATACTTTCCCTGGTAAATATCACCAAGCTTCTTCCACAATGAAGCTGCAGACTGCTCCTCATGGACATTCAGGAGCACAGAATCGGCTAGACTCAGTCTTATCAGACCTCTTGCGTCGTACTTTGTGGCTTAGTTTTAGACACTGCTAACCAGAGGTCTCTATCCACCAACAAGTCTTCCATTTTGAGTTTCCATAACTCAAAGTTGTTGCCATGAAACTTTTCAATATCTACTCTACCTGATGTACTCACCATCTCAAACAGAAACAAGTTTTAACAATGCAAGACTCCCACTGAAACAATATTAGCACAAAAAACTGAGCTTTCTCTCAAGGATAACACAACGGGCTAGGCTCTGATACCACTTGAAGGGAAAAACGAGATGGATCTAATGACCCAATAGTGCGGAATACATTCCCTTAACACTAATATAATAGAGGAGAAGAGCATAAACAGGTTCTAATAGCTTCTAAAACTACTTGAGATGAATACAACCAGTAAAATAGATAACAAAAATAAGCATTCACAGATTGACACAAGAAATATGTGGGAAAACCTTTTCAGGTAAAAAACCCACCACACAAAGTCAAGACAATTGTATTCCAATAACAAAAAATTACATACAATGTTCAGTCTTCTCTGATTAGCTCACAACATCCCTTACAATTCTATCTCACTGTTACAATGTTCTCTCTAACATTCAGTTCAAAAAAACTTGACATCTACAATATTGTCCTCGACTTACTAAGTCATACATTACATTCAATTATCATCAACTAACCACCGATCATCAGGTTCATGAATCTCTCTTCCAATCACGCAACCAATTTGCCCATGTTGATCTCCCTGCATTGAGCCACCCAGGCATTAATGTCACCACCCAAATCGAGTCCTATTTGCTAGCCTAAGTTAGACTGCAATTACTGTTGTTGCCACAAATGCCTTTGGCCAACCAAGTTGCAGTCAAACTGCCACGTGTCCTTCTTCATTCGCTATCGCTCTTTGACTCCAAGTCCAACTCGGTCAAAACCTAGTCCGAGCCCATCTGACTCATCCAAGTCTCTACCACTCTATCGTCGAGCTGAGACGACCCACCCATGGTAAAGCGGTGAGCTCTATCGAGCTCCCTCAAGCTTCCCCGTGCTACCACTGAGTCCAACTGACCCATTCGCGGTGTGGCGGTTTGGCCATCCAAGCTCGTCCTTAACTTTCCCGTGCTATCGCAGCTCCATCCAAGTCGACCCATGGTAATGCAGTGAGCTCGTCCGAGCTCACCCTTCGACTCCACTGAGCTCGCCGAAGAAACCCTGCACTATTGTCGAGCTCAACCGGCCTGTTCGCGGTATGGCGGTATGACCACCTGAGCTTGCACCAAGTCTGCACTGCGCTACCGCTACCTAGTTTGGGCCTAACCGCGCTAAGGCGATGACCAGTCTGTGGGACTGCTGATGGTCAAACTGCACTACCGCGGGGGCCGACAGGCCACCCCGCGGTAGAGCGGTGACCGACAGCTAGATCAATGGCGGTCTAACCACAGCCACCATGGTCGGTTGCATAATCGCCCGATATGGTGGTGACCAAATATGACAGGCCGAAAGATGCTAACCGAGGCCACCATGGCCAAGGAAGAGACTGCGAGCGGTAACGAGATAATTGCCAAGGCCTTCACCGCAGTACCGCCAAAACAAGAACAAACTACCGCGGTAAAGGGCAGAAAAGAAACATTTTTCGCCAAGGCATGAAAAGAGGGGCTTCAAGCTGGAAGTTGAGACACATTTTCTCAATAGTAGTATTTTACCTTATTTTAACAATAATTTAGTGGTAAATTTACCTTTTTAAATGTGTAGAGCATGATGTCTAGCTTGGGATTATATAATTTTTAAAATAAATTTGATTAAAAATAAATTAAAAAAATCAAATATACCTTACTAGAATATCAAATAACAAGTAGATATACCTTATCAATTTTGTGAAACATTGTGTCTTAAACATGATCAATGATTTAAAAACTGCGTTCAAAGTTTGGAAAAGTTAGATGTTTAAAAGTTGGAAATCCTCTTCTACATAGCCTATTCTTTTCTTAAAAAGAACTGCAATATAAAGTTGCTAGGGATATCACAAAAGTGAAGTTTGTCAATGGTTGTCATCAAGCAATTGTAGTTACAAATCTAAGCCTAAAATTAAGGCAAACAACAAGGAAAATCCAATTTTAAAAATGCATGTAAACTAAATATCTAATCTAGCAAGATTAGATATATGGCTTGCCAAGATCGAAAATCATATTCATTCAAATATCTAATTTGGATTTATTAGATATCCTATTCTTCAAAAAGAATTCAATGCTCAAGTGCTTACTCCAAATCTACCCTCAATTTTTTCCATCCACGCATTACATACACATTTACATGAGCATTGCAATAACTTCTTGTGTCTCTATCAATATTTGTACATGGAAAAAGAGTCCTAATTGTTATAAGAAAGTTAATGGTCTTCCATCTACTTTACGACGAACCCCACTATACTTGTGAGCACAAATCTCCATAAAAAATAAGGTACATGAGACAAGAGCACAATGTTGAAGGCCACATAAACAATAGAGAGATCTATAGAAAAAATGAATACACCACATGATACAAAATCATCATAGTCATGCATAGTAAGAACTAATCCTACAATAATAAGTTTTCAATTTCGATTCCTCACAAATCATATACCTTAAATCTAAATTTAAAATCTCAATTTCAAACATGAATTAGAACAAATCAATAAAATCATAATTTATTAACACACCAAATTGATGAAAATCTAAACACTTACATTATCACCTCAATGTATCATTACATTTTACATTTTAGTCTATTAATTTTATATTACGTAATAATTTAATTATTTTAACTTAGATTGAACTAGGGTTTCACATAAAAATATATTTACAATAACCTTTGAAATAGAAATCATCTCTACTGTAGCAATGATCTCCCAAAGTGCTCAGTCTTGATTCATTGTATTTAAGCATAATCTTCCTCTAAATGAAGATCATTATGGACCCATATTTAATTTGGTCATCATTCAATGCTTATGTTTAACACGATTCATATAAAGTTGGCTGGCAGAATCCAATAAGAAAAGCAGTGGTACGTCCTCGTGTTCCAAGCATATCCATGTGAAAGCCAAAGAGAAAGTGGTCTGCATTTATTTTTTAATGAGCATGACTTTGCAAGAATATGTGTACATCTAAATCTAAATGAAGCAGATGAGAATCCAAAGACAATAACAATAATGAAAAGAACAACTGATTCTCTTTATGCTCAGGGAATGTTCTTTTTCAGTTCAGCCAAAATATCTCATCATTTGATTTTCCCAGAAAAATGTTGGGGTCCTGAGAAACAGAAATTCTAGCATGAACATGGTTGAACATGGCCAACAAATTTTGGGTGGGTCATTTAACTTCTCTATTTGGTGGTCTGATAGAATATGTATATTCTTCAAGAAGAAAGATTTTTTGTGCAGTAAGTAAAAAATAATCATTGAAATAATTTAGATTAGTTTTTTTAATTGATGAAAAGAATTATTAATAAAGAATAGCATATTGGTTAAACAACCAGACATGTAGGAACAAACTCAGGCAGAAAAACAGTAACCAGCAACAGACTGCCCAAAAACCAGAACAGAATGAGCAGAAAAAACCAGACACTGCCATGTCTGAGAGTTGCAGGTATGTGCAGAAAAAACAGAGAATTGCAGGTATTATATACAGGATGGAATATTAACACATGCATATAATTGGAATTGGTGGTATATTTATGCAATGATTTGCTAAGTTGTGCTGAGATCCATGTGGATGATACAAACATTCTAGAACCAGCTAGAATGTTTGTAGTGTAATTGACAATAAAATCTCGGATAATGCCATAACTTTTTTTAAGCAAGACAGTTGGATGCTAGAAAACACATGGAGGGGCATGGTATTTTATTTTTGTTTTTAAAGGCACTACTGACTCTTCATCACTGAGGATGATTGGCAAGTTGTTTAATTCCATTTAATATTAATTGCATTTTCTTTGTAGAGATTCTTCAACTAAGTGGAGTTGATGGGTCTTTGAATAATATTTTTTAGTTAGTTTCATGTGAATATATGATGCTTATAAAAGCGTTATTGAATTGGCAGGTCCTCATAGTCTCTTTAGAATTATTTTGCAGGATTGATGATCTTCTACATATCTATTGCATTTCTATTAAGCTACCTCTCATTTAGGTAGCACTTTGTGTTAATCAATGAATCGTCTTTTAGTTATATGCATTTATTGACGTGGCCATTATAAAAGGAGATAGTAGTGGCCATAGCCTAAGATGAGGTTGAATTTTTGTTAGTAGTTAGATTTTTTAACAATTCATTTATTAAAATATTTTTACATGTTTTTTTATTCAATCTATTTAGAAGAGTCATGTGTCAAATTTGAATTCATATAGAGTATAATTAAAGAGAGTTTTTATTTTTAGGTTTAAATATCTCAAAAATTGTGTGTAAATTTTAAGTATTAACTCTGATTAATTAACAACGAGTTTTCCTTTTTGTTCTATTGTAGATATGAAGCTATATTATTTTCAGAAAAAAAACATACAATCGTTTCAATCTAAGGTCTTGTTTATATCTCTACTTTTTAGAATTGATATTTTTAATTGCTTATATTTATCATTTCAAATCTAATTAAAGTTTGGATTTTCACTGAGTGCTACCTCTTTGATCTACACCCCTACCTTTTCTTAGTTGAGCTTCATTGTTATATCTTTCATTGTGAATTTTTATGAATCTTTATTTTTGGACTCTTTTCATGTATATTGTAGGGAAAATTTTAAACTATGTTCTAGTTTAATTAACCTTAGTGTATTATTAAACTAACAAACATATTAACTTTTTTTTAAGAAATTGAGAAGCATAAGTATAAAGCAAACAAAAGTATATTGTTATTCAAATAATATAAGAGTTGAGAATTTAAACTTGAACTAAACTAAGGTATTTATAAAGAAAAAAGGTTTGAAAGTGTGTCCTTGATTTGATTTTTAGTGATTTAAAAATTAATCAATTGTACTAGACTAGTAGGGTCAAATTGGAGGTCACTTGTTCGGACTTACAAATTGAAGAATGTTTGGTCACTGAAATAAATAATATATGTTGTATGTCAGTTGGAAAAGTGATTTAGGTGTAACGGGTGGTCTAAAGCATTCCCAATGTCTTCATTTCAATTTGGTGGTGTCAAATTTGAATAGAAAAGTGAAAATGGAAATTTTGGTGCTTACATAGGTGATGAATGTGGGATTCACTATGGTGAACAACATATTTAACCTAGAAAACACATAACCTATTAGAAAAATCATTACAAAGTAATGAAATATATACTAGGAAAGTAGTATAAACATGCTTTAATGTGAGAAGTGAGTGGGATATGAAGAGTGTAGGTCATTGAATCAATTCAAATAAATATTGATCATTTCTACTTATAGGAACCATGGAAGGTGTATAGGGATTTGCATCTTTCTTGTTCACGTGTTGATAGGGGGTGGCTTAGTATACAAATATTTTTCTATGCTCATGGAGTCAATTTACATGGAAAATAAAGTTTTTCTCAATGTAGGAGGTAGAGCAAGTGTGAAAGGATTAAAATTTAATGTTGTAAGTTATAAGTATACATTCTAGGAGCTATGGCAAGGGATGAGGATGACAATGAAGGCTGACTCGAGAGCCTAGAAGATGATGTTACAAGAATAACTAGTTTAATGGGAAAAATTAATAGGTTATAATACATATTTATTTCTCCAATAGAGAGCTTATATATGGAAAAAACTAATGAGGAAAGAGATCCAAAGAATATAACAAATTTATGCAAGGTGAAATTACCAAAGGTAGTTTCTTCAAGGTAAAAGCTAAAATGTATTTTTGTAGCCTTGTGATGTTGAAATAAACACAAAGAATCATGTCCAATGCAACTCAAAGATAGAATTATATTTTATTCTTTACAAACTCACCCCACGTGTAATGCCTCAAGCCTTATTTGTAAAAAATTAGCTAACTAAAAAATAATTTTGAAATGAAACATTAGACAAACAAGATATGACACTATCAAGTTGCATTGCATGCCAGTGTACAACTCAAGTGCCATGTCATGAAAAAATATATAAAAAACAGACATAATTGTTGCCCCAAGCAAGGAGGTAAGATTAGAAGACTTACAACATATGTGATGATGCAAAATCTTGTTGGCAAAACAAGAAGATACAACTGAGAGGGGAGGGGGTGAATCAGTTGTCACAAAATTTACAACTTTAATCAAACTATTAACCTTTAATTCTAGATCTGATGATTAATAGTGAAAGCAAGAATTACACAACAAATCAGAAACACATAACACCAATATTTTTGTGTGGAAACCCTGTTAAGGGAGAAAACCATGGTGGAGGTTAATCCACAATTATACCTTGTTAAAAGTATAATGAAAAATGAATAGAGAATGCACTTGCATTCAGGGACACTACCTAGAGCTCACTACTCAAAAGAAGGCTCACTGCCTTACATAATACAATCAGATTAAAACCATCTGAGTGGGATGAACTGAAAGATTAGCTTCTACAAAAGCTTGATGACAGTTCTGGTTAGGCACAAAAAATCTTCATACACTCTGCTCAATCTTCTTTCACACTTTGATCTACTCTTGAATGATTTGATCTTCATTCGCACATATATTTCACACTTATACACCGAGCACACATCCACACACACAAAATAACCTTGCTTATATATCTGCTACATGGATTTACATCAATAACTCTGTCGGCCACAAATAATAAATGAATTACAATTGTCAGCCTTAATACATGATTAAATCTTAATGCACACCAACACAAGTTGGTCACAACATAGAGATGACCCAAAACAATATCCTCAAACACACTAAACAATAAGAAATTAATCCATAAAAATCCGCAACACACTACCATCAACATGTCGGCCAAGAACATGAAAACCCGAACATACATCAGAAAAATATCTGATTACAATCACACCAAATAGCGCAAACATACAACAAAGATAGAACATGATCTAGAATCATCCACGAACGTCACAAGAACATAGCAACTAGAATTTCCAAAATTTCAACTTCCTCTTCTAAGAACAACTGCTACAGTACTAGAATGACTATAGGAACACCAGAACACTTAACTTGCACAAATCTTGATGCATACCACTGAGACTTCTAGACAACATACTAGATAGGTTCAGCAATAAACCCATTAGAGCGCAACACCTGAAAAATCAACGTACAGAACATTACACCAATCTGACCTTCTTCACTTCACTGGCTTCCATAAGATATATTTATTACAATTTTCTCAATCTCCTCGACATATACAGCCTTAAGCATCACCAATGCTAATAGTGTTGACATCAATGACAACCACATATCAGCAACACAACCACAACATCCAACAATCTCCCTCTTTGGCATTGATGGCAACACATGATGTGAAAAATAATACCATTAACCCAAACTAGCTCTTCCATCTTCTCCCTTGTCTCTAATTGCACTTCTCCCCCTTTGTTCCACAAAGGCTCTTCATTTTACACTTCTCTCCCATTACACTTTTTCACATTACACTTCTCTCCCCCTTTTATATCAATGGCAAAGGTTCACAAGCTCTAAACCAAATACTTAGCACATCTAACTACTCCCCCTAAGTAGAAGCCACCACAACATCAATCCAGAATATGATATAGCAATGAATTCATGGACTAATGAAAACACCCGCATCATCAGCTTCGATCAAGAGGGGAAATTACCCCTAACTTGCCTCTGAGGTACTCAAAATTATCCTTAGGGAACGACTTAGTGAAAATATCTGCAACTTACTCCTTGGTAGGTACATATTCTAGTTTGACTTGTTTGTCATTCACTTTGTCTTTCAAGAAGTGATACTTGATGGAGATATGATTTGTCTTTGAATGCATCATTGGATTCTTAGAAATGTTTATGGCACTTGAATTGTCACAGAATATGGTAATAGGCTCTTCATACTCAATCTTGACATCACTTAGCATCTACTTCATCCACATTACTTGAGTACAGTTATTAGCAACAACGATGTATTCTCCTTCAACACTAGATAAGGAAATTGAGTTCTGCTTTTTGATTAGCCAAGACACCAACTTCTTCCATAGGAAGAATGCACCACCACTTTTACTTTTTCTATCATTGACATCACCTGCCCAATCCGCATCAGTATAAGCATTCAAAATAAGATCATCATCTTTTGGATACCATAATCCAAAATCAACTGTTCCTTTCAAGTATCTAAAATTTCATTTGACAACAGTTACATGTGATTCCTTTGGATCTGCTTGAAATCTAGCAACCATGCATACAACATTCATTTTATCTAGCCTTATATGAGTTAAATACAGTAGCCCACCAATCATTGACCTGTATCTTGTTTGATTTTCTTTAGGAGATTCATCCTTTTGTGTGAGTTTTCATCCAATCACCATAGGTGTACCAATTGGCTTAGAATCATCCATCCCAAAAAAAATTCAGTAACTCCTTTACATATTTGGATTGAGATATAAAGATTCCATCTTCTAACTGAGTAATTTGCAATCCTAAAAAGAATTTCAGTTCTCCTATCATTGAAATTTCAAATTCACTTTTCATTTCATCAAAAAACTTCATACACAAGTCATCATCACCTTCAAAAATAATATCATCAACAAAAACTTCAATTATCAGCTCTTTATCCTGATCCAACTTGAAATATAGATTGCTATCTGCAGTACCCTTGCTGAATCCAAGCTTCAATAAGTATTTATCCAATCTAGCATAGCAAGGTCTAGGGGCTTGCTTAAGTCCATACAGAGCTTTCTTCAGTCTACACACCATGTCCTTTTCATCAGTTAATTCAAATCCATTTGGTTGTTCAACATAAACTTCTTCTTCTAGTTCACCATTTAGAAATGCTGACTTTACATCCATCTGATAAACTTTGTAATTCTTGAAAGTAGCATAAGCAAGAAATAATCTCACAACTTCTATTCTAGCAACAAGGGCAAAGGTTTCATCAAAATCAATACCTTCCATTTGTGAATACCCTTTGCAAACCAACCTTTCTTTTTTTTCTGACTAATTCACCTTGCTCATTTAGTTTATTCTGAAACACCCATTTTGTACCAATCACATTTTTGTCTTTAGGTCTAGGAACAAGTTCCCATGTCTCATTTTTTTGTATCTGCATCAGTTCTTATTTCATGGCTTCCATCCAATATTCATCCTTACATGCTTCATTGATATTGTTAGGCTCAGCTGTAGAAATCAAACAATATTCTTCTAAGATTCTCCTTCTGGTTAGCACACCTTTACTTTTATCACTTATGATCTGACTATTAGAATGATTTATCCTTACATACTTTGGAGTTTTAGTAACTTCTTTGACTTTTGCTTATTCTACTCTTCCTTCAACATTTTCATTTTTTTATGCTTCTTGATTTCCTTGGTTTATCGAAACAATTTGCAATTGACTCTGTGTTTGAACATTTTGTCCATTATTAGAATTATCATGATTATCATCTGAGTCATATCCACTACATCTGGATGGTCTGTCAATATCTTCATCAACTTTGACATTATCACTTTCAACCATTTTCTTCAACCTTTTATTAAAACACCAGTAAGCTTTACTCTTAGTAGCATAACCTAGAAATATTCCTTCATCACTTCTAGCATCAAACTTGCCTATATCATCATCTCTCTTGATGTAGAATTTTCTTCCAATTTTTTTGAAATACTTCACAGTAGGCTTATAACAAAACCATAGCTCAGAAGGAGTCTTACCAGAATTACTATTGAAATTTACCCAGTTGATAGTGTACACATCAATACTTACTGCTTCTCTCCAGTAGAAATGAGGAACATTTTCTTCCAACATCATGGTTCTAGCAGTGTCTAGAATTGTTATGTTCTTTCTTTCAACACTCCATTTTGTTGAGGGGTTCGGGGAGTAGATAACTGTCTTTGAATTCCATGCTCTTCACAGAAAGTATCGAATTCCCTGGAAGTGAACTCTCCACTTCTATCTGACCTCAAACATTTGATCTTCAGACTTGTCTCATTCTCTCCCATAGCTTTGAAACTTTTGAACTTTTCTAATGCTTCATGTTTTTCTCTTAAGAAGGCAACCCATATCATTCTTGAATAATCATCAATAAGCAACATAAAGTACCTTTCACCTAGTAGACTTCTGATTCTGGAGGGACCACATAGATCAGTATGTACAAATTCCAATATTCCATTAGAGTTGTACTGTTTGCTTCGAAAATAATTTCTAGTTTTCTTTCCCATCTGACATTCCTTGCATACAGTGTTAGTAGTCTTCACTATCTTAGGAAGATCTCTAACCGCTTGAGAAGAAATTATTTTTACAATGTTATCAAAGTTCATATGACACAACCGCCTATGCCATAACCAGCTTACATCAATTTGTGCAATCAAACAACTTTCACTAGCAGTACTCAAGTGGAAGATATTACCTTGTCTTTGTACTTGAAGCAGTTACCTTTCCTAAATTTCTCAGTATCCTGCATTTACCATTCTTGAATTGAAGATTGTATCCCTTGTCTACCATCTGTCCAACACTCCATAAATTATGCTTTAAGCCTTCTACATAAAGAACATCATCAATATTATGCTTACCACCAAAAGAAATCATGCCTCTGCCACGAATCACACCAGAAGTGTTGTCTCCAAATCTTAGAATGTCACCATCGTAATTCTCCAATCTTACAAACTTGTTTTTTTCACCAATCATATGATGTGAGCATCCACTGTCAATCACCCATTCATCCTTTTCTTCAACTTTGGCTGCAAGAGCTTTCTCAACATTCACATTACTAGCAAATTCAGTGGACACTTGGCTATTTTCCTTGATAGCAATAAATTTCCATCCATCTTTATTTCTAGTTTCTTTATTAGATTCATCATCAGTAACACCTTCTTCAGCATAATAGCATTTCTTATGAAATCTAGTGTCTTCAGGCTTGTACTTAGAATTTCTTTTAGGACACCTTGATGCAAAATGACCTATTTTACTGCAGGAAAAACATTTAATAGGTAGCTTTCCTTTGTACTTACCATGACCTCTGGATTCTCTTCTTACAATTAGTGCTTCCAACTCTTCTAGTTCTCTTTCTTCATCTTCAATATTTTTCATCTCATCTTCATACTTGAATGTCTTCTTGGAACTTTCTCCTGTATCATATTTCTTTTTCCCGGATACAGTGGCTTTGAATACAGACTCTTCTTTAGGAGTAGATTCACCAAATTCACTTAAATCAAAGGCTACAAGTTTTCCAATTATCATGCCTCTTGTTATTTAAGTTACTAACTTGATTTTGTCAATAGCATGAGCTTTCGATTTGTAGGAAGGAGGCATAGATCTAAGTATCTTAGCAACAATTTATTCTTCATCTAAGACACCACCGACACATCTAATGCTCATCACCAGTTCATTTACCTTCTGAGATAAAGAGTGGATGTTCTCATATTCACTCATCTTCATGTCCTCCCATTTTCCTTTTAGACTTTGTAGCTTAGCACTTTTCACTAGTGGATCTCCTTCATACAATAACTCTAGGTTTTTCCAGATCTCATGTGTAGTCTTCAGACCCATCACATTTGACATCTTTGAATCTTTCAAGGCACTCACCAATGATTCAATAGCCCTGGTATTATTTTCAACTTCTTTGATCTCATCAGCAGTAGAGGGACCATTCTGAGGAATAGTATATGTATTCTCTATAATCTTCCAAACGGGTTCACCAATGCACTTCAAATGACATTCCATTCTGAATTTCCACATAGTGTAGTTTGTACCATCGAATCTCGAACTATCCTTCTTGTAAGATTCCATCTTGGATCACCTCAAGTTTTTAGGATTCACCTTCAGAGGAACTAGCTTCGATACCAATTATTGGCAAAACAAGAAGATACAACTAAGAGGGGGGCTGAATAAATTGTCACAAAATTTACAATTTTAATCAAACTATTAACCTTTAATTCTAGATCAGATGATTAATAGTGAAAGCAATAATTACACAACACATCAAAAACACATAACACCAATATTTTTGTGTGGAAACCCTGTTAAGGGAGAAAAAAACGGTGGAGGTTAATCCACAATTATACCCTATTAAAAGTATAATGAAAAATGAATAGAGAATGCACTTGCATTCAAGCACACTGGCTAGAGTTCACTGCTTAAAGGAAGGCTCACTGCCTTACATAAGACAATCAGATTAAAACCATCTGAGTGGGATGAACTGAAAGATTAGCTTCTACAAAAGCTTGATGACAGTTTCGGTTAGGCGCAAAAAATCTTCATACACTCTGCTCAATCTTCTTTCACACTCTACTCTATTCCTCAATGATTTGATCTTTATTCGCACATGTATTTTGCACTTATACACCAATCACACATCCACACACACAAAACAACCTTGTGTATATATCCACTACATGGATTTACATCAATAACTATGTCGGCCACAAATAATAAATGAATTACAATTGTCGGCCTTAATGCATGATTAAATATTAATGCGCATCGACACAAGTCAGTCACAACATAGAGAGGACCCAAAACAATATCCTCGAACACACCAAACAACAAGAAATTAATCCATAAATATCTGCAACACACTACCATCAACATGTCAGCCAAGAACATGAAAACCTGAACATACATCACAAAAATCTTCGATTATGATCACACCAAATAGCGCAGACATACAACAAAGATAGAACATGATCTATAATCATCCACGAACATCACAAGAACATACACAAAACTAAAATTGCCATAATTTCCACTTCCTCTTCCAAGAACAACTACAATAGTACTAGAATGACTGTAGGAACACCAAAACACTTAACTTGCACAAATCTTGATGCGTACCATAGAGACTTCCTGGAAACATACTAGATAGGTTTAGCAATAAACCCATTAGAGTGCAACACCTGAAAATCAACGTACAAAACATTACAACAATCTAACTTTCTTCGCTTCACTGGCTGCCATAAGATATATTTATAACAATTTTCTCAATCTCCTCGAAATATACAACCTTAAGCATCACCAATGCTAATAGTGTTGACATCAATGACAACCACATATCAACAAAACAACCACAACATCCAACAAATCTATCTACCTTAAATCCATCACAAAACTCACTTGATAATATTTACAAGACCAAGGATAAACCATTACAAGAGGAGGAACAACTATGCGGTGCAAACCCTCCAACATCCAAAATGACAACAGTCACCTTCATTCAAATGGTGACACTTGAAAAAAATGTGAAAACCTTGGAAAAATCAAAATACTAAGGGAAATAACTTTTATATATAATGTTTCCATGAAAAACATCTTAGAAATACTCACTATCTAATAAATGGAAGGATGATAATGTGCTAGAGGATTACAACATGCTAAAAGGACACTAGCATGAATTGATAAGTGTCCCAAAAATGCATTGGCATCTTGGGACTATGTTGATATAAAAAATTATAGTCTCGTATTTTAATAGCAGTCCTATTTTTGCACTAGCATCTTATTCTTGAAAATTATACTCCTACCCAAAAAGGGAATGAATGATATTTTCTAGATGTCATATCCAATTACAACACTCAAACCCATAAAGTGAGGTTACAATAAAAAAGACTCCAAAATGATGAATATGACTAGGAGACCTTGGTGAACACCATCACTTGATCTCCAAATTACCATTTGAATGAAAGAGACTCATCCCAAGGAATTGGTACTCTACAAGGGACTACAAAATAAGTCTAGAGACATAAGTAATTAAGAGGAAGGTTTCCTATGTCTCGCAATCACACTTGGACTAACAGGAGAACCAAAAATGACACCTCAATGATGTGGTCCTCATACCCAAACTCAACTTAGAGAAATGATTAGGACATATTATTCAATGTTACCATAATTGAATATTTTCTAAAGAATTATGTTCATTTTAAACCCAAATAAAAATTTCTCTAGATAATTTTAACCAACATCACAATAATGGTAAAAATCATATAGAATGGTGTGCATGTTTGACATCAATGTCAATATGAAATAAAATAAAATATCACGCTATTGCCATTTATTTGGTTAGTTTACATTCCATCCACTTAATATTTCTAAATATAAGATTACAATTAGATAAGAGAACTCAAATGTCCAAATATAAGATCACAATTAGATAGGTGATGCACCAATATTTATGTGAGTTTTCTTCTTTCTCACAAAAACACAAAAAACCATAAAAAGCACCTAAACTCACATAGATCTCATTCAGTAGCCCTCATAGACATTTATATGCAAGGGATTCAACAATCACTAAAGGGAAGAGGGTATTTGCACATAGCTCACACAAATAATTATTACACAACATGCGCATATAGAAAAGCAATTTATATATTCATGTATGAAGGTAAGAAAAATTACACAACATAAAGAAGCAAGGGGAGGTGAAAATAAGGTGATTTTATTGATTCAAAGGCATTGAGCTTGTTTATGTTAACAAAATAATATAAAAAATGTGAGTATTTTATTCTAGTGAAAGAGGAACCTCTTTGAAACGAGGGTGTCAAGAATTTAATACCCATCAAGGAGCAAGGAATATTCCTCATAAATTTCATGTCAAGATATTAGATCTACCCAATAAATTTGCTAAGAAACATGGCCAGGGAGATGGTGATGGTCAAAGAAGGGTGTTTATAGCATGGTTGACATGAAACAATTAGTTTTTTAGAGCTTAACAAACCTAGTGGTTGGTAGGAATTCCAAAGTTTGACAAGATTTGGAGTGCCATGAATGGGGATCTCACCCTTTAGAGAAACCTATGATCCCATCAAAACACTACATCAACTTAGGTAATTGTCATTAGAATCTCAAGTGAATCATCAAAGTTGTTGGCATCCTCTAATGGTTCAATAACTAAGCCCTTAAAGCTATAACTTAGAGATTAGATATTTGCACCAAGTAGTTATCTTGCTCATCATGAAGGTTCATTTTATTATCAACCTAGGGATGTGAACTTGAAATGGGTCAGCACTGTATGTGCACTAAGACTCAATTGTAGTCATCTTTATCCTATAGCTAGAAAGGAAATAGTACTGAAAGTGAAATTCTTGAAAGAAAGCAGTAGAAGTACTGAACATAAACTAGCAACTAAACTGAACTTAAATGAATTATAGAAATCGAAGTCTCAGTAAATAGATAAGAAGTTACTTTGTTTGTCATGGCTACAAGAATAGACACAGAACAAAGTTCCAATGGCTGCAAAAATAGACAACTGCTAAGACTGTAACTAATTGTTGAACAAAAAAGTAACTACTAAACTGAATAGATGGAATTCTCACCAAGTGGGCCCCCTTGAATGAGTTTTCCCTAGACTAACTCAGATGCAACAAACTAAAATATCATTTTTTTCATTGAAAACATGATTACAATGTAGCAGCAACATAACTGTATTTCTTGAAACTGAAAATGAGAGTACAATATCAGAACATTCAACCTCTTGAGGAAGAGCATATGATCATTATTTATAGAAGGAAAGATTCTAAATAACTTAACTAACAAGGCAACTGGCTCCAACAGATTAGGAGGACATCATTTATTGAAAGCATGAAAAAGAGGAAGGATGTTATGCATGCACAAAATTCGGTCAAACCAGACTTAATTCAATGAAAATCTAGCATAACAACAACTCCTAAATCTACTCAACTAATAGACATGGTCATTAAGGTTAACTTCCACATGAGCTACTGCTGCCTATCATGGTCTCAAACTAGCTTAAAAGAAAGGTTTTAAGAAAGTGTGGCTAGAAGGGGATTCTTTGAATATCATCAATAATTTAAAAAATAGTGCCACTTCCTCTTGGACTATTGAAACTATGATAAATGATTCTATTAGTATCCTTAATTCCATTGATGACTACTATATATCTCACATTCTAAGAGAGGTAAATAGCTTGGCCGATATCTTTGCTAACTTGGGGGATCATGGGGCCCGGGAGTGGGATCTCAATCACCCTCTTCCTATAGAGGCAATTGTAACTATTAATCATGAAGCACAAAGATAATCGAAATAATGGTGGTGTGTGGTGCTAGGTGTGTATGTTATTTATCATGTGGAAGGCTATAATTTGGAGGAGTGATATTAAGGCCTCGACTTGCTTTGATGGTACCAAGGAGGAAATCCGTAGGGAGCAGATTACTATGCCTATTAATTATCTCTGCCACATTTATTCTCTTACACGGATTGTGGGTATCCTTAGAGTTGCTTTATCGAGAAGGTTCGTCTCTATTGTGAAAGTTTCTAATTGCCTTGGCTCTGTGAATTTGGCTGCCATGGGTGGTGATAGGAACCGTGCGAAGCCCTTCTCTTGCAATGATGTTAAGAAGAATGAGGAGGTTTGGGCGATTTTGGAGAAGAGTGGTTTGACTCCCTATATTGAGAAGCTGCATGGGAATAATCCCCAGATGACTGCTAATGTTGCTAAACATTGAAACAACAAGGTGTTGTAACTTGGAGGGATGGAATTCAACATTACTGAAGACCTCATCACTCATATCACTAGCTTACCTATGGAAGGCATGAAGTTATATAGGGATAAGAAAGAGTCATAGAATGCCATGAATTTTTTTTTCAAAGGTGAGGAAGCTAAGGACCTAAAACTGGCGAAGAGCGGGGGCTATTAGAGGAAATCCATAAAGGCTCTTTGGGCTGATGTTGTTGAGGAGTTAATGAGTTATATTTCCTTAGAAGGTCGTTATTTTGCTGTGAATGCCTATCATTTCGTCCTTCTCAACCACTTTCATCACAAGAAAATAATTTCTTTTCCTTTCTACTTATTGGCTTCGTTGGATGTTGGTATCATTGACCACAAGAAAAACCAGAAGAACCTTGTTCTTCATGTGGGGTTAATTCTCCTCATTTCTGACTATTGCAAATCCTTTGAGGTGGTTAGACCTGTTCTGACCCCTAAGGATGTGAAAATTGTTAAGGGTTATGAAATAGTTTTTGAGGAGGAAGTGGCCTATAAGAATAGGAAGAAATAGAAGCTAATTTTGCAAAAGGAGTCAGAGTTAGAGTCAGGGGATGTGGATTTTTTGTTGAATTCCCTTGTTATTGTGGATGAGGACATGAGATCCCCTGCCTTGGGGAAACGTAAAAAAGAGGGGCCGAGCCCTAACAAGGGGTATGCGACCAGCAGTGGTAATCCCGCAGATGAAATGCTTAGCACAAGAAGAAATGAAGTGAAGGATTTGGTTGGGGAGGTGTCATCTCCTCCCCCACCTATGAAAAATAGGGTTCTACTTGTGGGGGATAGTACGAGGAAGGTGGTGTGGTCTACTCTCGAGCTAGATACTCCTCTCAAAGAGGATGGGAAACAGAATTTTGTGGGGTCTCTAGATGGTAAGGAAGCTGGGGTTTCTTCTGGTGGGCATTGGGTTGGGAAAGCTGATGGGGAAACTCTTGTGGTGGACCTGGAGAGGCAGATGAAGAGGATGGAGGTTGCGGCTGAGATCATGGAATCCATATGAAAGATCAAGTCATTGGTTGTCACGTCGATAGATGCTGAAAAAGGTAAGGGGATTGTTGCTGATACTAGGAAGGTTTTCTCCTTTCATGAGGAGGATGTCGAGGGTAGAGAGGTTTTTTATATTGGGAAAGATAATATTATTGATGTCTTGGGAGCTGCTAAAGAGGGCTCTATTCTTTTTTATAAGATTTTTAAATGGGCTTTCCATGAGATGAATATGACTAATGTAAAAGTGAGGGGTATTGCTAGTAAAAAGGATGATTCCTTTGTTCAGGATAAAATCGATGATTTGATGAACTCCTTGAAGATTATGGTGGAGGAAATGCTTATGATGAAGCAAAATCTTGAAGGAAGAATCCTTATTCTAGAGAATCTCATGGAAAGGATTATTGTTAGTATGGATAAAGGTAAAGAGGGGAACAAAGCTGGTTTTATTGCTAAGTCTACTGGTATGACATCCCCTGTGGATAATGTTACTAAGGGTAAAGATGTTGTTGATGGTAAGCTGATGGAAGGCGAGAAGCTTGTTGACAAGGGTGCGAGTTGTGTTTTAATTGGGGAGGTAAATTCGGGTGGACTTGGGGTTTGAACCTGTAACAAGACCAAGGGTCAGGTTGGTGCTACTGGTAATGAGATGCATGTTGCTAGGGATGAGGGTGGTAAGAATGTGGCCTGTGACGTTGAAGTTGCAAATATCTTGAATAATATGTAATGTCACTAGGTGGGTTTTGTCTTTTTGGAAGACTATTTATTGTGGTCTTGTTGTGGGTGGGTTGTTTTGATTTTGATGTCTTTTTCTATCGTTAACAACTTATTTTTGATGTAAAGGGTTATGGGCCCCTTCAAAACCCATTTTTTTATCTTTAATAAAAAATTCCACACGATCTGGAATTTTCCAATCACTAACTTCTTAAATGTCCATCTCTACTTGACTTTTTCAGCAACCAGGCAGTTGGCATGAACTTCTTCCACCTTGCAAGTTCCATGTATATCTGCATCTTAATCTGAACCTGCATTATGACATTAGCGTGCACAAGATAAATGTATATCCATAATCACCTTAGAATAGCATTCACCCAATCACATGTAAAATTAATATAAATATATCACATAGAAGGTTAATATCATTAAAAGTTATAGGAATAAGTTCATGTCTAGAGTTCATAAGTTCAGGGAAATAACATAGAAAGCATTAGTAACTAGGTGATAAAACCCCATAGTAACACTATAAAACTTATGATAAATCCTAACAAAAATGAGTCATTATTTGGACTCATCTTCTCCCCCCAACTTAATGATCTATTGGTCCTCCAACAGAGGGAACTCGATTCCTTTGTCTTACTATATCCCTAAAATCAACAATTTTTGTCTACCCTTTATTAGTCTCTGTAGTATCTGAGTTAGGATCGCAGTACAACCCATGCTTGCTTTCTAGTCTACCCCACCTTGGCCTCTCTACACTTATATCATACTGATAAGTTTTGTAGTCAGGTATTGGCCATAATAGAATAGGTGGCTAAAATATTAATGGGAGCCAATATTGTTGCCTTGTTCTCCCAAGGTGCATATACTTGATGCTTCGTTTGCAAGCTGCATGATAATTCTGCAAGGAATGGGGTTTAGCTTGTTTTAACTGGTTTGGCAACTCATTCCATCTCTGTGACAAGTACCCCAATATTGTTCTTCCTATAGTGGCAGCTACCTATTCATATTCACCTTATGCTTCCTCCCTAAAACGCATGATCCTTTGTTTGTATGATGTCGTATAAAGAAATCTATGCCATGTGTAGTAGATCTCTACAAGATTACTTGATTCAGATCTTAGAGACAGAGGTGTATGGATCTCCTTTTCTCTGTATACTTTGAATTGTTCTCCCCAGTTGTTTTCATTTTGAATCCATGACATCAATGCCCTCAAATGAACATCTCCAATATATAACAATGGATTCCACTCATGATCATTAGGAACAACATAGTTATGCAGACACAATTCACACAGTAAATTCTTAACTTCAAGAGGAGAAGATTGGTAAGCTTGAAAAAATTCATGCGGGGTTTCAATGGAAGGGTTTAAACCAAAAATAACCCTTGAAAACTTAAAAGAGAGATGGCGCTCTTTTAAATGCAATGCATATACTCGTGGAGGAGTCCTGCATTCCAGGATTTTCGGTACTAAGCTCACCACATTGCTTACCTTTTCTTGTAATGCAGTAATGTTTGCATTCTTCTCCTCAATTTCTTTATTTTTTTTATCAATCTCTCCCTGTAGCCTGTGTTTTTCTCTTCCCCAATCTTTTTCTTTTTCCTGCATTTCTTTCCATAAATCCAAGGCTAGAAATGCCCATGAAAAACTAGAAGGTATGTGTATTCCTACCATGATCTTCCCCTGCACTGGTTTTTGATGTTCAATTTGCTCAACAACTGGATGTTCAGCCTGCTATGCAATCTAATGTTCAACTTGCTCTGCAGCAGTAGCAAGTTCCTCCAACCCAATATTTACTTGCTCCTTAGGAGTCTCTATCAAATCTATATTTTCCTACTCTCCAGGAGTCTCTACCTTATCCTCAAGTGTCTTATTGAGTCTGCGGCTCCTTCTTGGAGGCACATCAGTAGCAGACTTGTTCAATTTTAACTTCTTGGGAGGACTTATTTTTCCCGGCAGCTCCAAGATGCTTTGTTTCTTCAAATTTTCACTTCCTAGGGCTAGGGTTTATCTTCTCTGGCTCTTGTTTCGTAGCCTTCCCTTTTCTACTCTCTAATTTTCTCATTTTTGCTTCCTCTTTCCTAACAGCAGCCTTAGTACGAGGTGTGGTTTTAGGGGAAATATCAATATCAGGGTCTGAAGATGAACTCTCTTCATTTGCATGATCAGATTCAAAGGAAATAGTTTCGGCTACAGGAGGGTTTGTACTAGATGTTACCCCAGAAGTTGAAGCTCCAGGAGTAATTTTAACAACCCCCTCATCTCTCCTAACCCTATGAGTTACGGGTTGACCTCTAAGATCCACATTTTCTGGTCTGAATTCTCTAATTTTCAAAAATTTATCCGACATACTAGACACATCTTGCAAAGATTTTTCTACTATTATTTTAATCAAACAAAGATGGGAAATAGAGTTTTCCCTACCTTTTTTGTGTTTCAACGGCTATAATTACAAGAAGATTATACAAAAAATTTGGTACATTCATTCTCCTACCATGCCTCAGATGATTCAACAACTTGGAATGCACAAAATGCAGACAAGATTGATGACTCTCACATGTAATGTATTTGGAAATAAAAATAGCAACTTGCTTCCATTTCTCTAGCAAAGAAAGTCTTCTTGTACCTTGTTTGTCTACAACAAGTGGAGGATCACAAGGCTGCATGAATTCTGCCCTAGTTGACCTAGCATCCTTAGTAGCAGGGTAAGGTTCTCCCTCAGCAGGTAAACCTGACACTTCAACAATTATTTCCTTAGTAGCTATGAATTTTAACCCCTTAACCATTGCCACACCATTTAAAAATGTTTGTGCAAACTCCAAGGCAATATCTTCATTGAAACTATCTAGCTTCAAAAAATAATCCAACCAACCATAATTCCTGAATTCAGATTCACATAGTGCATTTTGTAGGATTACCTAGTGAACCATTGGTTCATTTCTAATTAATGGACCTCCCATTGTTTCAACTCACACGCAGGCAAACACTTTTGCAAAGACCTCCTCCTGCAATCCTTCAGCCAAAAATCCAATGTCTCTTCTACTTCCTGTAGTTCTCACAAATACTAAAAATAATGTTGAAACCTCTCGATTTTACCTTTCCAATGGCATCATGATTTTGACTAAGGTGGTAAAGAGAGTGTATTATCAAAGAGAACGGTGGTAGATTAATGCCACATGCAAAACATCACTTCAACTTGTCATTTAAAATTTGTTGCCATGTTAGCCCATGGAATGTGACTGATGCGACTGATTACATGTATGACATATAACACATAAGCTCACACTTCCCCCCAACCTAAATTAAAGCATTTATTCGCACAGGATGGAATGGGAGTTGGATAAAATAAGGCATCTAAACAGGGGTTGCTATGTGAAATATAAATATTAAAATATAGTAATCAAACGAATGAATGCAAGGTAATTAATATACATTAAGTTTTATGCACATACCTGAAAAGGTGGAACATCTTTTCTAATGAATGTGGAAGGAAGTATCGGTCATCATAAAAGTACAGTTGAGTAATTAAATGAAGTGGTGGTGGAGTGATATGGAAGAGAGAGAGAATGGAAATGAATGGGTGGATAATCTTTATTGATGGAGAAATTAATTCCCACAAAAAGTGGAAATCTTTATTATGATTGCATGCATACCTTTAATTAGCTAGAAGGTTGAACACTAGGTCCACTTCCTTTGGCTGCAAGAACTTTGGAGTTCTGGTGTTCAACAAATTGTTGCATGAACTCCTGCTTTGAGGAAGGCTTATGGTATAACCTGAGATGATGACCATTGACCAGGAGTTTGAACCTAACAAGTTCAATTGTTGTAAGTTGAACAACACCATTGCGGTAGACCTCTGCAATCTCATATGGTCCCAACCATCGGTTTTGATGTTTTCCCAAGTTATCTTTATACCTAGAATCATAAAGAAGTGCCCAATCACCTGGCTGGAACTTCTTGTCTTTGATGTATTTATCATGCCATCTAACTCTTTGGTTCTGCACCATCTCAGTATGGTGGAGAGTTGATTTCCTCATCTCATCTAAGGCATTTAGTTACATAACCCTATCCTTTTGTGCCTCAAATATATCTATTCCAAGGTCTAGTGTTGTTCTAAGAGTTTTGTGTTCAAAATATATAGGCATCATTGTTGTTTTTCCATATAATAGCTCAAAGGGAGTAAAACCAATGGTGGTTCTATAGGCCCAAACAGCTTCTGGCAACCTATTTTCCCAATATTTTTTGTGAAGTGCTATTGTCTTGGTCAAAATAGATTCTATTTCCCTATTTGTTACCTTAGATTGTCCATTGGCTTGTGGGTGATAGGGCATATATTTCATATGCCTCACATTATACTCATTCACCAATGTTGTGACTAGAGTAGATGTGAACTAAGCCCCTTGATTTGTGGCTATCTCTCTAGGAAATCCATAGCATGTGAAGATTTCTTCATAGAGGAATTTTGCAACTTTATTGTCCCTAGCATGTTTCATGGCTTTGACCTCAACCCATTTTGTCACATAATTAGTACAAACCAAGATGTAATATTTTCCATTTGATGGTGGATTAATTAGACCTACAAATTCAAGTCCCCATTTATCAAATGGTGTGATAACTACTTGAGGATGTAGATGCATCTCATCTAATTTAGTTGGTTGGCCCATCCTTTGACACCTATCACATTTCCTAGTGTACTTGCTTGCATCCTTATGAACTGTAGGCCAGTAATATCCTATATTGAGGATCTTCATGGTTGTCCTTTTAGCTGCAAAGTGTCCCCCACAGGGTTCATCATGGCATGCATGCAATATATCATAAGTTTCATCCTCTCGTACACATCTTCTCATCACATGATCTGGTCCAATATAGAATAAACAACCTGCCATCCATGAGAATGAAAACGTTTTCTCAATAAGAACCCTTCACTCTTTTGGAGAGAAATGAGGGGGAAATATTTCTGTAACCAAATAATTGGTTATATCTGCATACTAAGGTGTGTGCACACTGATGGAGAACAAATGTTCATCATGAATTGAGTCATCAATGACTTGAGTGTCCTCACATGTGGTCAATCAGGAAAGAAAATATGCTATGACATTTGCCTTGCCTGGCTTGTCTATAATGGTGATATCAAACTCTTGCATTAACAACAACCACCTTGCCAATCTGCCTATGATCAATGGCTTGTTCATAAGGTATTGTATGGCCGCATGGTTTGTATGGACAAATATCTGGTATCTTGTGATATAATTCCTAATTTTTTTGAGAGAATAAATGATTGCCGACATCTCCTTCTCTATCACTATGTAGTTAAGCTTAACCTCATGTAGGTTCTTGTTGATAAAGTAGATTGCATTCTCTATTGCTCCCTATTTTTTCCTAAGATAGCCCCTATAGCATAATTAGATGCATCTATGTGGATGTAGAAAGGGAGTTCCCAATTAGGGCCTTTGAGCACAAGAGCATGGATTAATGTTGTTTTTAAATCAGAGAATGATTTATCACAATTCCTCTGTTCATTGGAACTCAACATCTTTAGTCAAAAGACTGTAAAGTGGTGCTGCCATCTTAGTGAAATATTTTATGAAATGCCTATAGTATCCTGCATGTTCCAGGAAACTTCTAACATCTTTTTGCTTGACAGGAATATAAATATTGGTAATTACCTCAATTTTGGTTGGGTCCACTTGCATTCCCTTTTGAGAGATATAATGGCCAAGGACCACTCCTTCCTGCATCATCATAAAATATTTCTCACTGTTCAAGGAGATATTATGGTCCTCACATCTTTGCAAAACATTTTTGAGGTTTTCTAATGCTTCTACAAAATCAACACCATAAGTAGTGAAATCATGCATATATATTTCCATACAATCATGTGAAATATCTGAGAATATACTAATAACTTCTCTTTGGAAGGTTGCAAATGCATTGCATAAACTAAATGGGAGTATTGAATAGGCATAAGTTCCCCAAGGACAAGTGAATGTCGTCTTGTCTTGATCTTCAGGTGCAATCTATATCTGATTATAGCCACTAAACCCATAAAGAAAGGAGAAATATTGCTTACCTGCAAGTGAATCCAATACTTGGTCTATAAAAGGAAGGGGGAAGTGATCCTTTTTGGTGGCAGAATTTAGTTCTCTATAGTCAACACAAACTCTCCATTTACCTCCCTTTTTAGGCACAATTACCAAAGGGGACACCCATTGGCTATCTGAGATAGGGTAGATAAATCTTGCATCCAATAACTTCTGCAGTTCTCCTTTCACAATCTCCCTTAATGCATAATTGATTCTCCTTTGTGGTTGCCTTACTAGAGTGTATTCACCTCTAATGTAGATCCTATGAGTACATAGTTTGGGATCTAATCCTTTCATGTCATGGTAATCCCATGCAAATGCATGTTGATGCTTCTTTAATAGGTTTGTGAGAGACAATTGTTGCTCCTGAGTAAGCTTGTTATTTATATTCAAATGTTTCCCCTCTGAAATTTGTACTTGTGTGATCAACTCAATCATGGTTGTTTCACTGATGCTTGGCCTTTTTACTTCATGTGGTAACGGTGTATGAAGTATATATGTTGCTACATGAAATTCTGGTGTAGAAGAAGCTAGCAGAAGTATCTATAATGGACATGCAAAACTAGATTCATGAGTGGGTGTTTCTTCATGCACTTCACAATAGTTTTGAATTATATGGGATAATATGCCATCCTCTTCCTGAAGCTACATAAAAGGACTTCTACCTATCATCATGATTTGTTCCACTGAATTGGCTTCCTCTGCCTCTTCTCCAACATGTGGTAGGATGGGGTTGTCCATATCATGGGGTGGTTGAGCAAGAGGATAAAGTACAAGATTTTTAGTACTTTTCCCATCAGAAATAGTCATGTCCCTTGACTGAAATCCAATGTAAGTATCTATTGTAGCTAACCACGATCTTCCCAAAATAATAGGATACCCTCCTTATGTAGCTTTAGGGGAAAGGATCATGAAATCAGCTGAATATTCCCAAGAGTCTAGAATAACAACAAGGTCTTCAAGTATACCATCTGGTTTAATAATGAAATTGTTAGCAAGTTGCATGACAATGGAATTAGGTCTTAGATTTGTAACATTCAGTTGTTGTAGGATATCCTTAGTCATCACAATGATATCTGCCAATTTTCCCACCACATGAACAGTGGTGGGGTCCTTCTTTTTCCTCCTAGGCTTTTTGAGACATGCTTCCTTAATTTCCTTACCATATATGGGAACATATTTTATGGCCTGGAATAGAGGCATCTTGAAACATATGTGTTTTAACTCATCCAAAATATCAAAGGTCGTTTCTTCCTTTTGCTTAGCAACTTCTAACCTTTGAGGAAATGGTGGGTCAAGATCAGTCTGCCGAACTAGTTCAGGATTCTTTGGCACACTTGTCTGAGTAGGGATATCAGATAAATTTGTATGCCCTCATCTTCCATGGGAAGCTCTGTTATAATAGGAGTGGAAGGAGATGACAAAGTGGTTCCTGAACGCAGATGAATATTACTCGGACTCACAACATAGGCAGTAAATTGGTTTGGATCTGTAGAGTAGACTTCTTGTTGTTGTGGTTTGTTATTTGGGTTGGGTGTGGGTTGAGCTGGTAACTGAGTAGGTCTAGGTGTGCTAGTGTTTGAGTTAGGAGGCATTATGGCAGGTTGTTGAGGCTGTGGAGGCTGTTGCATGTAACTAGTTGTCTGGTTTGGCCATTGTTGTCCTCCCCTCCATTGGGATGTTTGTTGCCAATTTCCTTGAGGTTGTTGCCAATTCCCATGGTGATGCTTCCACTAAGGTGGAGTGTTTTGGTAATTGGGCCAAGTATTTGGAGGTTTGTTCCAAGGATGAGGTTAATAACCTCCAAAGTTTGATGGATATAGGGGTTGCCATTGATTACCAGATGCATAAGAATTCATATAAGGTCCACTAAAATATAATGGATCTAGTGGCATACCTTGTCTTGGAGCCCATGGCCTTCTTTGTGCAACATAGAAAACTTGATCTTCATCACCCTCAATTGGCTTGAATTCAAGTGGAATAAGCTTGTTGTCAATGTTGGCTACCATTTTATATTCATAGTCCTTCTTTTTCCTGCAATGAGGACAATATTCTATCAACATTGCCTCTGCATCCTCATGTTTCTTCTTTGCTTGAAGTGTATCTAGCTGAATTGACATATTATTTATGATGTCTTGCTTGAAATCTAACAACAACTGAGTGATTTCCATCCTTGAAACTTCAATAATGGAGGATTTACCCATAGAAGATTGGTAACCCCTCCCTTTCTTTATAGCTTCCCTAGAGTAATTCTGACCTATCTTCTTAATATCATCCCAAGGAACTTGGGTGACATATCCTCCTCCTATCAAGTTGAGAGCATCAACACAACTTTCATTAATCCCTCTAAGGAAGAGAAAATTTTGAGACTCTTCCTTGAGTGCATGATGTGGAGATTTCTGCAGACAAAATAGGAACCTTGACACATAGTCCTCCAAACTTTCATCCTCCTTCTGCTGCATCCTGAAGATATCATCTCCTCTCATATCACTACCTCTACAATATTTTTTATACTTCTCAAGAAACTTTCCATTCATAACATCCCAACTATTCATAGTATTCCTACCTAAGCTCATAAACCATCTTAATGCAGCTTCTTTTAAGGTAGTAGGAAATAATTTAAGCCTATGAGCATTAGTAGTGTAATCATAGCTTCTACAGAGGATATCAAATTTGAACAAGAAAGTGTTTGGGTCCTCTATTACAAGCCCATATAATGTATGAAGAACTGAAGCAAAAAAATTCTTGAGGTTATCAACATCATTTAATTGAGGGATAGGGAATGGAAAGGTTGGCTGGTTAGGCCTATTTTGAGTAGCCATAATTGCTTGATGGATTCTCAAACAAGTTTTGGGCAGCTTGCTCTTCAGAGGAAGTTTCAGAACTAGACAAATTGAGAAATACGTCAGCAAAAGGATTTTCTTCTTCTTCTTCATCATCTCTTGGAAAATTTTGAAACTCAACTAGTTGATTATCAAGATTAGGGCCAACAACAAGGAATCTCCCTAGAGAATCTCTTCTCCTACCCGTATGCATGCGGTATTAACTCAGTATCAACAAACTCACACAAAGAGTTTATGAAAGAATAGTGGATCATTACTCATTCAAATGAAGGGTATGCTAAAAAAAAAATTTAGAGATACCTAAAATAGGAAAGAAACTAGAAAAAACTCCTAAGAACTTCCTAGTTTGACACCATCCCTGACAACGGTGCCAAAAATGTTGGCCTCCTCTAATGGTTCAACAAATGAGCCCTTAAAGCTATAACTTAGAGATTAGATATCTGCACCAAGTAGTTATCTTGCTCATCATGAAGGTTCATTTCATTATCAACCCAGGGATGTGAACTTGAAATGGGTCAGCACTATATATGCCCTAGGACTCAATTGTAGTCATCTTTATCCTATAGCTAGAAAGGAAATATTACTAAAAGTGAAATTCTTGAAAGAAAACAATATAAGTACTGAATATAAATCAACAACTAAACTAAACTGAAATGAATTACAAAAACAAAAGTCTTATTAAACAAACAAGAAGTTACTCTATCTATCGTGGTTGCAGGAACAGAAACAGAACGAAGTTCCAATGGTTGGAGGAACATACAACTACTAAGACTATAACTAATTACTAAATAGAAAAGTAACTACTGAACTGAATGGATGGAATTGTCACCAATTGGCCCCCCTTGAATGAGTTTTCCCAAGACTAACTCAAATGTAGCAAACTAAAATATCAGTTTATTCATTGAAAACATGATTACAACATAGCAACAACATAACTGTATTTCTTGAAACTAGAAATGAGAGTACAATATCAGAACATTCAACCTCTTGAGGAGGAGAATCTAATCATTATTTATAGAAGGAAAGATTCTAACTAACTTAACTAACAAGGCAGTCGACTCCAACAGATTAGGAGGACACCATTTATTGAAAGAATGAAAAAGAGGAAGGAGGTTATGCATGCACATGATTCGGTCAAACCAGACTTGCTTCAACAAAAATCCAACATAACAAGAACTCCTAAATCTACTCAAATAATAGGCATGGTCATTAAGGTTAACTTCCACACAAGTTGTAAGTTTCCAACCGCTGACTTCTTCAATGTCCATCTCTACTTGACTTTTTCAGCAATCGCGTAGCTAGCATGGACTTCTTCCACCTTGCAAGCTCTATGTATATTTGCATCTTAATCTAAATCTGCATTATGACATTAGCATGCACAATACAAATGTATATCCATAATCACCTTAGAATAACATTCATCCAATCACATGTAAAATTAATATAGATATATCACATAGTAGGTGAATAACATTAAAAGTTATAGGAATAAGTTCATGTCTAGAGTTCATAAGTTTAGGGAAATAACATAGAAATCATTAGAAACTAGGTGCTAAAACCCCATAGTAACACTAACAAACTTATGATAAATCCTAACAAAAATGAGTCATTCATCAAAAGCCACATAATCCTTAGCAACCTAAAACTCTTATGTGAGACATTCCAAAATATTTTAAGTTGCCTTCTTGGATCAATGGTTAAATGCTAGGGGGGTTGTAGGCCCGTAAAATTGTTGACTTTGTAGCACTGACGAATTGTGCATCATTATTATCGTTTGGCTCTACCAAGATCATTATTGATGTGCATCATGTTGGATGTCTCCTACTATATATTGATGGTCAAGAGTTCCTAGAGGCCACTCTAATGGAAATGGAACCACCTCTCTAGCATGGGATTGAATACTTAATGGAGTAACAAGAAAAAGGATCAACATTTTTTATTTTTAAAATGTAGCATAGATATAACACCTAGACCTAGGAGGTCATTCATGTTTCTTACTTTGTATTTATCCAATGGACCAACCTGCCTACTAATTTTCCATTTGTGGCCAATCACATGATGCTATGAATGTGTTGGATTCCCATTTTATTTTGATGCACCATAATGACATGTGGAGGCTTTAGGAATTCATTAGTATCTCTTTTAATTTTCCTTCTCTATCAAATACTAAGTGAAAGGGGCCTCATCCACTGATGAACCACTTTCTTAATCCAATGATGTGATGTGAAGGAAGTATCAAGATCATCCTTTTGAAGACATGTGCCAAGGTGACACATTGAAGATCTTTGAGGCTCACTAGTTGCTTCATTGAGTTTCCCTTTTCAAATTGATGGGTCTCACTAAAATTGACTTAGATTCCTTGGCCAATATCATGACATTTAAACCTCTTAGGATTAACAAAGTTTAAATGTCATTAAATATTTCCACATGACATCATTAGCTCTTAAAATTGACAAGTTGCATTGATAAATTTCATATTTATCCAATTACTTCCTTCCTAATGATTTTTGGCCTTCAAAATAGTTTTAACAACATCATCAACTTTTAAAAAAACTTTTGAGACATGAATTTTTCTGAAACATTTGATCTTTGATGCTTCCCCTTTTCTATTACTAAAACTTGACATCTCTTAAACAAATTTTGGGAACTTGGGGTGTTTCTCAAACCATCTAAAATCATTGATGAATTGAACACTTGTCACTTTGAAGGAGTTATAAAACTACAACTATGTTGACAATCGATAGGGTTTTGAAACCTTGTCAAGATATGATAGAGGTTTCCAAACCTCTCAGAACTTCTAAAAATATTAGCTTTCTCACTTCTATCTTCCTCTTCTTTTTTATTTATCTCTACCTTATCTTTTCATTTTATCCATCTTTAACTTCTTTTAGTTCTCTTATCTTTGTCAACACTTTGGAATGGTTTTGACAACCTTGTTAGCCTCCTATAAGGGTTTCAAGACCTATTAAACTTCTAAAACTTACAATACTTGCCTCTTTTGGTGGGGTTAGTAAATATATGTCAAGAGCTAATGGGGTTACGACAACCTTTTTGACAATTTCCCTCTCTCTCTCTCTCTCCTTCCATCTCTAATTCTATCTCACTTCTCTTTATTGGAGTAATTTCCAATGTCTCCCTTTGGATTTAGAACATGGACTAACCACCTCCCATGGATCTACTTAGCTTTGGCATTTGTATCAAGCATTAACATGTCAATCTTTTAGCACAACGAAAAATGTATTCCAAAAAATGGTATCGGATCTATATCGTGGGTTCAAATCCCCTTAATTGAAGTTGAGGGGGGATTGTTGGACTAATCATCAATGTCTCCCTTCCGATTTGGCACATGGACTAACCACCTCCCATGGATCTTCTTATCTCTGGAATTTGTATCTGGTGTTAATTGGTCGATCTTTTTGTGCAACAACAAACATGTTCCAACACTCCCTCCCTCCCTCCCTCCCTCCCTCCCTCCCTCCCTCCCCTCTCTACTTATCTCTCTCTCTCTCTAATTATCTCTCTCCTTCCCCCTCTATGAAATACTTATTGAGAGCTAACATAGGTTTTAGAACCTATCCAAAACTATGAAAAAATTTACACATTAAGATTTTGGGTTTTCAACTTGTGTCTTTGGCCTAAGAATGAAAGGGGAAAGACAACATAACAACCAAAGGGACATTGTGATCATGACTATCCCATTTAATATTTATTAGATTGATTCAAATCAATGGGAAAATAAGGGGCCATGAAATGACAAATTTTGGTGACCTCTAGGAGGTGTTTGCCTACTAAACACAAGGATCTAGTATCCTTATCAATCCTTTGGGAATTGATTCACAATCTCCTCAAAATAAATAGAAGATTCCTTGAAACATAAAAAAATAGAATGACTTCATGCAAACTACACTTGAGAGAAATAGATGACTAAAATAATTATTCTCTTAATGAGAATACAGAGTGTACAACAACACTTCCAAAAATAATCATCTAAAATAATAGGTACATGATTTAAAACAACCTAAAAACTAGTTTTTGAGGTGTATACAATTCACTGGGATAGGAAGAGATTCTTTATCTAGTTTTGAAAGCTAGAAAGTGTTGACCTTTTTGTGGTTGGTGATGATGTATGGGCCACTCCATATGGAGTCAAAATTCATGTGCCTTACTAGCTTAGCTCTATTAGTATCCCACTTCAAAACAAGGTCTCCTTTGGAAACTTGATTTATATCTCTCTTATCAAAGTATTTCTAATGCTCCTCAAATGTGGTCATGGCTAATTTCCTTAACTTTTCTAACTTATTCAACTCAACTATCTTAATGGTTCTTGCCTCTTCTCCTTATATTTCAAATGTTTGATCCAAAGACAAATGTATCCTATATTTTCTTCGATAAACAAGGAGAAAAGGAGAGATACCTATTACTCTCTTGGGTGTGATCCTATCAACCCAAAGAGAAAGTTCGATCTTTGCATGCCATTAATTTTTATTCATCTACATGGTTCTTTTCTAACCAAGTTCTTATTAGTAGACTCTACTAAACCATTGCCTTGTGGGTAATAGTTGGAAGAGGTTTTGAGGTAGATATTATATTTGAGGGCCCATTCAACAATCTTAAAACATATAAAATCCCCTACATTATTGAAAATAATGGTATGAGGAAACTTGAACCTTGTTACAATATCCTCCAAGAATTCTCTGATGGATGAATCAATGTCCTCTCTAAGTGAAATAACTTCACTCCAATGGGTGAAGTAATCAATAATGGGCAACACCCACCTATGACCAATTCTATACATAGTATAAATCATGCCAATAAGTTTTAGGCCCCATTGTAAAAATGGAGAATCCTCTTGTAGAGGATGAAGTGGAAGGGTGGCCAATCTCTTTTCACTAGAAAAAAAAAACACTCCTTGTATTTTCTAACCCACCTATGAGTATCCTTGAACAATGTGGACCAAAATTAACCTACCCTGATTATCTTCATGGTTATTACTCCTTGAGAGAAATGGACTATAGATGCACCTTCAAGAAATTCACTAATAATACTATCAATTTGGTCTTCTTCTACACATATTAGTAGAATTAATTCTATGTTCCTCTTGAAAAGAATGTCATATATTAAAATTTATTGGAATTACTTACAAGATCTTTCAAAATTCAATAATCAAGATATTTTCTTAAAAGTTGTCAATTAAAAGGGATCTTGGTTTTTTATGGATTTGATGTACTAATGATCCTTTTGGTATTTGGTAATCATACATCCTCCCTAATCCTTACCAAATTTAAAGGAATGCAATAAGGTTTCTTCCCAAATTGTGATTCCCAAAAAAGACTACTATTAACTTTTGATAACTTTCAAATGTCAGTCTTCAAGTGTTTGTCTTGACTAATTATTTTCTTGAACTACAGATAATGAATATCCCCAAACCCCAACAACAAATACTTTGGGTCAATTTTAACACATCTTCCAAATATCAATGTGCAGGTTGATTTCTCTCATATTAATGTGCCTTTTGGAAAGCGATTAGTAGTATTCACAAAATGAAATTTTTGTTTAGTATGGATTTAAGGCTTCTATTTTGCAATGGACATGGAAATAACTTAACTTCAAGACTCGATAGGTATGTTTTCTAAAATCTAGCTAGTTATAAGTATGAATTTGATTTTTTTTATTTTTATCCCTTAATTGATGATGGTTTAACTATGCATGAAATATGCAAGGGAAAGGATCAAAGATGAAGTACCAATATAAGGTATATTACCCACCTTCCAAGATGTTCTCTCCTTACATAGATATTGGAGACACTAATTTGGGGCATGTAGATATGAATGAGTTCCTGAGAATAGTCCACAATGAAGAGGATAAAACAACCATGGCCAAATTAGGATTAGCTGAAGAAGTTGCATTTCTTTTAGTAGTAGCGTCTCCTAAATTGGTATTAACATGTGCACAACACTATGACAAAAGGAAAAGAAAAATCATTGGACCCTTTGGGGAAGAAATGTTGGACATAAGTTCGGATATGATAGAAAGGGCATTTGGGATCCCTACTTGCCCAAAATATGAGGCTATTGATATTTAAAAGGAATTTTCTCATAATGAAAAGAATAGTTTACAATGTCTCAATTTCATCAATAGCCAAATATTTCTCAACCCAAGGAAATTGGCACTAAAGATGGGCAAGGTACAATATAGAAGTGAATTCAGAGAAGATTCTAGAAACCAAATTACACTCCTTAGCAGGGTGTGTGGGTATCCTCATGCCCTGCATGTCCATCCTTGTATGTGCTACCATATTGTAATGGTTGATATCGACAAAAGATAGATTAGGCAACTATCATTAGTGACACCTTACATGATCAATTGATAGATGTCCTAAAGAGGAAAAAGTTCTACATAACCTCCTATTTAGTATATTTTATTTCCTATTAGAAAAAATCCCAAGGTTAATGAGGTTAGGAGCTCTCTTGATGGGACAAACCAAGATTTATTACCACTACCCCCAATTGGAATTGGAATCTAGTAACAAAAACTATTGTGTGGTAAATAATGCTTTTCTATATGAAATCATTAGAGGGTTAGAGAATGATCTTTTAAAGAGAATACCAACCGAGGCAATAGTTGAATTGAAGAACTAGGGCAACTAGTATATCCAATTTAAGACCTTCACTTAAATCATGGTGGCATGCTTCTTCAAGGCTCCTCACAAACTACCAATATACCCAAGTGAAACATTGATTTTTTTAGAACTTTGTAGACAAGTGGTTGAGATCCACAAGATGGTACTAGGGAAACACAAGTCAGGATACTCCTTCCCCATCAAAGTGGGAGTTTATTCATCTACTAACATGCAGAATACCTTCACCTCCCATTCTCCTTCTCATATTTTTACTGAGGCTCCTTCACCCTCACTTGATACTGATATTCCTACTCCCTATCCTTCACCTCCACTTGATACTTACATTCGTCGACCTCTCAAACAAGAAGAACAACCTAGTGTAGAGGAAACAAAATTAAATGAGGATGCCCAAGGAGAAAGTTATGGGGAGGACATTGAACTTGATAAGGGAGAAGATGAAGATGACCATGAAGATTCTAAGGACTCAACAAATATAGATATCATTACCTCGCTTCTGCAAGAAGGAACATCTACCCTCCCAATATGGTTAAACCATACGATTCAAAAGAGAAAAAGGACATTTATCCAAGAATAAAAGGAGGATTTTTTCATTCTTGTTGAGGCATTCCAAATGCCCATTGGAAGAAAGAATAGAGAAATAATACTCTCCACAACCACTATTGATGAGAATGATAATAGAATAACACAATTTGTTATGCCCATGGTTGATAATCCAAAGGCATACATTGTACCTAGGGATTACCAATTGTACCAAATAAACTTGCAAGACTAGGAAAGAGAAGAGGAAAAACAATCTATGTAAATGGTTGTTTCAATCATCCTAGACAAAATACGAAAGGATGAGAAAACCAAGGAAGAGATTAAGGCTCAAGTTTCACAATTAACAACTTATGTAAGCCATTTAATTGGTCTAATTGATTCTGTTGCACCTACACCAGTTTTGCAAGTCACGCTAAACAAGGATGGTCAACATCCAAACCATGAAGTCCTTTCAGATACTAGAGAATAGAGAGAAGATTTGCAAGCACTAGGAACAAATAAGGCAATGAAGGCCTACCATTGTATTAGTGATGAAGCTATCCTAGCTCATGAAATAGAGTAAAAAATAAATGGGGATTTACTCATGTGGAAAGATTATCTTTCAATTTTGTAGAAAATAAAATTTGCATCTATAGAAGAACTTATAAAGTCAATAGTGATTGAGGAAATTGACCAAGACAAGCCATAGGAATGCTTGAAGTCTAGTTAGCTGAGGGTTAAAGTATTGAAAAAGTGCAAAGACAAGTTGAACATGAATAAAGGTCTAGTTGATTAGGCTATGGTGAAGATAGAATAGTTCATTGAAAATATTGCTTGCACATTTTGGGAAACGATGTCTATGGTAGCCTCCCCAACTAAGATGATCAAAGAATTTTTAGATTCTCTACACTGTCCAATATCTAAGGAATTCATAGATCAAATGATGAAGAGGAAAGCGGATATTCAAAAGTTTCAAAATGAGTTGGCAACTTTGGACGAGCTACAAGAAAAGCTCGAGAGTTCCACTTTTTCACAAAGGATCAAATTACAATATCATAAGGGAACAAATATGAATGACTTGAATGAAGTTGTCAATGCTTTTTCAAAAATAATTCCCATTTTCAAATAATGCTACATTAGACATTTTTTTTATTTTTAGTTTTTTTTAATAAATCAATGCCCAAATTGGCAATGTCAATGTGGCATTGAGTTATCAATAGATTTGTAGTTGTTTTGGTTAAATTTTAGTTAGTTTTTGTTTATCTTCAATTAGGGTTGGTCGTCCAAGTTTGAACTCTAAAAGACTTATTTCAGATCCATAAGTTTTAGAACACATGGTTCTTATTTATATTTTCTTTGTGAAATATTTGAATCATCAAAAATCATTTTGAATATAGAAAAGATACATTTTCAGCATGATTATTTCTACTGAATTTTGTGGATTTTAATATATAATCAAAGGATAATGCCTAAGACTATTAGAAATGGAATTTTGATCATTGGTTATGGTATGTTTGTTTTTATTTGTCTATGTTGAATAAATTGGTGTAATCATTGATTTATTATTTTGTTACATAGAATCTTGTCTCAAATCAGCACATGCAATATGGCAGTTTGATATGATATGGCTTGAAAAATCTAAATATTCTATTTTTTCTTTGGTGATTTCATCAATGCCATGTATAATTGTGTGAATATTAATCATTATGATGTTGGTTTATAGATTTTTCCTAACCTTTCAAAGTTCATAGATTGAATGAAATTTATCATTGTTTGTTTATTTTGAATCATTTCCAAACTTCTTACCCTAATCTTTTATGTTTATTTTAATCAAGTCATTTAAATATTTTTAAGTCTTTGAGAGAAAGTGAATGTTTTAAGATCTGCTAGAATTAATGCAATATTTAATGAAAGGCAAGAGATCTGAATTCGAAAAGTTGTGAGCTATATGTTAAGGATAGATCCTTATTTTAGATGACTTTGTATGTTTTTGAGATTACACATTCTAAAAGTATAGGTTACCAACAAAAAATGCCCCTTGTTAAACTAATCACATAGACCACTAGGCTACCCAGCACAATCAATACGTGACTATAAAGGAACCTTGGAGTAGAAATCCGTACTTTACAAGAGGAGTAGTGATCCATTGTTACTCGACCACCATCAATAATACTTCCAACCATTCTTTGGGAAACTTTGTACATAAAAATTATTCCCCTTATCCTTGTGAGTCCTTTCATGTTGACACTTGGTTGATAGGTGTCCCTAATTGGAAGTTATTCCATCTATTACATTGGAAAGTGTGTCTTTACATGAACAATCCATTATTATTCTTATTGATGGAGGATTTGTACCTCCTAGTAGTGTAACCTCTAGTGAAGGTTGTCACTTATGTTTGGTTATTTATTGGGATTTCATTGGGTGTATTGGAGGTGATTTTCCCCCTCATCCTCCTTGTTTGAGAAACCAATGGTCGTTTTTGACTAGTTGAGGTATGGCACCTCCTAGTTGTTGCACACTTCATATAGGTTTTCCTTGGCATTGTGAGTGTCATAAAGTGTGTTAAGGTGTGGATTTGAGGTATGTCATTCCCTCATCCTACCCTTTTTTTTTTCACAAGAGAACATGATTGTGGGTTAGAACTTGATTGTTGTTATGGTATCATTCCACCCTCTTGTAGGCACATTATGATACTCTTTTCCAACAATTGGTAATTATTTTTATTGTGCCACTTTTCTTATAGTAATGGTGATTCATTCATGTTGTTAGTGTCCATGTGTTTTTGTGGTTGACATGACACTTATGTTCACATCAATGTGTAGTGTGATATTTTAGTGTCATATCGTGAATAATATGTGTTTAGTGTGACATTTCAATGCCATATCATGAACGATGAGGTCATTCTTGTGTGGTTATTTCAAAAAAATGATTCTAGATAATATCCTAGGTGTGAGGCTTGGGGCATTAAATTGTATGTTGAAATTTCAAGCTATAGTTACTGATATGAATTATTGCAAGAATTTATGGATTAGATTGTGTCCAAATATTTTGCATCAACATTTTGAATCACACTCTGTGATTCTTTCAATAATCCATATGGATTGTGGAAATCTATTATCACTTACTAATATGAGTTTCGTTTTACCAAATTTTATGAGTTTCAAAGTTTACTTATCAATGGTTCACTTCCATTATTAAAGGATCAAGTGTTTTGACTTAGAGGGAAAAAAAGAGTTTTGAATGGACCCAAAACCATTAACAACAGGTTTTGAATGGACCCGAAACCAATAACAAGTAGGTTTTGACAGGGACCCGAAACCCGCACAAAAGAACAAGTTGTTAAAGATCAAAACAAAGACAACCAATAGCCAACCCGAATTAGATTACAAAGTATTAACTATAAAACTCAAATCTGCACCAAGAAAGGTTTAAACGGGAACCTTAAGCCCAATAAAACCATGAGATACAAGGGATATGAACCCAAGAATAACCTTAATCGGCCAAGCAACCATCAGTCTGAATCAACTAGATTGCAACACCAACCATCAATGAACAACCAGAGACATCCAAGTAACTAGCCTAAACCAGCCAGACAACAACATAGAACTTGTCAGTGCTATCCAATGAAACTAAACTCCCCACCTCAATAGGAGAGTTAAGAATCAGAGAAAAACATTGAAGAGACTTAGCAAGCACATAACACCAGTCCACCCACAACACCAACCCAACCTCCACCTCAATAGGAAGGGGCTCCCCTCTATAAGAGAGGATGAAATGAGACCCCAAACCATAGAAAAAAGAGCTTCCCACACGATCCACAACACACCTCTCCACCTCAATAAAAGAGGGCTCCATCTCCAAAGGAGCAGTCTCCACCTCAAAAGAAGACCATAGCTAAAAAAAAATGAAGGGAAGCAGCTTCACCCATAGTAAGGACCACCTTAGCATCCTTTGGAAAATAAGTTAACTAGAGAAAAGAAGGAGAAATAGAGCCTTCCTCAAACATCAAAGAACTCAAAAAAACCAAAAGGGGGAGAGCAAAGAACTTAGCAGAACCAACAGGCAAACGACCAAATAAAAAACCTTACACCAAGAGAAGCACTCCCCACTGAGAGAAAAAAGAAAACCAACTCTGCAACGTAACAGGAGCCAAAGAGCGGCAAACTCCTTGCCCAAAAACACATTCAGAACCAACAAAGAGATAACAAACCTCGAAAGAAGGGCAAGGAAAGGAAAGCCTCCAAACAGAGGGAGTAGAGAGCCGACAAGATAGTGTAAACCAACCTCTAACCCTACTAGCCAACCAGGGTCTGAAAAATGCCAAAAAAAATCCGCAACTAACTCCACCAAAGGTAGACCAACAACCAAAACCCCAAGCATCAAAAGCACCCTCATAGAGGCAAAAAAGCCCCAAATAAGCCAAAGAGAGCCCAAAAAACCATTTGAGAGAGAAAGAGGAGAGAAGGCACAAGAAAAAACCACTTCCAATCCAAAGGATCAAGTGTTAATATGTTTTATCCTTAATTTATATATTTATATTGTATTATATGCAAATATGAGTGTGCTTCAATAAAAAGTGATCTTTGATATCATCACATTTCTAACACTTCTTACTCCCATGACTTGATAGCAATATCACATTTAGAAAATGGGGGCAATGAGGATGCATCTAATTTTAATCATAGTAAGGATCATCATGTACATATCAAATCAAAAAAATCTAGAGATTTCATTAAATTACAAGATCTTCCACATGTTATATTGGAACATCTTTCAAAACACTAACTTATCACCTTTTTTTATAGACTACAGGAATCAGTCGGATATTTGTCCCCCTATAAACTGTAGTGCACCTGGTATACTTTTTTCATGTGACTAGTGGCATTGGTGCGACACGCCCTTTGGTACCACGGGTTTGGGGGGAGACTACACCTCATGACCACTTGAACTTATCACCTTACCTCTTGCTAATACAATGAATATATCTACACTTGCACCATGCAAAGCTAAATACTATGGTGTCTATCACTACACATATGTACATTTCATAGATAGATCCATTGCACTCAAATATAGAAATCAAAATCTTATTGACAAAGGAATAATACAAGTTGATGATATTCATGATCATGTATCTACTTTGTATGAGGTTGATCACATGGAATTGAATGATGATTATTCTTCTAATATTAGTGATGATGAGTATATCGGTTTTGATTCTCATAGCGCACCATGTCTTGATATTCCACATGAGGTTGTCAAATAATAGAAACATAATGGACAAGAGAAATGAATGAGATAACATCTAAGGTAGTTTTTTCAAAGTATGCATCACACTTGGTGTCTCTCTATTACACTTTTGTTCATAGAAACACATTTCACAATGGCATGGATAGTCCCATGGAGGGGCATGGATTTTAGTGATACATATTTTAAACACATTGAGATAAACCCGCTCAATGTTGAGGATATCATTGGTTAAATATTTTACCTCTATCATTTCTTGCATGTTACAAATTGTATTTTTATACTATGTCCATCTACATGATTTTCACTTGATCTTGTTGAGCTTGGGGGGTAAGGTGGGTGTTTATTTTTATAGGATACATGCATCCATGATTTCTCAATTTCAAGAACAAAAAGTGGGGCATCTTTTTTCTTCCATCACATGTTCACAATTGTCACACAAAGGTAAGTTCTTAGGCGTGCATCTCTTATTTTTTATTTAATTTCAAATTTATTATGTTCACTTAATCTTGCTTGTCCTTTCTATTTGGTATGTTCTTGTGCTTTCTTTCTATACAATCATTACTATGTTGTCACATGTTAATATTTTATCCAAACTTTCTCTCTCTTTGATCTATGTGTGCCCCTTTGTGGAACACATAAAATCAAGGGGGCATACTGTTAGGAAAATGTGTCTCAACCTTGCAATTACACAAGGTAATGTTGATACATAAAGTATTGTTGATACGTCTGCGATGGGGGGGTGCGGGGGTTCCCCCTCGAGGGGTTCGTGGGGATCATCCCCCCAACTAAGGGTCCAGGGGAATCACCCTCGAAAGAATTTTTTATTTATATTTTATTATTGTAAATCTGGATCGTTCATCATTAGGTCTTAGATCCGATGGCCGATATTTTATTAGCTTGACTTTCCCTAGAAGGCAACCCTATTTTATGAGGGTGTTGTATTACGGTTGTGTATTGTGATGTATTCTGAGAGTTTGATAGTGGTCATGTTGCCTCTAGATCTTTGGTTGGTGATACTCCTGTGAGAAGCTTGCTCTGCAAGTATATTGTAATCTTTGTGATTTCTGAATAATATATTGGGCACCTTTTGGAGTGTGGGGTTTTTCTCCCAAAAGGGTTTTCTCCACGTAAATCACTGTGTTGTGGTATGATGATATTTATGTTTATTTTTGTTTAAATTTTTGTAACTGTTAAAGATCTATAAAAGTTTTGTATTATTCTCCTCTCAATATTAACTATGTAGGAAGTTTCTTCACTACCTTAGCTTCCTTACATATGTTAAATTAGTAATTATTTCAAATTTCAAATATTTAAAGTTTGTGCAATTCATAGGTTAAATTTAGATCATGGATCTAGTTGTTTTGTTTCTATATGTGTTTATCTTTTCTTTTTCACTTTGTTGTGTAGATTCACATGCACATCAAAGGTGAAAAAATATAATAAGTAGCACTTTTACCCTTCATTTAGACCACTTTACATGGATATCCTAATTAAATTTTCCTAGCACATGATTTTGACTTATTTAATATTCACAATCACCTCATACTCAAATAAACCATTAGAAACAATGTATTATTCTTAAACATAGCATTTTTAGACTTTCGATTATAATTTCCTTCCCTATGTTCAAAACCTTAGATTCGGATCTAATCTTAATTAGTTCCATAGTTGCAAGATTGACTTTCTTCTTCAAAATTCAATTTTTTATTATGGGTCCAAGTGAATCCCTTCTAACTAGTAATTATTCATTGTTTCCCAAGCCAAAACTTTCAAAATGTGCATCTAAAGTAGTACAAAACGATGTATTGCTTTGTTTTTTGCATCCATCAATCATTAAGTAATCTACCCATTCATAGGGAAACCCAACACATTTAAATCTATCGCAAAGGATCAAACCACCTCATCTTTTAGCTTTCCACATTGGCCATATCAACTCTTGTATCAACACATGATAAAATCTTAACTCTTGCACTAGGTTATTCCAATACTCATTGCATTGTGCTCTATCACATCAAGTTGCAAATCTCTATTAGGGGAAATGACCCAATAGTGGAGCATGTTCCAATAGTTGTGATAGTAGTTGTTAATATAATTCCCAATAGTTTTTTATATAATGTGTAATAATTGTTTATATAATGCCCAATAATTGTGACATAAGTACCCTAACTTAAACAAAATGTATCCCTTAGATCTAAAAACAACCAATGATGTGATGCCACATCAGTGCTCAACTACTCATGATGTGAATGCACAAGTATTGGTAGCACTTTTTTTTTGGGCCTTTTTGGACACCTTGACAAAAAGCATGTTGATGTGGCATCACATTTGATGATGTGGCCCTAAACGAAAGTTATAAGCAGGGGACTTGCCATGTAAGCTGTTGTAAAAAAATTGGAGTGATTTGAAATTTCCACGTAGGAAATTGGGAAGCACAAAGTTAGGGTGCACAACTACTGGGTCTTTTCCCCTACTTAGCATCATCATAGCTACATCAACATTGTTTACAATAATATTTGTTGTCTTCCAACTCTTTCCAAAGTCATTGAATTGGTTAATGAATTTTTTCCCCAAAATCTTTAAATGGTCAACAAGTTTTGGTTAAGGAGAAGATGATTGCATAACAAGATCCAAAAAATGTGCCTCAATATCACTAGGCTTTCAAATTGCAGATACAAATACATGTGACTCTATTTTTAAGTATAGAAGGTCTAAAGATCATAACTTGAAAAAATTTACACTAAAAAAGACTAAATCTATGAGTCAAGGAAAACTTCGTGCATACATCAATCAATTTTGTAGTGTTCAATTGACCCAAATTCTTGCACGAATTTAGAATACATAAAACTCAATCATCTCGATCCATTAATTTTAGACCCACTTTCTAATTTTAATAGAAATTATTTAACTATCTTTTGTCGCTCTTTCACTATTAAATAATTAATCTGGATTAATTATTTAATATTCCTTTCCTATTTCCTCTTATTTAATTAAATTGGTTGCACAATCATTTTAATTAAATGCCCATTTTCCTCTTCATCCACAAATAAATTATTTAAATAAATTATTTATTCCCCCACTTGGTCAAAGATTCTCCTCTCATTAATTAAATATTTTTATTATTTAATTCCTCCATTATCCCTCCACTCTCTCATTTTTGAATCTCAACCATTGATTGTCTCTAGTCTTCTTTTGATCTTGATCGTCCATTTCATAGCCATCCCTAGCCCGCTACTTGGTGGTGCATGAATCTTCCACCGTCAATCTTGGAATCTTTCTAAAAGATTGATCTTGTTCGTCCGTTCGATTGGCCTTCTATAAAAGAAGGTTGTCTCCATCAATTTTGTTTTACAACCACATATCTCCAACATTCATGCTTATCGTTTGTAGGTATTTGCACACAACAAAATCTGAGAGCAAATTGTAAAATTTGATTTCAAGAGAGACAAGGAAGGTGATTCAACTTCAACATGGGGAGTTTGTTGTTTTATTGTTCTTATTTCATTCCTCTTGTTTGATTGTTCTTTCTTGTTTGGATTTGAATTTTAGCTTGGATTTAGTAGAGTGGTTGCTACTTATCTTTGTTGTTTTGGATTCCTATCTAACAATAATTATTCATTGTTTCCCAAGCCAAAACTTTCAAAATGTGTATCTAAAGTAAGTACAAAATGATGTGTTGCCCTTTTTTCATTAAGTAATCTACCCATTCACAGGACAACCCCATCACATTTAAATCTATCACCAAGAATCAAACCACCGTCATCTTTTAGCTTTCCACATTGGCCATATCAACTCTTGCATTAACACATGACAAAATCTTAACTCTTGCACTAGATTATTCCAATACCCATTGATTTATGCTCTATCACATCAAGTTGCAATTCTCTATTACTTAGCATCATCATAGCTACATCAACATTGTTTACAATAGTATTTGTTGTCTTCCAACTCTTTCCAAAGTCATTAAATTGATTAATGATTTTTTTTCCCAAAATCTTTAAATGGTCAACAGGTTTTGTTTAAAGAGAAGATGATTGCATAACAAGATCCAAAAAAATGTGCCTCAATACCACTAGGTTTTCAAATTGTACATACAAATACATGTGACTCTATTTGTAAGTATAGAAGGTCTAAAGATCACAACTTGACAAAATTTACACAAAAAGACTAAATCTATGAGTCAAGGACAAATACATGTGACTCTATTTGTAGGTGTAGAAGGTCTAAAGATCACAACTTGACAAAATTTACACAAAAAGACTAAATCTACGAGTCAAGGAAAAATTTGTGCATACATCAATCAATTTTGTAATGTACAATTGACCCAAATTCTTGCACAAATTTAGAATACATAGAACTCAATCATCTCGATCCATTAATTTTAGACCCACTTTCTAATTTTAATAGCATTTACACGATCTTTTATATCTCCAACTCTAATATTATCTTATTTTTTATTATTTCATTCTATTTTAAGATCTGACCAAATACATTTTTTTATTCCCTCTCTTATCTAGAATAATTTTATATAAGATAAATACTCAATTTATCCCATATATTTAATAATATTCTATTTCATTAAATAAGTTAAGGAATTTATTTCTCATTTTATTTTATTTTATTTACTTAAAACATGACACTATACAATATCACACGCATTAAAAATTAGCTAGGTTGAATTTTCATATTGAGTTTATTTTTAACATAATTTTAACACTTTGCAATCAATATAAGTCATAAATTCATTTTTAAGAATAAATTATTTAAAATACAATTTATAATCATGTTAAAAATGTTTAACTAAAATTATATTTTTATTGTAAAAACATCATATAACAACTTGATAATTTGAAATTTAATCACCTACTTGAAAAAAATGTCAATTTAATGATCTCTACTATGGAGGAGTAAAGGGCAATGAAGGATGTGGATTGACGGATGTTCGAATTAAGATGCTTGTAATTTGTTACTGTTATTATTGGTTCATTATGAAGTAGACTGGTTCAGTTAAGTCCAAATAGAGTAGGGGAAAGGACCTAATAGTTGAGCATGTTCCAATAGTTGTTATAGTATTTGTTGATTTAATGTCCAATATTTTTGACAATATTGAACCAATAGTTGTGACTTTGAAGTTGTTAGTGTTGATAACAACCAATAATTGAATAATATATATTCTTTAGATCTAAAAAGCAACAAATCATGTGATGCCACATCAGCACACCAATAAAACATGCACAGTATTGGTCTCACTTTTTTTTGGACCTTTTTGGACACCTCAACAAAAAAACATGCTGATGTGGCATCATATTTGATGATGTGGCCCTAAAACCTTAGGTATAAGTAGGGGCGTTGCCAAACAAGCTGCTGTAAAAAATTGGGAATTTTTTGAAATTTTCACATAGGATTTTGAGAAGTGCGAAGTTAAGGTGCTCAACTATCAGGTCCTCTCCCCTAAAGTAGACACTTTGACAATCAATTTGTTCTTATTAAAATAAGTAGAGATTTTGAAAGGGCTAGAATCTTGTACAGAAAGAAAGAAAGATTAAGCATAAAGCATAACAAAACGAAAAACAACCAAAAGAATCATGAACACTACTACAAAATCTTACAAACTACCAACCCAAAATCAAAGTGATTTAAACTACCAACCAAAAATCAAAGTGATTTAAACCAAATTGTTCCAACAATTTTTGCTTAACCATAATGCAAAGAGCTTTTCTTCCCTAAATTTCTTTTTCGCAAAAAGGAAAATTTATAAATCCACAAGCAGATCCATCATTCAACCAAGAGTATAGTGATAACTATTGACGAAGAACCAAGCTACACATTTATTTGCTTTATTTGTTTATGTAAAGATTCCAATGGGATGCCGAGCGCTGATCATCCGGTTAAGCTTATGACGTTTCATATTGAGAATTATTAATCAGAATGAACATGCCTTAAAGTAACCAATCTATTGGTTTTTAGAAAAGCCATGTTCATTTATTTTTAATTAATATCGTGGTATTAATTAAATTGGACCATATGAATAACTGAAACTTGAAAATCATCTGACAAGTTGAAATTTTGAAATGATGAAGAAATTTGATTTTAGTTGGGTAAAGATTGGCTAAACTCATGGTTCCACGCAGCAGCTTACTGCTTATTTCTTAGAGGAACGGGTGATAACATGGAATATTTTAAGCACAATGTATAATGTGAAAAAAAAAAATGGTGAAGCAGCTAAAATTTAGAAATCAGAAATTCAATGTGGATTAACGGTGTTGGAATTATGCAGCTACTGCTTAACCAAAGATGTACATATGACACATTTTTCATTTTCCCCTTCCCATTAAGAATAAAACATGTCCACTGCAAAACAAAATACTTTCGTTCTAGCAACTCTCTTTTGATATGTGGAAAGCAAAGAATGAAGCACGTCCATGCATCAGATTCAACCTGGAATCTTAAATGTAAAATATTTGTCCTTTGTAATAGTAGAAGAGTTTCTGGATAGAAATCCCATGAGCTCCCTAATCCATTAGAGAAGGCGTCTCTGCATAGCCCATTCCTATGAGGTATTTGCAACACAGGCTATCGTCACAGATGGAAAATTTCAATGATTTTGTTCTTCTGATGGTGATTATCAATGTATGGCCTCTAGAGAGGCAGAAAAAGAATTTATTGATGATTGTTTGACAATATGAACATGTATTCTTTCAAGAGCTTTGATATGTAGCATCTGTATAGAGATTACTTCAAATAGATTTAAGTATTTCTTCATAGCCAATAGATTTTAATCGATTGTTCACATATTATGATTTTTAACGACATAAATCTTTAAAAAAAAAAAAAAAAGCACCCCACTACCCAGAATTTTGCTATACTTCATTCATCCTTTGTTAGGACAACAAATGTTTTTTCTCAGATTGCCCTCATAAAAACTAAATAAAACAAGCACATGTTTTTCTAATATCATGAACTGCAGAAGTATTGCATGCTTAATATCAATCTATTTATGTAATAAATAATTAACTTGATCACAGAAGATGTGTTACAAATATCTGTCCAAATACTAGAGAATTCATAACATAAAACAACAAACTATGTTCATTGGTACATACATGTATCTTACGCACTGTAGAAGAATTAAGGATCATGAAGAATTCAAACGTATAGGTCCACCCATATGGAGGAGCAAAATTAAAATTGTGTATGGGTAAAATGAAAACGTTTCCTTATCCCCACAAGGGGTTCCAAATGGCAAATAGGTCTGCTGCCTAGGCCTGGACGTAAAAAGCCATCATCCCCTTAATATACATCAATATACACATTGTCAATTAAAAGCATGCTGATAGAACAGTCCACCATTAGCTCAAAACTGCTATGAAAGCATACAACGATCCATTGTGTCCTGAAAGAAGAAAATCTCCGAACACTATACGACTGACTGGTCTCCACTCTCTGTTAAAAACAAAATTAGGTACATAAGAATAGATGCACTATACCAATTTGAGGTGTTTGCATTAAATGCATAGAATAGCTTAATCTAACTAGACACGATAAGGTACAAGCTCTCTAAAGAAAACAATAAATTCCTTATGAAGGAAGAGGTGTTTTATGAAAACAAGATTTTTTGCCAGTGAAAGGAAAATAAGAACATGTACAGAAACACTTCACCTTTTGGAGGAACAACCACTATAGGGCAGCTGCAGTGGTGGAAGCAGTGCTCACTTACGCTCCCTTGCAGCACACTTTAAAATAAAAGAAAATTGAGCACTTATAAAATCTTTCTGAACTATCACAACAGAAATTCAGCTATCCTGAGAGCTGTAATATTTGATCTTCCTTTCTCAAAGAATACAATATAAAAATTTATTAAAAAATAAAAGGTTGGTACCTCTTGATTATCCCCCGACCTCTTGATCCCATTACAACTGCAGCAGGCTTGATCCTTGCAGCTTCATTGCAAATCGCCTTACCTACATCACCTTCCAAAATCCTGGCTTCTGTTTGTACCTTTTTGTTACCAAACGGAATAAAAAATGGGATTAGAACTGAGGGCCAGAGGGCCTTGCTGAGTCTTAAGAACAGAAATTTTACCAAAGGTGAGTACAAGCCTTACCATAGCCACATCATATGCTTCTATCGCTAATTTTTCCATTAGACTTTGTGTAGTGTTGAACAAGACCTCATCATTTGAATCTGAGCTTTGAAGAAAACCGCATAACAAATTGAAATTGGACTCTATCAGTGTAAATTTACTTATTGTTAGAAAATAGCAAAGTTTCTATGTCAATCCAAATATAAACAACATACTGATTGTAATTCTTTTAGTGACCAAGGCTTATCCAATACAGATTATGAGCACAAAACAAATTCTATGTAGAAAAGCTCCCATCATATCAGGTCAGGTGCAGGTAACACATTAGCCTCAAATTTGTTCAGTAACAATATTGTCAGGTAATCATGATATTAAAATATTACATATAAAAAATTTCCATGTTTGTAAATTTCACCAACCTGCTAACGTCCTTCAGACAAATGCACAGAAGAAGACTGCAAAGAAAAGGACTAATGCGAGAAAACAAAATCAGGAATCAAGCAGACATAATGCTGCCCTTTGTGTTCTGCACCTAGTTTTTTATTTTTTTAACTTCTCTTTTATGGATCATTGAAATTGAAATTGAATTTAATATCCACAAATATCTACAAAGGATAAGGAAACTGAAGATAAAGTCTAGTACAATAGGTCACGAGAGAGTGACTAAAGTGTCTCGAAACAAAATAAGACAACAAAAATATGTACAAAAGACTAAGCGACCAAAGCCAATAATAAAGCTCGAAACTAAGTAGTGAAAAAAATCTGTGAGTCTGTACCACGAGTGCCTCTATCAAGGCATATTTGTCGCACATTGTGTCTTATTGGTTTTGACACCTTATGTTTCCTGTCACCACTGTCTGAAAGCCTCTTTTTGACTAGGTCTAACATGTTACTATTAGATGCATCCCTTTGTTTCCCCTCACTCAAGTGACAGGCATATAAACATGCAAGCTTCTTTGATGTATAACACCAAGCACCTATGATCTTGATACTGAGAGAAAAATTCCAAAGGCTGCCTGACCCCCTAATAAGACAGCAAAATCTTTTGGGGTATCTTATAAAAAATAGTGGATCTGAAAACAAAATGATCCTGTCTCTATCTCCTGCAAGCAAAGCAGACACATTTGTACCTCTCTTGGAATGTGGTGATATGTCTCAATCCTCAATTGATCAGAGCCAATCCACATTTGGCCAAGGGGAACTCTTAGTCCATGAGACCAAATATTTTGAAGATAGTTTGGAAGGATAATGCCACGATCACAAATTTGGAGAAATGCAGATGCATGATGATTCAATTTTGAATGCAATGGCCCATGTGGAGTAATCCAAGTATGTAGGTATGTTCATTGAAGAGTAAGACATGTCCTTGTTGTTTACTCTAAGCTAGCTATAGTTTTGATGCAAGAGCATCTTAGGGGTCGTGCAATCTTGCATCACCCAAAAATATTTTCTTTAACGTTTGTTTGTCTTTTGCAAGTTTTTCCTTCTTGCTGCAGATGTCTTGTTTTATTGCAGATTCCTTTTTCTACCCACAGTCCTCTGGTTGTTCCTACAGTCAACCAACATTCTGGGCAGTACCACATCATTGTTGAAGCCTCCAAAATGTAATAAAAAATTCTTAAGGGACCCTGAACATGTACACATGTACAATTTTCGAGCTGCAGTCCTCTAGATGTTTACGCAAAGCTATGATCAATCAACATTTTGAGCAGTACAGCATATTATTATTGAAGCGTCCAAAATGTAATCAAAATATTTAAGTGGGCCTTGAACATGCCCACATGTCCAAATTTGTTTTCTGTTGCTTATTGTAAGCTATGGCATGTGCTTTTTGTAAAAGGGGCCTCATTTAAATTGTGTGCCAGTGTATTTGAATTTTGTGCCAATTATAAGGTTATCTGATGGAATATTGGTCTTAGGGAGCTTCATATTACCATGCTCTGGTTGGAACCACCCTACTAGATCAAGTATCCCTATAAGAGGATGGCATTCATTTGAACAAAAGGCATAAAAGGGGGGGGATCAAGTAGATTGAAGATTAAACATAAAAAAAGGCTGCGAATCCTGCCATGTACTTGTTTAGATCCAATCAGATTGTGCATGGATTTGTTGTAAATTCTATCATATGAATATATACTTAATATGTTATTTTGTGCTGTCTCTTTGTTCATTCTTCTCTAAGAATTAAGATTTCGTTATGTTCTCTTCCATTAGGGTTTAAATTTCTATATCTCAACTCCACATATAGACTGTCTTTCATTAAATTCCCTATCCATGACTGCATCAAATGATATCAAAGCCTAGTTTCTAGGTTATTGAAGAGTGAGTGGTAACCTCATAGCAAAAGTTTTGGTGTGTGTGTTGCATTGCAAGTGATCCACAGCAGAAATGGATCATGGAAGAAGAGGTGGCAGGAATCAAAAGGGGTAGTGTGATAATGAACTGGCTGACATGACAAGAGCTCCACAAAAAAGGCCTGAGGCCTTTAAGACCACACAAAGGATAGGAATAGTCATAGTTGAAGATGACAGTGAAAATGAAAGACGAAATCATGAACCATGCACTAAAAATGCTTCAAGTTTTGATGACGAACTAAGTCAAGGATAAGTGTTCTAACTTCTAAAGCATCGGTAAGAGCAAGATGTAAGCCAAGACTTGATCTCCCTTGTTACTCAGGAAGTTTGAACCCTAAAGGTCTACTAGGTTGGATTGATGATCTAGAGAAATATTTTAAATTTGAGTCTATGGAAGACCGTAAGAGAGTCAATGTCACAACCAAGTTGGAGGGGCATGTTGCCTTATGGTAGAAGTATGTGCAAAAGGATTGGTTTAAGAAGAAAAAATTGAAGATCTCTAAATGGGATCAAATGGTAACAAACTTAAAGGGTAAATTCTTGCCTACCAATTACAAATTGGAATTGTTCAAGAAGTTTCACAACTTGTGGCAGAAAGAATTGTTTGTGAAGAAGTATATTGAGTAGTTCTTGCCTACCAATTACAAATTGGAATTGTTCAAGAAGTTTCACAACTTGTGGCAGAAAGAATTGTTTGTGAAGAAGTATATTGAGTAGTTTTACTACCTCAACATCTACACAGGTCATGTTCAAGATGATGCAAAAAAGTTGTCTATGCGTTTGAATGGTTTGTGTGTCACAAAGCAGGATGAGATGTCTGTTGCCACTTCATTCCATGGAGGAAGCCTACCAACTCACACTAAGGGCAAAGGAGAAGTCCTCGAAGCGACAAAGACTACAAGACAAGGGCAAGAGCAGAAAAGGAAAGCAGAAATACAAGGGTATTGATAGGGAGAGACTGCACAGTTTAGTGATGATACACAAGGCTCCAAGGAAGAGCAGTCCTCCAAGAAGAAGGAATGTGAAGGCAAAGAAGGCCATGGGCCAAATTTCAGTCATAAATGCTTAGATGTGGGGATGCAAGCCACAAGGTATTTGAGTGTCCAGATACTGCATGCGAACAAGGACAACTAAGAAAAGAGTGCACAATGCATACGGTGATGAAGAATCAAGAGATGAAACAAAAAGTGTGGTCTTAGAAGGTCGAGAGAATCTGATGTTGCACAAATTTTTACTCCACCTTGCTAAGGAGGACAAAGAACCATGGTTGAAGAAAAGTATCTTAAGTAATAAGCATAAATCTGAAGAAAAATGTTACAAGATTATCATAGATGGAGTTAGCACTGGTAATATAATGTCCTAAAAAATGGTAGCAAAATTGAGATTGAAACTAGTGCCACATCCCAACCCTTACCACATTTAATGGTTGCAAAAGGGTTAGCAATTTACTATGATGCAGTGTTGCAAGAAGAGGCATCTCCAACCCCCTTGTAGTGACCCATTTTATTCCTTAAATCGCAGCACTGAATATCAAACCCCAGGAGTTGACAACTATTAATAGCTTTTCCTTGTGAAGGCCAACCCAGTTAAGACAACTAGCGATGGAATAAAAGTGGCCGACCCAGGAAAAAAGAATATAAATTAAATGGCAGTGGTTTATATAAAAGGTGGGGCCAACTAAGAATAATTAAAGATTATTCGGGGCAGCGATCACCCAACAGAAGGTAAATAAGTAAGTTGTAAACCATAAAAGGCAGCACTCAAATTATGAAGGGATGTATCCCTTGCAAGGTAAAAAGCCTCCATGAAGAGGTGTGTCTCCCTCTCATTTGAGGTTATAAAAAAGGAGAGAACAAATCATTTGGGGAAGGCAATCAATCAAGCAGATTGGATAAAAGGGAAATAAGAATTTGAAATTATAAGAGATCTATTGGAATAAATATTATTTTTAGCAAGAAATTATTGGGAAGTAAGTTTTAAAATATTATTAGGAATAACTATGTATATATATATATATATATATATATATATATATGCATTATAATTGCATAATGAAATGATATTTGATTAACAATTAATATAATAAGATTCCTTTAGCAATCTATTTTGAATTCATAGAAGTGTTTACAAATAGGGACGATGATCAACCTTTCGGGTTCACGAGATGAGAAGTACCAGCTTTGCCTTCATCAAGTATGACGCCCCCAAGATGCAATGTTGTGGGGCTAGGAGGCGTATGAGTGCTCCCAGGCTTGTTGAAGGAGGCAGTCTTCATGCATCTTATCAAGCACGCCACCCTGAGATGCAATGCTCATGGGCTGGAAGGCGAATGAGTGCTCTTGGGCTTGATCAAGGAGGATGGAGCACCTCCAAGGTGGATTGAGGGATGGTGTGGACTTGAGATCCTTCCGCGTTTGTGGGCCAAGAGACAAATGAGTGCTCCTGGGCTTGAGAGAGACTTCCCAAGTACACCACTCCTAAGATGCAACACTCATGGAGTTGGGAGGCGTATGAGTGCTCTCGAGCTTGAAAGTCTTCTCAAGTATGCCACCCCAAGATGGATGGACAAGGATCCACCCATGCTCTCACAACACAAGGACAACCATCCTTGAGATTGTGGTTTGTAAATATTTCTAGTGAATTCCTAATATGATTGGTTATCAGAATATGCCTTGGACTAATCATTAGTGATGTTAAGTTATTTTGCTAAGTTACCGGGTTCGACTCCCTGGCTCAGGGTCTTGGTCTGGGTTCGCTCTGGGTACCGGTCCTAGTTCGGTCCATCTGTGGGTTCGACCAAGGTTCAGTATTTGGAGTCCTGGTTCGCCGATGAAGAACCTGGGCAAACCCGAGAAGAACCCAGGCGAACCCACGCGTTTGGATGCCTAAAAAGCGTTTTTTTATGCATTTTTTAATTTATTTCTGCAATTTGACTTTGACCCACCCCCAAGGGAACCCTAAAAGTGACCTCTAAAACACTTTAAACACCTAAACTACATCATTTTTATTCATTTGTTTTGCAAACAAGCATTTTCATTCCAAGAGGCTGAGTTCTTATTTTTGCTTGCTGGGTTGATAAAAGGAGTTGAAGATTGATCATTGAAGCTTCTACAAACGATTGCATTGCCATTCCTACATATTTGCAAGTGTTTATTGGCTGCCACAAAGATTGTTGAAGGATATTTTTGCAAAGAGGTAAGCTTTTCTCACTTTTTTTTGAGTTTTTTCATCCATTTTTTTGTTTTACATTTTACAAACCAGAAACTTTGTTTTGTTTCATTTTATGATTTATATATGTTTTTCCTTTCCATTCTTCTATGAGAATGTATGCAAGATTCAAAAGAGCTTGGTTTTATAAATCAATATTTTGTTTTCATTCAAATTTTGAATGTGTTGTTTGCAAAACAAATTGCCATAGGAATCACAATGTCAATGGGTTCTACCTCCGGCTCCGTAGCTAAACCAAACTCAAAGTTCAAAACAAATCCTAATTCTCCTCTATGGAAGTATGTTGAGATGATAAAATAGATTCCAGGTGGTGGCGGTTATGTTTGGAAATGCAATGGGTGTGAAGTTACATATACTAGTTCATACCATAGGGTGAAAGCACATTTGTGTGGCATGAGTGGAAAAGGCATCACGTCTTGCCCTAGAAAAAAAGATGAACCTATTCTACTTGAGGCAGTTACAAAATACATTATGGAGCAAGATGCAGCAAATCAACGGGAAGCCCAAAAAGGAAATCACCCTTTGTTTAAAAAAAAATCAAAGGGAATGCAGCCCCCATCTAATCCCAATATTGTGGTAGAAGACCACCCGTTTATTGCGATTCCGGATCTTCAAGCTCGAAGTGCACAACCTATTGCAAACAAGAGATCAAAGGGGCCTTTGGAACTTGCATTTCAAAATGAGAGGTAGAGCCCTTGCCGACCGATGTGTAGCAAGATGCCTATATGCCAATGGATTAGCTTTTTATGTTGTTCGTTCTCCATATTGGAAAGAGATGTTGAGAACGGTCAAAGAAGCTCCAAAAGGGTACAAGGGCCCGGGTTATGAGAAGGTGCGTAGCACTTTATTGGAAAAGGAGGTTGAGTTGGTTGAAGATGCATTGAAGCCTATAAGAGATTCATGGGTTGAGACAGGTGTGTCCATTGTTTCGGATGGTTGGAATGACTCAAAAAATCAGTCTTTGATCAATGTCATAGCGGTGTGCCCTAAAGGGGCAATGTTTTTGAAAGCCGTGGATTGTGAGGGCCAAGTAAAAGATGGAGAATTTATTGCTAGTATTCTCATTGCAGCCATTGAGCAAATGGGACCCCGCAATGTTGTTCAAGTTGTAACAGACAACGCTAAGAATTGTAGAGCAGCAGGGTTGTTGGTTGAGGAAAGATATTCACATATCTTTTGGACACCTTGTGCGGTCCATTCACTCAATCTTATGATGCAAAAGATTGGGAATAAAATTGCATGGATCAAAGAATTGTATGCTGAGGCTAAGGACATTCAGATGTTCGTCACCAACCACCACTTGTCTCAAAGCATCTTTAGATCATTTTCAAAATTGGAGCTATTTAAGGTAAGTGAAGTAATATTTACATTTGTCATTTTCTGATTTTCATAATTTGATTGTGCATTCTAATTTAAATTCTTCTTTAAAGTTTATTTTTAAATTCTAATTATTTTTTTTAATTTGCAATAGGTTGCAGAGACCCGCTTTGCCTCTAATATAATCGTCTTGAGATGACTTGTGAAAGTTAAAGAGGCACTTGCTAGCATGGTGATTAGCAACAATTGGTCTATATGGAGGCAAAACGGCACTGAAAGAGCAACAAAAATTAAAAGCATGATATTAGATGACTCATGGTGGGATCGTGCAGAATATCTCCTTAGCTTCACCGAGCCCATTTTGAGTATGATTCGCTATACTGACATGGACAAGCCATGCATTGGAGAAATATATGATGGTATAGACTCAATGCTTGAGAAGATCAAGTGCACCATAAATGCAAGAGAGCAAGACCCTGAAGAGACTTTCTTCAAACAAGTGCAAACAATTGTTGAAGAAAGATGGAACAAAATGACAACTCCATTACACCTTCTTGCCTTTGCATTGACTCCAAAATACTACAGTAGTCAACTTCTTTCACAGCCAGGAAGGCTTCCTCCATATAGAGATTTAGAAGTGGCTGAAGGGTACAAGGCAGCATTTATGAGACTCTTCCCTGACCAAGATTTGCGATCTGTAATCACGAATGAGTTCACTGATTTTGTGCACTCAAATCATCTAGATGTTGATGCTTCTCATGATAGGTTCTTAAAGGATGCTCATAGTTGGTGGTACTTCCATGGACAATACTTCCAAAATTTGCAGCCCCTTGCAATCAAAGTTTTATCACAAGTAAGTTTAATAAATTTTCATATTTTAGTTTTACTTTTAAAATTTAAAAGTTTCATAATTTCATTTATAATTTTAAATTTTTTAATTGTTTACTTTGTCTTCATAGGTTGCTAGTTCATCCGCATCTGAGAGGAATTGGAGCACATATTCTTTCATCCACTCAGTAAAGCGCAATAAATTGCTCTCAAAAAGAGCGGAGAACTTAGTATATGTGCATTCCAACTTGCGTCTCCTTTCACACAAACAACGTGACTACAAGGAAGGGGAGACGAAGTTGTGGGATATAGGGCCAGAGGATACTGACTTGGATGCTTCCACTTCCCACCATGTTGCATATGAGGAGTCCGATATCCAACAGGAGCATGGGCACAATACTAGTGCTAGTGACAGTGCCATTGGCACTGCTTGTGATTCATCTAGTCTTCCTACTTCATCTAATGTCAATGTTGACAATGACTTTGATATAGATGATTTAGAGGATCCATTTGATGATTAAAACTTTAATAGTGTTGTAATATTGAACTTGAAGTTTGAAGTTTGAACAATGAATATTTATATTTATCATGCATGTTTAAAAAATTAAATGTTTTAACTTTTAAATGATATTCAAGTTTATGGTGGTTTTGTTGTTTATATGATGTTATGTGATGTTCTAATCCTAATTCATGCTTCTAGGCTGCATATATATATATATTTTTACATGTTTTTGTACTAACGAACCCAAAACGAACAGAACCCACGCCCCAAAAAATTTAGCCGAAAACCGAACCCTCGAACTAACCTAAACCGATAACTTAGAAGCATCATCAATAGCTAGAAAGAGATAAGAAAAAAAATTTATCAATAGCTAAATCCATATACCTAAAAAAAAAAAAAAACTAAATAAAATTGAAAAATTGAAAAATAACAATAATGACTCCCATTTCAAATTTAGTGACCAACTAAATTATTTTATTAAAAAACTCTAAAAAAATTTCCGTAAGAAACAAAAGATTTCCTTAAACACAGATTTCAGAAATGACATAACTCAAGCTTCAAACAAATTATTCAATTCTCAATTGAAGTAA
>CM021105.1:58632875-58954381 GCA_007115665.2 Sequoiadendron giganteum | reverse complement strand
ATCAGTGTAAATTTACTTATTGTTAGAAAATAGCAAAGTTTCTATGTCAATCCAAATATAAACAACATACTGATTGTAATTCTTTTAGTGACCAAGGCTTATCCAATACAGATTATGAGCACAAAACAAATTCTATGTAGAAAAGCTCCCATCATATCAGGTCAGGTGCAGGTAACACATTAGCCTCAAATTTGTTCAGTAACAATATTGTCAGGTAATCATGATATTAAAATATTACATATAAAAAATTTCCATGTTTGTAAATTTCACCAACCTGCTAACGTCCTTCAGACAAATGCACAGAAGAAGACTGCAAAGAAAAGGACTAATGCGAGAAAACAAAATCAGGAATCAAGCAGACATAATGCTGCCCTTTGTGTTCTGCACCTAGTTTTTTATTTTTTTAACTTCTCTTTTATGGATCATTGAAATTGAAATTGAATTTAATATCCACAAATATCTACAAAGGATAAGGAAACTGAAGATAAAGTCTAGTACAATAGGTCACGAGAGAGTGACTAAAGTGTCTCGAAACAAAATAAGACAACAAAAATATGTACAAAAGACTAAGCGACCAAAGCCAATAATAAAGCTCGAAACTAAGTAGTGAAAAAAATCTGTGAGTCTGTACCACGAGTGCCTCTATCAAGGCATATTTGTCGCACATTGTGTCTTATTGGTTTTGACACCTTATGTTTCCTGTCACCACTGTCTGAAAGCCTCTTTTTGACTAGGTCTAACATGTTACTATTAGATGCATCCCTTTGTTTCCCCTCACTCAAGTGACAGGCATATAAACATGCAAGCTTCTTTGATGTATAACACCAAGCACCTATGATCTTGATACTGAGAGAAAAATTCCAAAGGCTGCCTGACCCCCTAATAAGACAGCAAAATCTTTTGGGGTATCTTATAAAAAATAGTGGATCTGAAAACAAAATGATCCTGTCTCTATCTCCTGCAAGCAAAGCAGACACATTTGTACCTCTCTTGGAATGTGGTGATATGTCTCAATCCTCAATTGATCAGAGCCAATCCACATTTGGCCAAGGGGAACTCTTAGTCCATGAGACCAAATATTTTGAAGATAGTTTGGAAGGATAATGCCACGATCACAAATTTGGAGAAATGCAGATGCATGATGATTCAATTTTGAATGCAATGGCCCATGTGGAGTAATCCAAGTATGTAGGTATGTTCATTGAAGAGTAAGACATGTCCTTGTTGTTTACTCTAAGCTAGCTATAGTTTTGATGCAAGAGCATCTTAGGGGTCGTGCAATCTTGCATCACCCAAAAATATTTTCTTTAACGTTTGTTTGTCTTTTGCAAGTTTTTCCTTCTTGCTGCAGATGTCTTGTTTTATTGCAGATTCCTTTTTCTACCCACAGTCCTCTGGTTGTTCCTACAGTCAACCAACATTCTGGGCAGTACCACATCATTGTTGAAGCCTCCAAAATGTAATAAAAAATTCTTAAGGGACCCTGAACATGTACACATGTACAATTTTCGAGCTGCAGTCCTCTAGATGTTTACGCAAAGCTATGATCAATCAACATTTTGAGCAGTACAGCATATTATTATTGAAGCGTCCAAAATGTAATCAAAATATTTAAGTGGGCCTTGAACATGCCCACATGTCCAAATTTGTTTTCTGTTGCTTATTGTAAGCTATGGCATGTGCTTTTTGTAAAAGGGGCCTCATTTAAATTGTGTGCCAGTGTATTTGAATTTTGTGCCAATTATAAGGTTATCTGATGGAATATTGGTCTTAGGGAGCTTCATATTACCATGCTCTGGTTGGAACCACCCTACTAGATCAAGTATCCCTATAAGAGGATGGCATTCATTTGAACAAAAGGCATAAAAGGGGGGGGATCAAGTAGATTGAAGATTAAACATAAAAAAAGGCTGCGAATCCTGCCATGTACTTGTTTAGATCCAATCAGATTGTGCATGGATTTGTTGTAAATTCTATCATATGAATATATACTTAATATGTTATTTTGTGCTGTCTCTTTGTTCATTCTTCTCTAAGAATTAAGATTTCGTTATGTTCTCTTCCATTAGGGTTTAAATTTCTATATCTCAACTCCACATATAGACTGTCTTTCATTAAATTCCCTATCCATGACTGCATCAAATGATATCAAAGCCTAGTTTCTAGGTTATTGAAGAGTGAGTGGTAACCTCATAGCAAAAGTTTTGGTGTGTGTGTTGCATTGCAAGTGATCCACAGCAGAAATGGATCATGGAAGAAGAGGTGGCAGGAATCAAAAGGGGTAGTGTGATAATGAACTGGCTGACATGACAAGAGCTCCACAAAAAAGGCCTGAGGCCTTTAAGACCACACAAAGGATAGGAATAGTCATAGTTGAAGATGACAGTGAAAATGAAAGACGAAATCATGAACCATGCACTAAAAATGCTTCAAGTTTTGATGACGAACTAAGTCAAGGATAAGTGTTCTAACTTCTAAAGCATCGGTAAGAGCAAGATGTAAGCCAAGACTTGATCTCCCTTGTTACTCAGGAAGTTTGAACCCTAAAGGTCTACTAGGTTGGATTGATGATCTAGAGAAATATTTTAAATTTGAGTCTATGGAAGACCGTAAGAGAGTCAATGTCACAACCAAGTTGGAGGGGCATGTTGCCTTATGGTAGAAGTATGTGCAAAAGGATTGGTTTAAGAAGAAAAAATTGAAGATCTCTAAATGGGATCAAATGGTAACAAACTTAAAGGGTAAATTCTTGCCTACCAATTACAAATTGGAATTGTTCAAGAAGTTTCACAACTTGTGGCAGAAAGAATTGTTTGTGAAGAAGTATATTGAGTAGTTTTACTACCTCAACATCTACACAGGTCATGTTCAAGATGATGCAAAAAAGTTGTCTATGCGTTTGAATGGTTTGTGTGTCACAAAGCAGGATGAGATGTCTGTTGCCACTTCATTCCATGGAGGAAGCCTACCAACTCACACTAAGGGCAAAGGAGAAGTCCTCGAAGCGACAAAGACTACAAGACAAGGGCAAGAGCAGAAAAGGAAAGCAGAAATACAAGGGTATTGATAGGGAGAGACTGCACAGTTTAGTGATGATACACAAGGCTCCAAGGAAGAGCAGTCCTCCAAGAAGAAGGAATGTGAAGGCAAAGAAGGCCATGGGCCAAATTTCAGTCATAAATGCTTAGATGTGGGGATGCAAGCCACAAGGTATTTGAGTGTCCAGATACTGCATGCGAACAAGGACAACTAAGAAAAGAGTGCACAATGCATACGGTGATGAAGAATCAAGAGATGAAACAAAAAGTGTGGTCTTAGAAGGTCGAGAGAATCTGATGTTGCACAAATTTTTACTCCACCTTGCTAAGGAGGACAAAGAACCATGGTTGAAGAAAAGTATCTTAAGTAATAAGCATAAATCTGAAGAAAAATGTTACAAGATTATCATAGATGGAGTTAGCACTGGTAATATAATGTCCTAAAAAATGGTAGCAAAATTGAGATTGAAACTAGTGCCACATCCCAACCCTTACCACATTTAATGGTTGCAAAAGGGTTAGCAATTTACTATGATGCAGTGTTGCAAGAAGAGGCATCTCCAACCCCCTTGTAGTGACCCATTTTATTCCTTAAATCGCAGCACTGAATATCAAACCCCAGGAGTTGACAACTATTAATAGCTTTTCCTTGTGAAGGCCAACCCAGTTAAGACAACTAGCGATGGAATAAAAGTGGCCGACCCAGGAAAAAAGAATATAAATTAAATGGCAGTGGTTTATATAAAAGGTGGGGCCAACTAAGAATAATTAAAGATTATTCGGGGCAGCGATCACCCAACAGAAGGTAAATAAGTAAGTTGTAAACCATAAAAGGCAGCACTCAAATTATGAAGGGATGTATCCCTTGCAAGGTAAAAAGCCTCCATGAAGAGGTGTGTCTCCCTCTCATTTGAGGTTATAAAAAAGGAGAGAACAAATCATTTGGGGAAGGCAATCAATCAAGCAGATTGGATAAAAGGGAAATAAGAATTTGAAATTATAAGAGATCTATTGGAATAAATATTATTTTTAGCAAGAAATTATTGGGAAGTAAGTTTTAAAATATTATTAGGAATAACTATGTATATATATATATATATATATATATATATATATGCATTATAATTGCATAATGAAATGATATTTGATTAACAATTAATATAATAAGATTCCTTTAGCAATCTATTTTGAATTCATAGAAGTGTTTACAAATAGGGACGATGATCAACCTTTCGGGTTCACGAGATGAGAAGTACCAGCTTTGCCTTCATCAAGTATGACGCCCCCAAGATGCAATGTTGTGGGGCTAGGAGGCGTATGAGTGCTCCCAGGCTTGTTGAAGGAGGCAGTCTTCATGCATCTTATCAAGCACGCCACCCTGAGATGCAATGCTCATGGGCTGGAAGGCGAATGAGTGCTCTTGGGCTTGATCAAGGAGGATGGAGCACCTCCAAGGTGGATTGAGGGATGGTGTGGACTTGAGATCCTTCCGCGTTTGTGGGCCAAGAGACAAATGAGTGCTCCTGGGCTTGAGAGAGACTTCCCAAGTACACCACTCCTAAGATGCAACACTCATGGAGTTGGGAGGCGTATGAGTGCTCTCGAGCTTGAAAGTCTTCTCAAGTATGCCACCCCAAGATGGATGGACAAGGATCCACCCATGCTCTCACAACACAAGGACAACCATCCTTGAGATTGTGGTTTGTAAATATTTCTAGTGAATTCCTAATATGATTGGTTATCAGAATATGCCTTGGACTAATCATTAGTGATGTTAAGTTATTTTGCTAAGTTACCGGGTTCGACTCCCTGGCTCAGGGTCTTGGTCTGGGTTCGCTCTGGGTACCGGTCCTAGTTCGGTCCATCTGTGGGTTCGACCAAGGTTCAGTATTTGGAGTCCTGGTTCGCCGATGAAGAACCTGGGCAAACCCGAGAAGAACCCAGGCGAACCCACGCGTTTGGATGCCTAAAAAGCGTTTTTTTATGCATTTTTTAATTTATTTCTGCAATTTGACTTTGACCCACCCCCAAGGGAACCCTAAAAGTGACCTCTAAAACACTTTAAACACCTAAACTACATCATTTTTATTCATTTGTTTTGCAAACAAGCATTTTCATTCCAAGAGGCTGAGTTCTTATTTTTGCTTGCTGGGTTGATAAAAGGAGTTGAAGATTGATCATTGAAGCTTCTACAAACGATTGCATTGCCATTCCTACATATTTGCAAGTGTTTATTGGCTGCCACAAAGATTGTTGAAGGATATTTTTGCAAAGAGGTAAGCTTTTCTCACTTTTTTTTGAGTTTTTTCATCCATTTTTTTGTTTTACATTTTACAAACCAGAAACTTTGTTTTGTTTCATTTTATGATTTATATATGTTTTTCCTTTCCATTCTTCTATGAGAATGTATGCAAGATTCAAAAGAGCTTGGTTTTATAAATCAATATTTTGTTTTCATTCAAATTTTGAATGTGTTGTTTGCAAAACAAATTGCCATAGGAATCACAATGTCAATGGGTTCTACCTCCGGCTCCGTAGCTAAACCAAACTCAAAGTTCAAAACAAATCCTAATTCTCCTCTATGGAAGTATGTTGAGATGATAAAATAGATTCCAGGTGGTGGCGGTTATGTTTGGAAATGCAATGGGTGTGAAGTTACATATACTAGTTCATACCATAGGGTGAAAGCACATTTGTGTGGCATGAGTGGAAAAGGCATCACGTCTTGCCCTAGAAAAAAAGATGAACCTATTCTACTTGAGGCAGTTACAAAATACATTATGGAGCAAGATGCAGCAAATCAACGGGAAGCCCAAAAAGGAAATCACCCTTTGTTTAAAAAAAAATCAAAGGGAATGCAGCCCCCATCTAATCCCAATATTGTGGTAGAAGACCACCCGTTTATTGCGATTCCGGATCTTCAAGCTCGAAGTGCACAACCTATTGCAAACAAGAGATCAAAGGGGCCTTTGGAACTTGCATTTCAAAATGAGAGGTAGAGCCCTTGCCGACCGATGTGTAGCAAGATGCCTATATGCCAATGGATTAGCTTTTTATGTTGTTCGTTCTCCATATTGGAAAGAGATGTTGAGAACGGTCAAAGAAGCTCCAAAAGGGTACAAGGGCCCGGGTTATGAGAAGGTGCGTAGCACTTTATTGGAAAAGGAGGTTGAGTTGGTTGAAGATGCATTGAAGCCTATAAGAGATTCATGGGTTGAGACAGGTGTGTCCATTGTTTCGGATGGTTGGAATGACTCAAAAAATCAGTCTTTGATCAATGTCATAGCGGTGTGCCCTAAAGGGGCAATGTTTTTGAAAGCCGTGGATTGTGAGGGCCAAGTAAAAGATGGAGAATTTATTGCTAGTATTCTCATTGCAGCCATTGAGCAAATGGGACCCCGCAATGTTGTTCAAGTTGTAACAGACAACGCTAAGAATTGTAGAGCAGCAGGGTTGTTGGTTGAGGAAAGATATTCACATATCTTTTGGACACCTTGTGCGGTCCATTCACTCAATCTTATGATGCAAAAGATTGGGAATAAAATTGCATGGATCAAAGAATTGTATGCTGAGGCTAAGGACATTCAGATGTTCGTCACCAACCACCACTTGTCTCAAAGCATCTTTAGATCATTTTCAAAATTGGAGCTATTTAAGGTAAGTGAAGTAATATTTACATTTGTCATTTTCTGATTTTCATAATTTGATTGTGCATTCTAATTTAAATTCTTCTTTAAAGTTTATTTTTAAATTCTAATTATTTTTTTTAATTTGCAATAGGTTGCAGAGACCCGCTTTGCCTCTAATATAATCGTCTTGAGATGACTTGTGAAAGTTAAAGAGGCACTTGCTAGCATGGTGATTAGCAACAATTGGTCTATATGGAGGCAAAACGGCACTGAAAGAGCAACAAAAATTAAAAGCATGATATTAGATGACTCATGGTGGGATCGTGCAGAATATCTCCTTAGCTTCACCGAGCCCATTTTGAGTATGATTCGCTATACTGACATGGACAAGCCATGCATTGGAGAAATATATGATGGTATAGACTCAATGCTTGAGAAGATCAAGTGCACCATAAATGCAAGAGAGCAAGACCCTGAAGAGACTTTCTTCAAACAAGTGCAAACAATTGTTGAAGAAAGATGGAACAAAATGACAACTCCATTACACCTTCTTGCCTTTGCATTGACTCCAAATTACTACAGTAGTCAACTTCTTTCACAGCCAGGAAGGCTTCCTTCATATAGAGATTTAGAAGTGGCTGAAGGGTACAAGGCAGCATTTATGAGACTCTTCCCTGACTAAGATTTGCGATCTGTAATCACGAATGAGTTCACTGATTTTGTGCACTCAAATCATCTAGATGTTGATGGTTCTCGTGATAGGTTCTTAAAGGACGCACATAGTTGGTGGTACTTCCATGGACAATACTTCCAAAATTTGCAGCCCCTTGCAATCAAAGTTTTATCACAAGTAAGTTTAATAAATTTTCATATTTTAGTTTTACTTTTAAAATTTAAAAGTTTCATAATTTCATTTATAATTTTAAATTTTTTAATTGTTTACTTTGTCTTAATAGGTTGCTAGTTCATTCGCATCTGAGAGGAATTGGAGCACATATTCTTTCATCCACTCAGTAAAGCGCAATAAATTGCTCTCAAAAAGAGCGGAGAATTTAGTATATGTGCATTCCAACTTGCGTCTCCTTTCACACAAACAACGTGACTACAAGGAAGGGGAGACGAAGTTGTGGGATATAGGGCCAAAGGATACTGACTTGGATGCTTCCCCTTCCCACCATGTTGCATATGAGGAGTCCAATATCCAACAGGAGCATGAGCACAATATTAGTGATAGTGACAGTGCCATTGGCACTACTTGTGATTCATCTAGTTTTCCTACTTCATCTAATGTCAATGTTGACAATGACTTTGATATAGATGATTTAGAGGATCCATTTGATGATTAAAACTTCAATAGTGTTGTAATATTGAACTTGAAGTTTGAAGTTTGAACGATGAATATTTATATTTATCATGCATGTTTAAAAAATTAAATGTTTTAACTTTTAAATGATATTCAAGTTTATGGTGGTTTTGTTGTTTATATGATGTTATGTGATGTTCTAATCCTAATTCATGCTTCTAGGCTACATATATATATATATATATATTTATTTTTACATGTTTTTCAGTTTTTGTACTAACGAACCCAAAACGAACCGAACCCACCCCCAAAAAAATTTAGCCAAACCGGCGAACCGAACCCCCGAACCGGCTACTTAGTTATTTTGAATTCAAATGTTAAAGATAATATGAACTATAGATCTAACTGTTATAATGATTTAGCTATGGTGTATTGCTCTCAATATTATGATATTTTATGTATTCATCTGAATATAACCATAAAGTCGACACTTTTATTGCTAATATCAGTTTTTAGTGTTTATTATTGTTTTGCAGGCCTAAATTAAGGAATATCCCAAAAGGGGACATTACACCCCTAGGACGCATTCTGAGGACCAAGACACATTTTTCGTACCAATAGGGGGTACAAAGAAAACCCCTACTTGCAAGAAACATCCTGCCCATATTTCCTTCAATCTCCAATCGAAAAAATGAAAAAAAAACCCTGTCATACAGCGCAAAACTATACAAATTAAGAAAAGAAAAACCCTAAAAAGCATCACACAAGGTTGTTTTTCAGCATTCTTAGGGAACACAATTCTCATTTACAGTTTGGATGCCACACGAGAGCAAATACAATTTTGGATTTTTATTCACCAATTTGAGTGCCACGCAGGAGCAAATTGTAACAACCCACACTACTTTATAAAAACAGAAAATTGCAATATAGAAATGCATATGCAATGGCTCCACACTTTCTAATCACCCAGATCTAGAAGTAGACAAGGTGAGAGCATATAGTGCTTTGACCACAACACTAATTACAATGTATGCAACATAATGAATGATGGCAAGCCGACTAGAACACGCAAGCTATAGAGCTGACCTAATCAACACCTCTTCGGCGAACTGCATGAATGCAATGCAAGCCACTAACAGAATGTCTAAGCCTGATTCAGACCAAAATGGTAAATAATTCCAACCTGTTCAATGCCAAAATAGGATGAATGATATGCTATAATGATTGGTAGTAAACCATCCAATTCTACATTATGAATGCATGTATATAATAACCCTTCGACTATATTACCATCCAAAGCTTTACAAAATAGTTAGGAAATGCATTACGATAAATAAATAATGCATATACTGCTGCAACTTAGTAATATATTAATTCTGATCTCAATATCAAACTGTTGCAACACAATAAATTGGCTCAATAAGCACAGATAATTCACATAATCATTTTCCTGACTGAAGAATGCCTCAAGAGATGATACATGAGGCTGATGCAAGTCTGATTACCCACTGTACAACTGATATCACTTCCTAGAACTGAACTGAAATACACTGGCAAAATACTGAAATCACTTCTATAAGGTGAGACTCAATTCCCACATGCAAACAAACAATCATCACACTGCTCTATGACTGAAAATACACCAAAATACTCCAAAACCAACCACTTGCACCAAAAAATAGTAGTAGATCAGACTTATGACACTGATCACACTCCTACAAGTCTGAAACAGAGCTTATTGTTTGCTGTTACAGCAGGTACAGCAACGGAAAATCCAATGGAAACTCACCAAATCATCAAAGTTCACATTGTTAACACTTGGCATCATGAAATATCCCCTAGGTGCCTCCAAACAAGAAGGAAAAAGCTCCAAAAATGGGGTGCTTCAGTTTCTAGCTCCCACGTGCCTCTCACACTTGGTATGGCCCATTTAGCATGTGGTACGACTCAGAAAAGAGCTACAAACTCTCCCAAAATCTTGTATGGTTTGCAACAGTAGCTAACAATGTCAAGAAACAGTAGGAAATAACATATTAGACCCTCATATATATGAATCACAAGTGGTACAATCTGTAGGAAAGGTACGACCAGCAGGGTCTCAAAGGTACGACCCTTCTCAACATCTTCAAACACTTCCACAAACTGAAAACTCACACATACAGCATTAATAAAACCAAAACTTATCAGAAAACATCAAATATCTCCAATTTCCTCAAACCTGCAGAAAGAACTTCAACTTGCAGCACAAATGTGATCTCAAGATGAAATCACCATATCCAGCTAGGTGGGTTTTCATCCCTGAAACTAGTATTCCAAAAGGGTTTTTGTCGTCAAGAAATATGAGAAGAACTCAGGTCTCACTCAAAGCAAATAGCAAATAGAAAACAACAAAAAGGTAACCCTTTTCTATCCACAACTCCTCATTTTATTAGCTTTGGAATGAATAAAATATTAGTATTCCCATTTTGCCCCATATTCCACTTTAAATTATAAAACAAACATTTTTAAATGTGCAAATGTTCACCTTTTCCCCCCTTGAGCCTAGCGCCACTTTTTTTGCACAACTTAAAGTCACTTTTTGAATAATTAAGCTGTCAATATAAAATATTAAAAGTAATATTTTTGACAACTTCATTATTTTATATTATTTTCCTTTTTGCAATGCAAATTAGATTACAAGAAACTTTGGAAAATAAGCTAATGGCCAAATAATTTCTCACGTGGGAGAAGGGGACATTACACAAACACAGGAGTAGCAAGATTCCAATTGACATTTTTATTTTATTTATCACATTATTTTGGATTTCCTATGCACAACTAGCAACCAACGAGCAAAATGTTGAGCTAGGTAGGTACAAAAAATCACTATTCACATATGTAAATAATTATTAAGCTAAATATTTTTTGTCGAACTGCATAGGGCATTATTTACAACCCAAGCCATTAGTCGAAAATATCAAGCCATTATTATTGCGACTATAAATTTTTAAATTGTAGCTGCATTTTAATTTTTAAAGCCTCATTTAACAAGGCAAATCCATCTCAAAACTAAAATATGAATTTCAGTCACTAAAATCAATAAAATTAAAATATCATTCAATTTAAATTTAAAATAGTCAAATTTACAATCAAACTATCAATCTATTTCAATTTTTGATTGAATCTATTATTTTTAAATTAATAAATTTGCTTTTTTTAAGAATAATAGGTGGAGGAAAACAAGGCTAGTACCCATCGTGGAAATATCGTGAATGTGTTTTAGGGTCGAAGGGGTCAAGTGGAGTAGCCACCATCAAATGTAACCTTTGTCCTAGACATTTCAAGGCACTCAAGGGTGACAGCTCATATTCTTCACATATCCAGAAAAGGTGTGGAACCTTGTTTGAATGAGTTAGAACGATACGAAGCTATTAGGGATCAAGAAAGAGTTGATGGGAAAGTGCCTCATTTGAGCTCTCATGCTTCAATAACAAGGGAATCTCATAATCAACATAGAGACTCAAAGACAGATGTGACTTCTAGAGATGTGACAAGAGAAGGTGTAGGGTCTTCTCATAAGAGGCCACCCATCAGCAGCCCAAACCCCATTGGAAAATTGATTGATGTGCAAGGTCGAGATATGCATGATGTTGTGATCACATGCTTCTTTTATACAAATGGAATACCATTTAATGTTGCTTGCTCACCTTTATACAAGAAGATGGTCCAAGCTATCAATAATAGACCAATAGATTATAAACCACCAAGGTGTGAAAAGCTTCACACTACTTAATCGATAAGGAGAAAGTTTGACTAATGCAACAAATTACACCAATGAAAAGAGTGAGGTCTACAAAGGGATGGAGCATTGTGATGGATTAGTGGACAAATGTTAGAAATTGTCCACTTCTTAATATCATGGTAACATGGAGCAAAAGCCCTTATTTTTTGAAGGCAATTGGTTGTTCAAGGCAAGAAAAAAATGTGAAGTTCCTTTAGAACCAACTATCTAATGCCATTGAGGAGGTGGGGCATCGCATGTAGTCCAAGTTGTTATAGATGCTGCCCCTATTTGTAAATCAGCAAGCTTGTTGGTACAAAAAAGGTACCAAAATATATTTTAGACACCATGTTGTGTGCATTCATTGAACAATGCACTCAAAGATATTGGCAAGTTTCAATGGATTTCAAATTTCATTGAAATAAATAGAAATGTTCATATGTAATCATCACCATGCACAAGCCATTTATCAAATAATTGCCAAAGTGGAACTCCTCAAACGTATTGATATGCAATTTGCTACTTATTGTATACTCCTTGAGCACCTTTATGCAGTCAAATGTGGCTTTTGTTCTACAATAGTTAGTGATGCATGGGCATCATGGAGACAATCTACACTGAATACTATAGTTGAGGTGAGAGGTTGATCCTTGATGAACATTTTTGGGCTGATGTTAAATTTGTTGTAGACTTTATTCAGCCCATCAAATTTGTAGATTCAAACAAGTCGTGTTTAGGAGAAATTTATGCAAAATAAAAAAATGAATTATATATGAAAGAATTAAGAAAATATCAGGCATTAGAGATCTTTCTCCATATCCTTTGATAGAAGAAAGGCACATGGAAGATGGAACAACCTTAACACACCCCTTCATTGTGTTGCTTATGCCTTGAGTCCTAAATGGTATGATATAGGATTGGCTAAGAAAAGGTCTCCATATGAAGACAAAGAGGTAATGAAGGGATTTGGGGCTACGTTTTGTTAATGGATGATAGCTTCGGTCAAATATGAATGATAGTGATGGAAGTATCATTGTCATTCATAAGTGATCGAAATTATCATACATACTATGATATTTCTAAAGGAAACATTTAAATCGAAATTATGAGTATTCATATAAATTCGATCATTCCTGTGATTTTATATTCTACATTTGTTTGAAATCGGAATCCTCTTAAAGTCACCCGCCAGCATGTAGAAGGGTGCGTATGTGTTAATACATACACAACAAATAGCATTAGACTATAGACAGCCCGCGTGCAAAGGGATGCAGACACGTCCTCTCAAGGGACACATCCCTTGGAGGCGGGCCTCTCCTCATACAAATAGAGTTCCATCATTGATATGCAAACATAGAAATCAGATAATGTTCTGCAATCAGCACATTCACACTTAATAAGGAAATCTGGAAATCGCAGTTAGAGAAAATTCTGGAAATTTCATTTTGACTTATTATTGTCTTACACAGAAATTCGAACTTAGTTTTTTGCTCTTAGGTATTAGGATCTTTTAGTGAACAGATTTGATTACATTTACATGGTATCAGAGCCACGTTGTGCGAATCCAAATCAAATCTAAAATCAGATTGCTCAAAAGAAATTCGTATTTTTAATCGAATTCACATTCTTCATAATGTCAACTATGATCAGATTTGAAGATCGTCTTGCAGGAGCAAATAACTTTACATCATGGAAATTTAGAAACATGATGATCCTAAAAGAGAATAAACTAGACTCACTTGTGAGAGAAAATAAAAGGGAACCTGAGTCTGAACCTGAGAAAAGTCAATGGATTGAAAACAATGAAAGGGCCATGAAAATCCTTGTAGATGCAGTGAGGGATCATATAGTGCCTATCTTAGCAAAACATGAAACTGCATACCTTATGTACAAATCTCTTGAGAGTACTTATGAGATCAACAACACCCGTAGGACTTTAGCATTAAAACGACATATCAACAATGCCCAAATGAATAAAGGGGAATCCATTAATGCATACTTCATGAGGATTATTGAACTTAGGGATCAATTTACCACAATTGGATATTAGATTGACAACAAAGAGTTAACCCTAATTGCACTAGGAGGCCTACCAAACTCATAGGAGTCATTTGTTCAAGGAGTAAGTGCGAGATCTAAACTCCCTAAATTTGATAGGCTAAGAACTGACTACCTTCAAGAAGAAACAAGACTCTCCTCTAAGGAAAATAAACAGAAGAACATAGATGAAGACATTCATGTACTCAACACAACGTCTAATAAAAGGAACAAGAAAAACTCCTACAAGAAAGGATATTTTAAAAGAAAGAGAAATTCCAATGGAAAGGAATCTTTTAAAAGGAAAGACATCTCTCAAGTACAATGCTTTAGATGTGATCAATATGGTCACTATGCAATGAAGTGCCCTGACAAATCTAAACAACAAGCATCCTTTGCCAAAGTAGGAAAGACAAATTCAAATCATGAATCTGAAGACCTTGTGTTCTAAAAAGACAAATGGACTTAGAGTTACCCTTATGGATGGGAAAACTCTAGCATGGTCTAAAACTCAACTATTTAACAAAAATAAATAAAAAAACTTGGTGTAAAATTAAGGTACCTTTTATGCACCTAAGTCTAAAAACCATCCCATGGAGGAACTTGTAAAAGTTGTGTCTTAGAAAAGAAAATAAAACCTTAAAAGCGTATTATAGAAACCAACATCTTAAGGAACTCTGCATGAGTGCTGGAATTAAGAGGGAGTTCACAAGTTGTTTGACCTAAACATTAAAACCATTCAAGAGGGTAAGAAGTACAAGTGAAACAGAAACCTATTTCCCTAGGATACCTGAAATGGAACCTGCTCCTGAGATTCAGAGGGAGCATCCTGAGGAAATGCCACTTGAATCTCCTACCACTTCAAATGAGGACACAAATGACATTGGCAGAAAGAGACCACTTTGGGCAAGGAAGATGATCAAAGAAGCAGAGGATCATGCAGCACCTAAAGGATCGTTCAGGGAGAAAGCCTTCCGACATCAAGCTTGGAAGGATGCAATGACAGAGGAATATCAATCCATCCTAAAGAATGATGTATGGGACATAATGCCCAGACCAAAAGAGAAATCTGTTGTCTTTTCTAAATAGCTCTTAAAATCAAGCATACTGTTGATGGCAGTATAGAAAAATATAAAGCACGTTTTGTGGCTAGAGGTTTTTCACAAAAGAAAGGCATTGATTATGAAGAAACATTTGCACCTGTTGCCCGTTATACATCAGTGAGAGCAGTATTAGCCATTGCAGCAGCTAAAGGTTGGAAGGTCCGCCAAAAGGATGTGAAAACTACCTTCATGAATGGAACCATTGAAGAGGAAGTCTACCTGGAACAGCCTGAAGGTTTTGTGATACATAAATCTAACTCACTTGTGTGCAGGCTGAGGAAAGCTCTCTATAGACTTAAACAGGCTCCCAGGGTCTAGTATGAAAGAATTGACAGCTATCTCTTGGGATTAGGATTTTCCAAGAATGATGCTGACTCCAATCTATAGTTCAAGGTAATCAAAGGTGATATGCTTATAATTATTTTATATGTTGATGACCTGCTAATAACAGGAGAAGATCACCTCATTGCTCAAGGGAAACAAGATCTAATCTCTGAATTTGACATGAAAGACTTGGGTATTCTTCACTACTTTCTCGGTTTGGAAGTATGGCAGAAATCAAAAGGTATTATACTAAATCAAGGGAAGTATACTATTGACATTCTGAAAAGATTTGGAATGTTGGACTGTAGACCGATGTCCACACCCATGGAAACCAACCTTCACAAATTGAAAGAAGCAGCAGCAGAATCCAAATGTGCAGATCCGACCCTTTACAGACAGATGATTGGATCCTTGATGTATCTGGTTAACACCAGACCTGATATTTGCTATGCTGTAAATGCCCTCTGCCAGTTCATGTGTGAACCCAAGGAAATTCACTTGATGGCTGTAAAACATATCTTTAGATATCTTCAAGGCACCATTGGATATGGGCTTCATTACAAGAATGATCCATTAGATCTACATGGGTACTTAGATTCAGATTGGGCTAGAAGTGTAACTGATCGAAAAAGCACATCAGGATGCTGTTTTAGTTTGGGATCAGCTATGATCTCCTGGATTTGTAGAAAACAATCATCAGTTGCACAAAGCTCAACAGAAGCTGAATATATTGCAGCCTCAATGGGTGCAAGAGAAGCAGTGTGGCTTCGTAAATTGATTGTGGGACTCTTTGGTGAGCCCTTGAATCCTACGATTATTCATTGTGATAATCAAAGCTGTATAAAGCTCTCTATGAATCCTGTCTTTCATGACAGATCTAAACACATTGAGATCCCCTATCATTATGTGAGAAATATGGTGGAAAGGAAAGTGATTCAGTTGGAGTATATTAGTACAAATGATCAAACTGCAAACATTCTCACCAAGCCTCTCTCCCGAATCAAGGTAGAGCACTTCAGGAAGAAACTTGGTATGGTTGAAATGTAATTTGTTATTTATGTTTGAAATACAAATTGTTTATAAATTGTACTAATATATAAAGATGTTTAATGTGTAAACTCTTTTGTCATGTGTGTGACTCCATGACTTTATGGGCCTACCCCTCCTGTGTACATTATCGAAAGGTGACGATCTTTCTGATAATGAACACTTGTATTTGACATTGTAAAGTGACGACTCTACAATGATAAACTATCATAATAGATATCATATGACTTGATATCTATAGACATGTCATGATAGTATCTCTTAGACACCTTGATGGATATCATGAGACTTGATATCTGAAGGTCATTGTGATCCATAAGAGATAATCATGGTGGATGATTATATCCGTGGATATGCCATGAACCTATGGTAGACATCATGTGACTTGATGTCAGTGCACATACCATAATGAAGATATGTATGAAGAATGTCATGTGACTTGACACTTTCAGAAGCATATCATATCTTTTGATATCACGAGTTAGGTGATATCACTTTTGGAAATTATTCTTCCTAGTTAAAGAGGGAGTGTTGAAATGATGAAAATGTGTTATGAAGAATGTCATGTGACTTGACAACTTCGAGAAAACATTTCATATCACATGTGAAGGTGATATATTTGACTTATTTGACTTGAAATATCTTCCCTAGCTAAGAGGGAGTGTTAATGGATGATAGCTTCAGTCAGATATGAATGACAGTGATGGAAGTATCATTGTCATTCATAAGTGATCGAAATTATCATACATACTATGATATTTCTAAAGGAAACATTTAAATCGAAATTATGAGTATTCATATAAATTCGATCATTCCCGTGATTTTATATTCTGCATTTGTTTGAAATCGGAATCCTCTTAAAGTCACCCGCCAGCATGTAGAAGGGTGCGTATGTGTTAATACATACATAACAAATAGCATTAGACTGTAGACAGCCCGCGTGCAAAGGGACACATCCCTTGGAGGCGGGCCTCTCCTCATACAAATAGGAGTTCCATCATTGATATGCAAACATAGAAATCAGATAATGTTCTGCAATCAGCACATTCACACTTAATAAGGAAATCTGGAAATCGCAGTTAGAGAAAATTCTGGAAATTTCATTTTGACTTATAATTGTCTTACACAGAAATTCGAACTTAGTTTTTTGCTCTTAGGTATTAGGATCTTTTAGTGAACAGATTTGATTACATTTACACGTTTAAACATATTTAAGGCCAGGGTGAGGATGCTTCAATTATCAAGACTCAATGGAATAAGTTTTCACATGGGCAAGATGATTTCTTTCGTGGAAGCCTTGTATGACATGCATGCAAAGAAACATCCTATAGAGTGGTGGCAAAACTATGGAAGTGAAATGCCTGAATTGTAATCATTTGCAATAAGATTACTCTCACAAGTAGCTAGCTCTTCATCTTGTGAGAGGAATTGGAGTACTTATGGTTTCATTCATTCACTAATGAAGAACCGATTAGGCTGAAAGAAAGCAAAAAACCTAGTCTACATTCATAGCTCACTTTGCCTTTTCTCTCATGTACACCTTGGGTGCAAGGAAGGTCCTTCAACAAAATGGGACCAAATTTCACCCAACGGAGCAGCTAAACCCTTGGAGGATGAAATGGTTAATGGAGATGGGTACTTGGAGAGAAGTAGTGATACCAGTACTCATCTCTTACTTTTTTCAAAAACTAGGGGTTGATGATGAAGTTATAAAACCATTTTTGAGTAAGTCTATAGTTATTTATTTGGATGATATTGGTGTTTAGCAAACCAAAAGAAGAGCATCCTATACGCCTATAATAGGTTTTGACACAACTAAGGAAGGAGAATTTATGCATCAACCTAATCAAATGCATTTTCATGTACTTGGTTTACTTTGGATTTGTGATATCTCAAGATGGATTACAGATGGACCCTAAGAAGGCTCAAGCAATTGTTGAGTAGTCAGTACAATAGAGTCCAACGATAGTCAAAAGTTTCCACTATATGGTAAGTTTCTACGCGAAGTTTAAATTTGAAAACTTTAGTGGGATATGTGCACCTTTGACACACTATATGTCAAAGGGAGGATTTGAGAGGACAACTATGCTAATAAGAGTTTTGGACGCTTTAAGAAGAAGTTAATAGAAAAGCCAGTATTGCCACTTCCAAACTTCGAAAAAAAAAATCAAGTTGATTGTGACACCAACGATAAAGCTATTGATGTTGTATTCAATCAAAAGGGTAGGCCCATTGCTTATTTTAGTGAAAATTTGAATGAAAATAAGCAAAAGTAATCAATTTATGATGAAGCATTATATGCAATTGTTCAAGCTTTGCGTAAGAGTAGACACTATCTATTGCCAAAGAAGTTTGTTTTGTATAATGATTATCAGGGGTTGAGATTCATTAATAGCCAAGCAAAATTGAACCAATGGCACATGAGGCGGGTAGAATATTTGTAGGGTTATTCTTTTGTCTTCAAGCATAGTGCTGGTATGATGCTTTGAATAGAAAACAAACATTATTGTCTATTAAGACAATGGCATTAGTAGGAATGGATAGGATGAAGGAATTATAGGATACAAATCCAAATATTGCAAATGCGTGGAGAGATTTCATGGACTGTTGGGTTGGAGGTAAATGTTCATTAGAGGATTATTTTATTCAGGAAGGATATCTATTTAGAAGAAAACAATTAATCCTGCAAATTTTGATAAGAAAGAATCTCATCAAGGAACTACACAATGGAGAGCTAGGAAGACATTGTGGTGTGGGCAAGACAGGCTATGTTGGAGAGGAGGTATTACTAGCCATGTTTGCACCAAGATGTCGAAAGATTTGTTGAAAGCTGCAAAAAATGTCAAGTTGCAAAGGGAGTTGCCCAAAATACAAGATTGTATAAGCCACTACCAATAAAAAAGAAACCTTGGGAAGAACATTCCATGGATTGCCATGAACTCAGAAAGGTAAAGATTCTATCTTTGTAGTTGTAGAATGATTTTCAAAAATGGCACAATTCATTCCTTGTCACAGTCAAATGATGCATCCAAGATTGTACATTTGTTATTTAATGAAGTAGTCAAGTTACATGGGCTGTCACAGAGACTCACTTCAAATAAGGATGCTAAGTTCTTAAGTCGTTTTTGGCATATGTTGTGGAAGAAAATGGGTACAAAGTTAAATTATAGTTTTGCATATCTTCCATAAATAGATGGGCACACTAACGTTGTCAAAAAGAGTCTTGGTAACCTCTTTTGAAGTTCTATAAGAGACTAACCAATGCAATTGGATTCCATACTAGTGCACACTGAAATTGCATTCAATAACTTAGTGAATAGGTCTACAAGCAGGACATCTTTCCAAATTGTTTATGAGATATCTCCTAAGGGTATTGCAGGTTTGTTGAAGGTTGTAGATGATATACATATTAGCATAGAGGCATTAGACTTTGCAAAACTCATGAAGGAAGTGCATGCACAAGTCAAGAAGGAATTGGAGATTTGTAAGACCAAGTTAAAAACAAGTTCAGATGAGCATAGAAGAGAGAAGACTTAATCAAAAAGAGAGTTAGTCATGGAACATTTGAGCAATGAAATATTTCCTAGAGGGACTTATATAATAAGATAAAACCCAAGAAAGTTGGGCCTTGCCAAATTTTGTAGAGATCTTCTAAACATGCTTATGAGATTGAGTTGCTTGAGGGTTTGGATATCTCACAAATATTCAGTGTTGCTGATTTGTATTCATAACATGGAATTAACTATGTTTTTGATAGCACATCATTACTATTAGAGCCGGATTGGAAGCAACACATGCCTGCAAAGTAATGAGAACTATATTGCATATTTTAGATACACATGTAGGCAAGAGAACCAGGAAAACATAGTACAAGGAATATCTAGTCAAATGGAAAGGAAATGGACCAGAAGATGACATGGATTTCTGAAGAAGAATAATGCCAACTTGGGTGGCCAAAGAAATATTCCTTACTTCCTTAATTTTGAGCACTCAACTCAAAATTCTGTTACCTGAGTTGTCCAATGCAAGAGCATCTTAGGGGTCATGCAATCTTGCATCACCCAAAATATTTTCTTTAATGTGTGTCTTTTGTAGGTTTTTCCTTCTTGTCACAAATGTTATGTTTTACTGCAAATCAAATTTTCTAGTTGCAGTCCTTTGGCTATTCATACAGAGCTATAGTCAATCAACATTCTGAGCAGTATTGCATATTACTGTTAAAGACTCCAAAATTTAATCAGGATAGATTAAGAGGGCCTTGAACATCTTAACCTGTCTAATTTTCTAGCCACAGTCCTCGGCTGTTTACACAAAACTACATCATCATCATTCTGAGTGATACCACATATGACTATTGAATTCTCCAAAATGTAACCAGAATATATGGGGACCTTGAACATGTCCATGTCCAAATTTGTTTTTTGTTGCTTATTGTAAGTTGTGGTATGTTCATTTTGTAAAAAAAGGAAAAGATTCATTTAGACTATGCACCAATGTATTTGAATCTTGCCTAACTGTAAGGTCACTAATAGAATACTGGTCCATTGAGGTTCATATTAACATGCTTTGGTCAGTGCCACCCTACTATATCAAGTATCTTTATTAAAGGGTGGCAGTTGTTTCAAGGAAAGGAGTGAAAAGGAGGAGACACAGCAGATTGAATATCAAAAATCAAAAAGGACTGTGAATCTTGGCATATACTTGTTTTGATCCAATCAAATTGTGCATGGATATGTTGTTAATTCTGTCATAGCCTTAGGGATATATACATATAATCTGTTAATTAAGCTCCTGCTGTGTACTATTGCATTACATTTTCAATTTCTGTATCTTGGCTTCACATAGATTGCCTTTCATTATACCCTCTATCCATGATTGCATCAAGCTTTACAATTCCATTGACCTATTTCTACCCCCTTTCTAGAGTCTAGGCAAAATTGGCATATTTGATTACTGAATTACTCTATGCTTTGAGCATTATTGACCTAATACAAGAAATACTGGGAAGAGCTCCCTGATTCTAGCTGATCGTCTTAGTCTGGGCAATTCTCCTTAAATAATTGTTTGAATTGAATGTCTTTGAATATACCGACTTGTCTAAAGTTGAGGCCTAAGGTTTAACCCGTTCTTATTAGGTTCTATTTCATCTTAGGTTTAGTTCTAGATGCTTCTTCATACTGTTGGAGTCCCCTTTTTGCATCCCAGTTTGGTACTTTATCCTGTCATTCACTATACTCTTTTGAGTCGGCTTGGTCTACTTTGGTCATTCATGGAAATTAATAGACCCTTTTCTTCCTTCCTAGTCAAAACCAAACTAGATTGCATGAAAAAAATACTAAAGGGGCTACATCGTAAATGCGGCAAAGCTGAGCGACAAAATTAAATTCCCCTGTAGCCAAAACAAAGGTTTGGGATAAAATCCAGTAGTATCATAACCGAATATACAACTGATCAGCTTCTTGAAACTAGGGCATGTAGGCACTCTTCCTGCTTCTACGAGCATTTAAGAAAGAAAAGGTAAATTTAAAATTTTGCATCAATTGTAGGAAGAATCACCTATTTTCTTAATCTCCACTACTGCTTGGGACCATCATGAGAGAAAACAGCTAAATCTAATACTTGGCGCATAATGTCAGATGCCTAAATGCAAGATCAAACCCATTCATGGGCAGAAGCAGAATGACTGCATGCAAAAACCAGCTCAGAAGTTTATTTTTATTTTGATTTGGTAGGAGGGTGAGTGCCTAAAGACCCTAACGTCAATAAGTTGTTCGAAGCTTAAACGCCAGGCTATTATTACTGAAAATTGGTTGATTGCACTGGTCGAATAGGCAGGCAGTTTTGATAACTCAAAGCTTAATAGCTTATATGTGATTGTATGAGCCTAAGAGAAACTCGGATAGTCTCACCTTTGAGTACCATGTCACAGTATAGAATAGAGCATATGTCACTCGATTGATGACAATTTAGCGTTCCGCCCTTCTTGTTTCCTTACTGAAGGGAGTAAAGATCCTCTATATTGATCAAGAGAAGACTCCCCCTGTCAAATTGGGCGTTGGATAAAGTATTGTGTGGAGAACATATCCCCAAAAGACTAAAACTAAGGGTTGCAAACTCATAGCATCTGAGGGTGCCAAAGTTATTCAGCGATGTGTTGAAATAATTCAGACCATGCCCTAAACCACAAAAGGGACCAGCAACTCGTGATAAAGCATCCCCTATCTGAAATAATTTTGAGTTAATAGAATCATTCCATTGAAGCTTCTGATACATCTCTTTTGCGTGTGAGATTCATCTAGAATTATAGGGGCAGACAAAGCAGGGAACACAAGGCAACTTTGGGGAATAAATTAACGCTGCATATTGCAGCTACTCTGATGCAATATCTTAAAAAACAGGGAGGCAGAAGTGTATGTGCGAAATTACTTTGATAAATGAAACATACAAAACATCTAAAAAAAGTAAAATTCAAATCTAGAAACAATATGAAAGCACCTGCATAGATCATAACAGACCTATATAAATACCTGAAAAAAAAGAGAAATTAGTAGAATAGCAACACTTACTGGAAACAACATGCACAAGATGTAGTGTATCAGCCATCCTACAGAAGTGCGCAATGGCCCAATCAAATGCATGCTTGCTGTTGGGTCCATGATCAACGGCCACCAGAATGTCCCTTCCTCTTCTTCTTTCCCCTGTTTCCCTCTCAAGCTCTGGCTCGTGCTTCTTCCCAAATGGTGTTGGTAGAGTTATGTCCTTCCACCTGTGAGCCTCAGCCTCCATAATTCCAACACTCTATAATTCAATTGCAATTCGTACACAGTCAAAACTTTCATAAACAGATGCACAAACCAAAATGGTCTTCTGATATGCTTATAGAATATCCTTGTGCTAATTGACAACAGCAAGTTTTCTCTACCTCTGATCGGATTTCAGATCATTATTGATAGCTGCTCCTAACAGATGTTCCCTACTTTTGACTATTAAAATAAAACTTCACAGTGTTCCCACTAACTAATTTTAGGTGTAGTTGCTTTCTTCTCGTGAAGACCCACCTGGTTTCTTGTTTTCTAAAAACTGTGGGCTTGTCCACATAGTAACCATGATGACCTAACTGGTATCCTGTTTCCTAACAATTGTGTGGTTATCCCTTCTTGATTTACTGTTCCTCAAATATCACATGTCCGCAGAAAATGACGGCTGACGCACACCTGTAATCCATGGCGATATGCAGAGTGCCATTATATCGAATATTTGAACAACGATTTACACGTGTTGTTTTGCAAAAGAAAATCATTGATCACCGTTATAACATTTGGTGAAGGTTTTGCAAATTAAGTGGACTTAATTTTGGAGAAAACTCTTTAGTTAAGTGGTTGAGTTCGAGTACTACTAATTGGGTGACTTTTGAAAGTCCACTTCTTCATCTTTGTGAGCATCACTTAGATGCAATGAATGTTAAGTGTACCATTCACTATATGGGAGATGGGCTTTTGTGAACCACTACTCATGAAACATTGATGATATTTTTTTTATTTTTATAATAAAATATTGTATAAAATAAATAAACTTAAAAAGTTTTAATTTTTTTTATAAAAATCTATCAATGTAAAACGTATTACAAACTATTTTATATTACTTAAAAAATTATGTATTTTGTTAAACCTTTTAAAATATAGTATTTAAAAAACTTAATTAATTACGTCTATTAAAATTTCAAAAATATATTATTTAAAAAATTATCTTAATTATCTATTATATAATTTAAATATAAAATAAATCTAATTTATTAAATTCAGTGAATATATTTAATAATAAAAATTATATTAATTGATTTATTTATTTTAATATATTTAGTGTTTTTCTAAGTAGTAGTTTCATTTTTATTCAATTTAAAAAGAGTATAATTTTGCGTTTTTTCATCTTTTTTGTATTTTACATATCATAATTTGTATATTTTAAACTATTTCAAAAGAATATTTATAAATAATTGTGATAATTAAATTTGGATCATAAATAAGGAAGAATGCATTAAAATACATATATCCAACTCAAACTAACCTACATCTCTAATAGAGCAAAGAAGTTATAAACAATAAAAAAATGCAATGATAAACACCAATATTATAGGATGTGCTTTTGGGTGAGAGATCGAAGTGATAACTTGATGAGTTATTTGCTCTCTCTTGGAAATTCCCTAATTTGAAAGCATCTACCTTACTTCCAATTATGGTTAATTGTCCTTTGGCTAGGGGTGGTTATATAGATTTGTTGAGGTGAGGTCCTTATATGAGCATGGAATGCTAGCAATAGAGAGGCAACTACATGTGTAGGTCGTTCTAGTGCTCATTTAGGAGCATTTGGGTCTGGATTGGTATCTATGGGTCGACCTAGATGAGGGCCACCAGTACCATCATCAAGACCATCTACATCGGAGGGCATCGATGATAGTGCTAGCTAGATGCGAGAGAGTTTGATGTATATATGATGAGGCCATGCATAGTGATGTATTTTATATTTTTGAGACATGCTCTCAAGGATATACTAATGGTTTTGATACATGTATATATATTGGCCCATTTTGATGTGATCTAGCATTGCTCTCATTTATTTATTGATGTACTTATGTGGTTGTTATGGTTGTACATAATTTTTTTGATACATGTTTTATGATTATGATGTATGGTCTCATGGTTCGGTAGTTGCACATGAATTATGAAATAGGCAATGGTGATCACTCCTATGTAGAAAATGATATTAGTAAATAAATGGAATGTAATAATGGTTAATGAGATGTGTGATAAGGCTAAATTTGACCTAGTCAATTTCATAAATAACATGCTTTATTTCTGTTATCTGCCCCTAGTTTTATGTTAAATTTTTTTTCTTAAGAAATTATTAAGTACTTAGGAGTAAAATATATTAGAGTTGATTATTGAACCCCACAACTCTTAGAAATCACCTACAACCAAAATGCCTCACAAAGATATTAAAAATAATGGATTTTTTTATGCAACCTTAAGGAATAAATTGATCCAACGAAGCATTTAAATATGCATATGTATTGAATTGTTTGGATTGGATTTTTACAATAATGACTAATGAATCTTTTTAAAAGGAAAAAAGAAAAAAGAAACCCTAGATGAAACCTTAGGTGAGGATTAAATTAGATCATGACAAGTGTCCTCATTCTGTGTTATGAGACAAAAAACACATGATCTGAAAATTAAAATCACTCTTCTAAGTTCAACTTAAGTGCAATAAAGTAAAAAGGGGGCCTAATAATTAATCAATGATTAATTAATTATTAGGTGATTTCCTTATTTTACTCTAAGACCCCCCCTTAAGTACAATTAGGCAGAAGATAAAAACCTAATGATGAATGCATGGATGGGTCCTAACTACAAGGCCTGGTGAGGTACCCATGTAGAAACAAATAAATCTCTCATAATCAGAGAGAAAAATAAAACCTCTTAGAAAAAACTCCTCTCCAAAAGAGAAAAAATAAAATAAATTCATACTAGTGAAAGAAGGAAAGAAGGAGGATTCTATATGACCCCCCAAGGGTCCTACTTCTATCATAGAATTACAATAGATCCACCCTTTAAGATAGAGAGAAGATGAGGATAGGAATCCCCTCATAAAAGAGTAGCTCTTTGTACTAATGATAAAATCCTAAAGACGTAATATAATCCACTATTTACAAGCAATGTTTCTCCACTTATGAAGAAATATATCCACTGGTGATTAGAGAAGCCACTCTAATAAGTTGGATGAATAGGGAATCCAAATCCAAATTTGTCTCTCTAAAAATTTCTCAAATGTCCACATGACAAAATGAGATGATGTCAATACAAAATTATGTGAATAATAATGTGGAACAATCTTCAAAGATAATGATGATGGAATAATAGTGATAATGAGGATGTTATGAAAGAAGAGATGAATTTCCTCATTTGAACCCTCCAAATTTATAATATGAGACTCCATAAACAAGGATGATGTGTCAGATAGTTATGAATCCCTTATAGCTATGTCAAGAAAATGATGAATGCCCTATTGCGTTGAATCAATAGGGGACATGGATGTGATGATACTAATCTAATTAGGAACAAAAAAAGATAGATATTGGGTCTCGATATGAAGAGCATGGGAGAAAGTAGAAAAATATCTAGACCATTGGAACATGCAAGACATATGTGATATATTCAAGCTCTTCTAAATTATCATCATCAAAGAGTGAAATTTGCATCATCAAATGGAATGAGACAATATATAGCAAGATCCTTTGGGAACGTAGAGATATGAGGGTCTTTATGGATCTCCCAAAGTCTTGTCTAAAGTGTGTGGGGATAACCAATGTTTGATACATCACACATAATGTCATGATCAACAAGTTAGAACAAATCCATCCTACAACATGATCAATGATATTATCTCATACTAATCTACTCCCTAGTGTGTCTGGTTCAAGTATGAATCCATAAAGATAAGGAAAAATATTAAGACATTTAAGATGTGTTAAGATGTCATTTTTCGAAGACTCATAATTATCTTTTTTCAGAATTACCAAAGAATGATGAACAAAAAAACCCATGGTACCTCCTCAAACGATAAAATCAAAGACCAATAACCTCAAATCGTATAAATCAGATCAAATGAAGTCATCTCATGCAAATAAAACATTTCTAGGTGCCAAGATGTCCAAGTAATTGACCAAAGTGTGAAATAATTATAAAATTAATACAAATGTTTGGGGTAGATTTTGGAAAAAGTGCATCCAAATAGATGTGAAGAGCTCTGAAATACCTTTACAACACCACAAGAATCATGAAAATTAAATATATAGAAAAATAGTTATGAGCTTGAAAGCCAAAAATGACTATCTAAATTCAATAGGTAATAAAATTTACTAGAAACAAGATCTAATTATGAGACCTACACCACTAGAAAGTACATGGAACCATCTTTCCAACTATCTTGTTTGTTGTTTTCTTACACCATATTCCCAAGTTATACCAGAAATAAAAAATAACTCTTTTAAGGAAAAAAACTAGGGTTTGGGGCCAAGAAAAGGTATAGACACTAATATCACACCAACATCAACAAAGTACTTAGTGATGAAAGGAAGACGGGTGAGAAAAAACAACTTCCTACACTAATCTAAGTAGGGGAAAGTTACAAAAAAAATCTTCAAACACCTTATACAGTTATAGAAAAGAGAAAAACATAGGAAGAATGAGACAAGACAACAAGTACACATAAACAAACAACACCAAGTACTTTTATATTATTTCAAATAGTGAATACAATGTATCTCCAAGTACAAATCTTCTTCAAAAAGTGCTTCAAAAACAAACACCTATTCTAGAGTAAATCCGGTAGCACTTTGTTACCTGCAAATTATGCATTCTACAATGCAAGGCATACATTTTTATAGATAATACAATCCAAGAGAAGCATCTAGAAGAGGATGGGTTCCCAAATACACATGACACAATATCCCATGCCATAGACATGCATTTGGACACTTGCAAGATATTGCCTTACACCTCTTACAACCGTCATTATAACATGTAATATTTTCTCTCTAAGCTTGGGCACCCAAAATGTGATCATAATAGCTTATGATAGATGTCTCACAAATTCCATAAAGTTCATCATAAATCTGCCATAAAATTTGCCACAAGATTCATTATAGAATCTTTAAGAGAATATGTCATAACTGACCAAAATATTTGATTCTCTTACAATCTGTCATAACCCAACTTGGCGCCAAATTTCTCCATGCATGAAGATGTCTTATGATGCATCATATAATATTCCATATGCCATAGATTCCAAAGTGGGATTCCTATGTCCACTTGGCATGATTATGTGTCATCTAGTCACCTCCAATGAGGATGCCACCTAGTCGGTGGGTCCAATTTATAACATGAAACCATAGGCAATAAAATAATACAAATAAATAGAATAAAACATTAAATTAATCAATATTATGACTCTAAGGTTGAGAAACCTTAATCCCAACATTCTCTTGGACTTGTCGAAGACCTACCAAGAGCCATACATAACCATCTTCTCAGAGCCCTAAGGCCCATGGAATCGGAACACCATTTGAACTTCTCTATTCTCACTGGGTTTTTTAGTGCATCTGCAACATTCATCAAAGTGTCGGCCTTTTCCAAGGTCACCTTTCCATCTTCTACCATATCATAAACAAAATGATACTGAATGATCGATATACTTTTTTCTGGCATGGAAGGTAGGATTATTTGCTAGGCAAATCACACTTTGACTATCGCAACAAATAGTAATATGTCTTTCATCTAAACCAATATCAAAACACAATATCTTAAGAAAAAATGGCTTCCTTACAAGCATGAGTGGTTGCCATGTACTCCTTTTTTGTCATGGATAAAGTGACTATAGCTTGGCACTTACTCATCCAACTAATAGCACCACCAAACATCATAAACACATAATCACTAGTGGATCTTTTGCTGTCAATGTCACCTTCCCAATCTCAATCCACATATCCACGAATACTCACAAAATTCTGAGGTCTAATATGATAACCATGAAAACACAAGGCATACTTAGAAGTACCTTGTAAATATCTAAACACTCTCTTAACAACATGGACCAATGTACCCATCCAGGATTAGCCATAAAACAACTTAGGACTCCCACTACTTGGGCAATGTTTGGTCTTGTACACAACATCACATACATCAGACTACCAACTACACTCCCTTATGGTACTTTGATCATGTCCTTGATCTCAATAGGAGTTTTTGTACAATCATTCATAGAAAGCTTTGTTCCCTACATCATATGAACAATTAACTATCTGCAATATTCCATATTGAATCTCTCCAACACTGAGTTCACGTACTTGCTTTGGCTTAACCAAAGTTTTTTGTTAGCTTTGTCTCTCATGATCTCCATTCCCAGAATGTACCTAGTTGCACCTAGGTCTTTCATCTCAAACTGTGCTGACAACTGAAACTTCAAATCTGAAAGCATACTTTTACCATTCCCAATAAACAACAAATCATCTATGTATAAGACAATGATGATAATGTGACCATCATCAGACTTAAAATATACATAATGGTAAGATTTAGATCTCTAAAATCTCAATGACAACACATAGGTATCAAACTTCTGGTACCACATTCTAGGAGACTGTTTCAAACCATAAAGAAACTTCTTATATTTGCAAACCAAATTTTCTGTACTTTTTTCAATGAAATGTTTTGGTTGTGACAATCTCTTCCTCCAAGTCACCATGAAGGAACACTATCTTCACATTTATATGTTCCACTTCTAATTCATACGTTGCTACAAGTGATAACAAGAACCAAATAGATGCCAGCTTCACAATAGGAGAGAATATCTCCCCATAATCAATTCCTTCCAACTGTTAAAACCCCTTTGCGACCAACTATGCCTTATACTTCTCAACACTGCCATTAGGACCACACTTTTTTCTTGAAAACCCATTTACAACCAATAGGTTTATGTCCAACAGGAAAAGGGACCAAATCCCAAGTCTTGTTTTTCTTTAATGCATCCATCTCCTTGTTCATGTATTTTATCCAAGAATCTGCATCTCTCACACCCATAGCCTCTCTAATAGTCCTAGGCTCATCAATGTTAGCAATCAAAGCAAAAATGCAATTGTAATCCAATAATGAATAACCAAACATTTATGGTTATCGCCTAACTCATATAGACCTCCTCAAAGGTTGAGGTTGAGGTTATTCTTCTTCAAAATTTTCAGAACTACTTGAGCTCTACTCATTATCCAGTCCAAAAGAAGTGTGTAGTTCATCTTTGTTTGGATTAGCTGGAATCTAAACTACCTCCTCTTTTTCTAGCTGTAGCTCAACAATGGAAGGTTTCATCTCTCTAAAAATCACACTTCTGTTGTAGAGAACCTTCTGAGCTTCTAGATCCCAAAGCTTGTACCCTTTCACACTAACACCATAGTCAATAAAGATACACTTAATAGCCTTTTTCTCCAACTTTGACCTCTTCTCAATTGGAACATGAGCATAAGCTTCACAACTAAATACTCTAAGATGTCTCATCGAAGGCTTTTTACTAGAACATACCTCCATGGGTGTCTTTCCAAAAAGAACTGATGTAGGAGATCTGTTGATTAAATAACATGCAGTGGCTACCGCTTTAGCCTAAAACTTCTTCTCAAGGCTAGCACCACTCAACATACTCCTAGCCCTCTCCATCAATGTTCTATTCCTCCTCTCTACAACTCCATTTTTCTGTGGATTGTAGGGAGTTATCTTATGTATCTCAATCTTGTGCTCTTTACAGAACTTGTCAAAATTTGTGGAACAAAACTCACCACCATTTTCAGTCCTCAAACACTTAATCTTTCTGCTAGTCTAATTTTCTACCAAGGCCTTAAACTCCATAAATCGATTAAAAACTTCAACTTTACTTTTGAGAAAATAAATAAATGTTCTTCTATTGTAATCATATATGAAAGAAACAAAATATACAATTTTTGATAATGAAGGAACATTCACAAGACCAAACACATCTGAATGAACATAGTCCAAAAATCCAAAAGACTTGTGAGAACTAGAGTAAAAAGAAACACAGTGTTGTTTTCCATAAACACAATGTTGACAAAAGTCAAACTCGAGATTACAATCATCAAGGCCTTCAACAAGGCTCTTATTTTTTAGGGTTCTAAGACCCTTCTCACCAATGTGACCAAGTCGTTGGTGTCATAACATTGTCTTCTCTGCAAGAAGGTTCATTTCCATGGAATGAGCACCCTTAGGCACCCAAAATGCATGACCATTGGATGTAGTTGTAACACACTTCTTCACTACACGATCTAATGGTGAGGATGTAAAATCCATAAGTCTCTTCTTTGACACATTAGAAGAACTATTGTACTGTACTATGCATGCATCCAACTTGTACAAAGTGCCAACTTGGACACCCTTGACCAACACCATAACACCTCTTGTCATCTTTCATCTTCCACCAAAGAAAACAACTTGCACTCCTAAATCATTCAATTTAGTTACAAAAAATAGGTTTCATGCCAAACTCGAGATATGCAAGACACCATCAATCCCCTTCACTCTTCCATCAAGGTATTTGATTTTGAATAATCCACGACCAACAATCTTTAGGTGAGAGTCATCACCTAGGTACACCTTCTCGCCATTGTATTCTTCATACTTCGAGAACCAACCTTTATGAGAGGTCATGTGAAAGGTTGCACTCAAATCTATTAACCACACATATTCCAATGCATGGGTTTCCAAAGCTACAACAAATGCTTCTGCTTCATCTTGGGATGATTTTTCATATTCAAAATCAAAGAAAGACTTATTTTTCTTCTTCTCCTCCTTCTTGCAATATTTCTGAAAGTGACCAATTTCACCGTAGTTCCAACATTTTTCCTTGGACTTAGATCTCCCCAAATACTTTGGCTTTGATTTCTTGTCCTTCTTTTTCCCCTTCTCCTTCGGTCTACCACAAATAGTAAGGGCCTCCTTAGCCATCTCAAAAGAATTTCTCCACATCTCTTCAAATAACAATGAAATAACCACCTCATGTAGACACATAAAAAATGATCTAGGCTTGCAAGCTCTATTTTTAATCTTTTTCTTCCTAGCATAATTAAGACATTTTAATTATGTATTTGATTCACTTTCGGCTATTAATTAAATAATTCATAATTATCTAATTAATTCATGTCCTCTTTATTCTTCTTGATTATTAAATTTATTTATTTATTTAATGTGTCACTAATTGTCTAATGCCTTCCTATAATTAAATAAATTTATTAAATTATTAAATTATTTTTGTCCATTATGTCTTCATGATTATTAAATAAATAAATTTTATTTATTTATTTAATATGTCACTAGCTCTTAAAAAGTTCTCTTATAATTAAATAAATTATTTAATTTATTTAATTATTGCCACCTTCACATTCCCCTCATTTTAAATAAAATTATTTATTTAAAATGGTCCCACTCTCTAATTTCCCTTTTTTTTAGTAAATAATTCAAATTAATTATTTACTATCATGTGACCCCACTTTTGAATTAAATTAAATTTTTAATACAAAATAGTCTTTTTCCTCCAAAAATCAAGATTATTTGATTTTCCAGCCACCTCTTTTGATGTGCTCATTTTAAATAAAATTTATTTATTTAAAATAGTCCCACTTTCTAATTTCCCTTTTTTTAGTAAATAATTTAAATTAAATTATTTACTGTACATGACCCCACCACTTTTGAATTAAATTAATTTTTAATTCAAAAGGTCAACGTCACTTCTTGAATCAAATAATTTTAAATTATTATTTGATTCTCCAGCAACTTCGTTTTATGTGCCCAATATCTCTTGTCACATGCATTGTCAACCCTTGATTTGATTTTCTAAAAATCAATCATGTCCATTCATTTCAAATTTGACCTAATGTTGCCCTAACCCTGATTGTGGGTTGTCATATTGAATCTTGTCCATTGATTCTAGGGCACTTGTTAACTTTTAATCTTTGCCATTCACACAAAATTTCATTTTCTATAAAATGACAATTTTGGTCTCATTTTGGCATATCTTGCAACCTCATGCTCTTGTAATTTTATACTCTTGCATTCTTCTCTTTTTGTCATAGGCATATTTAGATTTCATTTGGCACAGTTTAGACATATTTAGATGCTTACTAGTTGCATTATAACATAGTATTGCATGTAGTTACTCAAATCCTTCAACATTTTGCTTAAGTCTTGTCACTGTCATTAGATTTCTCATCATAAATCTGAGGGCAACATCATATTTCAGCGAGTTGAGAAGGTATAATGGAGGTCAGCCATGGAGGATGAAGACATTCTGGTGAGATTATTTTATTTATTCCTTTTCACTTCATTATCATTTTGGGTTTTTTATTTTTTGCATTTGATTTGCTAACCCTAGGAAAATTCCCTTAGTTACACATCATCCATCTTGCAGTGGTTGTTGTGCTTCCAATAGCCATCACTAGGTGATCTCATGTCTGACCAGTAACAAACACAAAATGAGTATGCAATGGTCTTATTCATCAAGCTTATCTCCAATGGAACCTAGTTGAGCAATCAACTTATTAAAAGAATTCAAATGGTCTACCATGGATCTTGCATCTTCCATCTTTAGAGAATACATCTTATTTCTCAAAAATAGCTTGTTTACCAAAGATTTAGCCTAATAAACATCTCCAAGTTTCTTCCACGAAGAAGAAATAGTCTTCTCTTCATGAACATTTAGAAGAACAAAATCAACCAAATAGAGTTTGATCAAACCCTTGGCTTTATGATCCATGAGATCCCAATCTTCTTGTTGCATGTCTGATGGTTTGGTTTTAGAAATAGCAACCCATATCTCATGATCTACAAGCATATCTTCCATCTTGAGCTTCTAAAGCTCAAATTTACCACTGTTAAACTTCTCCATCACAATCATTGCAAATGTGCTTTCCATCATTTTCCTACAACAAGGTCATGAAATAAACTTTTGCAAAACTCCCATTGAAACAAAGATCAACTCAAAAAACTTTTCTAACCCAACAAAGGAATCAGGGTTGGCCAAACTCTGATACCAACTGAAAGGAAGCTAGGTAAGTAGAAACAACTTTCCACACTAACCTAAGTAGGGGAGAGTTACAAAAAAAATCTTCAAACACCTTATATAGTTACAAAAAATAGAAACACATAGGAAGAATGAGACAAGACAACAAGTACACATAAACAAACAACACCAGATATACATGGGGAAAACCCTTTCAGGTAAACAACCCCACCCTCCAAAGGCATAATACTTTTATATTATTTCAAATAGTGAATAAAATGTATCTCCAAGTATAAATCATCTTCAACAAGTGCTTCAAAAAAAACACAGGTGTTCTAGAGTAAATCTGGTAGCACTTCGTTACCTACAAATAAAAATATGTATTCTACAATACAAGCATACATTTTTATAGATAATACAACCCAAGAGAAGCATCTAGAAGAGGATGAACATCCAAATACACATGGCACAATATCCCACACCATAGACATGCATTTGGACACTTGTATGGTATTCCTTTTTTGCCCCTCTTTGAAGCGAGGTACCTATTACATTGGTTCAAAGACTGACGCTTTTTTGATTGATGTTGTTGCTCAAATAAAAAATAAAAAATTCTTGATTTTTTGAATGCCTCACTATTGTGTCAATGGAATGAATTAAGTTGGTGCCCTACCCCCTCAAGAGATCGGGCATAAATTTGAATTTTTGAGTCGATATTGCAACAAAGATTCAAGATCAATTTAGCTCAAAAGCGACTAGAAAGCTTAGATGTCTGATGTAGACAAATTTGATTATGTATAGAAAGTCATCAACCATGGTTAGCCTCATGTATATTTTGATATATCACACATATTCAACACTTGGATAAAACTATTAGTAAAGATAGAAGAATAAGATGGATGGATTAACCATTGATTTCAAGATTGATTCAGAAGTCCAACAAATCTATGAGTCTTCAAGACTTTATTAGATATGGTGATGAGATTGATGATTTGCTTGTTTCAGGGATTGGGATACTTCAATACTTCATTCTTTATGTTTGATATAACACATAGATACAATGCATCACAGTATCGATAACCAGGATGGCTTTGTATCTAGTACGATGGACTTTGACTCTGCAAATAGATAAGATAATCCTTGCTCACACCTTGACATATGAAAACCTTGTTAGAATGTAGTTTAGAAGTTTAGAACATTTTAGACCAAAGCATATGCAATGGTCAATAATATATTCAAAACGACCTCCCTACACACAATAATATAAGTATTTGCCAAAATTATTTTACAAGAATATTCCACAAGCACAACAAATGAAAGATAATGATTGATGCCCCATTCCTTTCTCTCTAAATCGTTTTGATAAACATCATCGAGAGGTCCTTGGAATGGGTCAACAAGATAAATCACAAGACAAGATCTAAACAAATAGTTAATGTTATCTATATCCCTTACCAAAGGTGTAATGTGTTTTGAGGATAAGTATCCAAAATGATTGCCAACGATAATGCCCATTGTAGGAAGGATGCATCCTAGGATGTGTTATCATATTTTGATGGGTTGATAGGTTGTTTGAAAGGCCGTTGATATAAAGTTTGATTGACATGTTTCATAATGATCAAGAGTTCGATTTTTGTGTTGCATTTAAAGGTTCTACTTTTGTTGATTGTTGTACTTGTTTTCCATTTGTTTTACCAAAAGGTGAGTGTGATGATCAATTTATTATGGATGGAAGTTTATTTCGGGTGCAAACGAAATGGGATGGGTGGTTTTAGAATTTTTGGAATATTTAAATGTTTTTAGTGTTTTGCAATATTTTGATGTTGTTTTTGGTCTTTTTGGGTATATGTGAATGTTTAGATTTTCAAGTTATTTGAGGTTGTTTTAAGATTTTTGAATGTTTTCCAATGTTTTGAGTTTTCCAAGACCTAAGACGGTCTAACCTAGGGCCTCAGGGGCTTATAAAAGATTAGCCTTGCCTACGTTATACATGCAGAGACCACGTAGCTTGATTTGACTTTGACCAGTAATCATTTATTGATGAAATATGAACATTTGATGGATTGTCAGTTTATTATGATAGACTCATAAGGAGTGACCTAATGTGTCTTGGGGGCACATCAGTGATGGCCTTGCTTACGTTTAATCTCAAAGACAACATAGTTTGACACAGTAATGTTTTGATTTTTTGACCAATTAAAGGATTTTGATGTGATTTGGATGTTTTGGATTTTGACTTTACAACTTTTCGAATATTTTTGGATTTTGGCTATATAAGATTTTAATGTTTTTGATTTTTTTTGGATATTGCAAGTGTTTTTGGATTTTTGGATTTTCAAATGTTTTGGAATTTTTGATGAGATTTTGAGATAAATAATACCTAGATCACGATTTCGATGTCACGTTGTGAAATATAAGACATGGATAAAAGGTTATTTGAAAATAAGAGTGCAATAACTTGCCCCTAGTGTCTAGTAATGTTTCATAGTTCAATGAACAAATTAAGAGAGGTAATGTACATACAAAGAGTTCAACAAAGTTTTATCATGCTTGATATGGGCTACGAGACTTCATGTGTCAAAATGGTAAAAAGCTTGTCAAGAGCTTGCCATGAGTAGAGTTAAAGTATAAGTCAAAAATTTGTCAAGATCAAGATAAACTCAATTATATAGGTAAAACCGAATTGGATAGATGGAGGAACATTGGATTTATCATGACAATGATAAGATACTTTTGTTTGAAAAGGATCACATAGATGCTTGATTCCACTCATGACACTTGTTTGTTAGCTTTTCATCATTGTACTTACCCAAAGTGCCATTGAAGTGGTTAAGGATCACATAGATGCTTGATTCCACTCATGACATTTGTTTGTTAGGTTTTCATCATAGTACTTACCCAAAGTGCCACCGAAGTGGTTAAGGATCACATAGATGCTTGATTCTACTCATGACATTTGTTTGTTAGGTTTTCATCATAGTACTTACCCAAAGTGCCACCGAAGTGGTTTTCATTGGAAGACGATTTTTATTTTTAGTATTTTTTTGATTTTTTTTTAAAATTTTACCCTCATGTTGAACCACTTGGTAGTATTGATGTAGAGGCCACTACCATAATGTGACAATGATATCTTGCTTGAAGAAGCTTCTTTGCTAAGATACGATCACTTGAATGCAACTTTTGAGAACTCTGATCTACCTTATTGATACCGAAATTATAATGCCATTCAACTCAAATTTACTTTTTCAACTCAAGTCTTAACAACAGTTTCGAAGAAGACCCATCACAACACAAAAGGAAACACAAATTTTACATGCACACAAAAGACCCAAAAAGAGCAAAATTTACACAACTTTCCAACTCAACACCATAAGGGTATACAACAACAAAAAAATTAAGAACAACAACTTACCTCTCTCTGGAACAAGGCAGCCAAGGGAATTCTAATAGACCTACTCTTCTTCCTTCATAGCAACTAGCAAAGAAAAACAACCTCCAATCCCCCCGCCCCCAAACAACTATAATTACCTTTGTTATACATATTTTTTTATATGGAAAAAAAAAAAAACTATAACAAATATCTTTGTGTGCGGCCCCCTACTGGGTGCCACCCAACAAAGGGATTCACAGCCCCCATAAGAGGGCGTGACGCTTGTTGTGGGCATAGCCCAACAGGGCCAGCACTACAAAAGGAGCAGCCCACATTTTTGTTGCAATAAATCAACGACCCTTATAACCCTAATTTGTTTCAAGAACAAAAGAAAAATAAATAAATAATCAACATAACATTCCTAACAGTTGGAGCGCCTAGATACTAGCAAGGGCAACAACAAACAAGAACTAGGGTATGGCTGAAGTAATAGAGAATGAAACCCCCGAAAACAACAATGGCTTCTCTCACATGCTCTAACCGCAAGCACCAAGTTAGGAAAGAAGAGAGGGAATGGTGTACTGCCTCTCATGACAGCTAAATGCACCTTATTGTCACCTTATGCCATTGACAAGAAGAAGAATTAAACCTCCAAACAAATGAGTATTGAACTGCATAATCTGCACAATAAGAGTATACACCTACATCCTACTGGGAAAAAATGAAATAGAAATGGTGTTATATAATCGTTGATCCATTTTTTTCTTTGTCCTTGTGCTTAGCCATTACAATCGTCGTCCTCAGTCACGAAGAGCTCTTGCATTTGAAATGAAAATTAGGGCGTCCTTTCTTAGGCTGCTATATTTTAGTAGTAGCTGACCTAAAATTTATCAATATTTAACCCATACTAAAAACAAGATAAAACTGATACTTTATCTTAATTTTGAAATGGATTCAAAACATGAATAAATTATAGAATAAAGATTATGTTATTGGATATGTTTTATCTATCACCACAAAATAATATTTTTCCATTCATTAATTACATTGCAATAAAAATACAATATCTTGTAGTCAAATGACCACCATAATAATAATTGAAATCCGATAAAAGAAAAAGTGAAATAATAATAAAATGTGATGAGTGAATGCACGAGTGGCTAGGAGTAGATAGAGATGAAGTTAATTTTATAACCTTAATCTTCTTGACACCAGCCCCCACGTAATCCCCATACTCGTAAGATTCTCTGAATAAAAGTTAGGGGAATATATCCCCATATTCTTAAGGAAAGATTCTTTAATTTTTAAAAATAAATATAGGTAAGTTAAAGAAGAGTTACGTAGCACTAGGGATTAAAAGAGGATAGGTTCTCTTCATTTATTTTTAAATTCTCATTCTTTTTCTTAAAAAAATATAACTAGCAATCGCATTCTCATGTGCAACGGGTAAGCCAAAGACATATTAGTTAAAATTGTGTTAATTTGGTTTATTATTAAATAGGAAAAGCGTTTGAGAGTCATTAACTATAAATCCTTTTTTGTTGATGTTGTCCATACAAAAGAAAGCATTAAAGGTATGAAGTTTCCATTGTGATGTTCTAAGCATTGTTTAAAATTTAATTGTAAATTCAGTAATTATAAGCATGTGGATGTGAACTGAAAAATTCATCATGAAAAAAGTTGGAATAAAGGCTTTTTAAATAATAAATAGTAGTCTCTTGTGTCATTTCCAAAACTCGTGGTAATTATAATTGTCCATTAGGACAGTGTAGCAGAGATTAAATCCTAAAATGTTTATAGAAAAAATTGACCCTCAAAACATTTGAGCATAAGGCATCCACTCCAATTTTTATTCAGACAATTTTAAGTAGCAGTAGTTGCTTTTTGCTTCTTTGGCACCCTATATCCTCCTACAACACAAACATGATCTCTTTCAAAAGGTTCTAGTGTCATATGCTCAAATGCTTTGAACTGCTCCTTTTCCAATGCATAATGAAATAACACTAGTGGAACTATATACCAGCATCAATAACAAATCCACTAATCTAACTGTTGTCTGCAATGGCCTTACAAATGGAGTTAAATATATGGAAAGACCATAAGTAACAAGGACATAGTAAATCGTACAAAGATATTCAATATACAACATTTATCCCCAAAACCAAACACTTTATTTATCAAAATCAATATAACTTTATGTCTTTATAATTTGTATTTTAGATAAAATTAGAAATGAATGTCAAAGATTGTACCACATAAAGATGCACTAAAAAGAAATGAAAAGTTAAATCAGTTTATGAAAACTCACACATCAAATGGTAAGGAATAAAAATTTAAATCTAACCAGAGCATATGATGGTGCAAAAACAATAACAGATAAGCAGTTGTATTCAAAATTTTATATATGTAGTAGAAGTCAAGAATATGAATTTAAATATCTTGTTTATCAGTACACACCTAGTTTCAGCCAAAAAACCAAGGTATCATGGACTCCCACCCATTGATGCTCATACTGCAAATGCACATCAAGGTTTAAGAATATATCTTTTGCACCATTATACAAATTCTTGTGTTTTTGGGTATGTGTAGGATCATCATGGAAAAAACAGGCCCTTAAGTGGCAATAAAATTTAGAAAATCAGAGTTAGGGAACTTGACGTAAAAATTTGAATAAGTTATCTATATTTTTTCAAAAATATGTAAGAATAGAATCTGTAGAAAATTGAATGTAGTTTCTAAACTACTAGGTTTTTAAAAAAAAAAAAAAAATTATTTGGTGAAAATTTGAAATTTCAATGCAGTAGTACTTAAATTTCAGGGAAAAAATAAGAAGTAGGTGTCTGTCTGACCACCCTAGCCACAATAAAATGATAATATATTTTTATAAGATTTTAGATATAAATAGAGGACTCATGTCCCGATGTGATGCATATTTTTTTGTAATTTTTTTCCAAGTAAATAATTAATTATAATTTTTTTATTACAACTTTAAAAAAATATAAAAACTCATATGTCTGACCACCTTAACTTGGTCAAAACTTCATGAAATTCATTTTTTTTTTAATCCTATAGTATGTGAAGCATAGAATGTGACACATGTTTTGGATTCAAAAAATGTAATATTGTTTGAAAGCTATAACTTTTTTTCAATCAGGCTATCAATCAGGACTTTAGTCGTAATTCAAATAGAAAATAAATAATAATTATTTATTAAATTCAAAGTAAAGCATAATTTATATTGGTGGAAAGCTGAGAATCTCCTTTAAAAACCCTTTTCATTTCATCAATTTTGGGTAAAAAAAAGTCATCAACCACATGGGCCATCACATCACTTAGATATCGTCACTTTTTGGCCCATCATGATCCTGCACATACCCTTCTTGTAAATAAATTTAGCAGGGAAAAATTTGGTTTTTACTAGATAGCTGAAACAAAAAAAAAGAAATTTAAAACCACCAAATAAACATAAAATTCATTTCACACTGCACGTGAAGAAGAAAATAGGGATCTAACACTATGTATTACAATAATACCACATATGAAAATAACCAGAGATATATAACATATGCATTACATATAAAATTAATTTCACAATTAAAATAATATGTTCTTTTGACAGTTAAAATAATATCCCAATAGACGAACCAAGGAACCACATTAGGGAGCCACATCATCCCAAGTTTTTGTTGTCAACCTTCCTTCCTCATTCATACCTTGAGATTTAAAACTAGTTTGAAAAGGTTAACAATCTAACCACCATTTCAGGCTGCATAGTAGCAAGTCTTCAAATTAAGCGATATATTTGGCAGATAGGGTCTTGATGAATTCTTTGTCAATCGATTGCCAATAATATGTCAATGTTGTCAAGGTCCTTATTCCACCTAAGATTCAAATAATTTGGGTGGGTGTCTAAGCTTTTCAACCCTTCTTAAATTCATCATAAGAATGAATCTACATATGGCATCTTATTAACTTTGTGTACTATTCCATCCATCGTTGGAATCTTTCTAGATCCTTTTGATATCTGAAATAAACTTGGGTTATTCAGGTGCAAAATATTATAAGGAGAACCTATGTTCTTAGAATATATAGCCTTTCAGTTCCCCAAATGACTACACAATGTAGCTATCTAGTGAAGAGATCTTCAACTTTAATGGTCTTGATGTGCTCGGATTTAAATTGATCAACAAGGCTTTGCAGAATTTTTGTAATGGTGTGCCACCAATCTTAAGCCAATAAATTGAATTTGAGTCTAACCTAAAACTTTGGACATTGTAACCAAGTGTCTGCACTTAATGGCCATATATAGGATTCATTTTCCTAAGAAATGTTCTATAGTAGCTTATCAACTTGCTCTATCTATAATACAGGTTGTTCAGGTGCAAAATGTAAAGGATGACCTACAATATCAGATTACAAAGGTTATCAGTTCTCCATGTAACAAAGAATTTGATTGCCAGATGGTCTGGGAGAGTGGCCTCAACCATAATCTACACAGATCTGAAGACTCAGAAATCAAAAGCAACTGCATAGAATTATGTTGGCATTGATCCATATAGAAGACAAGCAGATATATGTTTCCTCTATGTAAATAAGAACACCTGGTACTAATTGCATTGGACAAGGAAAGAGAAATTACATAATGAATGTTACATACTCCCAACGCTACCAATACTGCAGATATTTTAAGTAACCGATGAATGCCTCGTCATCAAAGTAATGATTATGAGCCAAATCTAAGAGGAAAAAAGACATTTTCACTTAGTCAAAAATATTTGTAACAAACTTGAAAAGAGTTTTGAAAGGAAAAAAATAAAAGAGAAGGGGGAAAAAATCAACTCTTGCTTTCAAACAAAACTCTTTCAAATGTTGACAATGGACAATACAAAAAAATGGAAGAAAAACTCATCAAAATTTTCATTACACTTCTACAAAGAGCAAGGCAAATAGAAAGAAAATCACTAGCACAAGCACACAACTCCCTACAGTGATATTTATTGACATAAAACAAAATCAAGAACTACCTTCAAGTTGAATTCAATAAACACAAAGGATGAAAATGCACATATAGAATTGGCCACAATGGATGTTGATTGACAACAATCTCCCCTATATTCCATACAGAACCACCATGACAACTAAAAATTAAAATGAACATGTATATTAATGTCTCACTGATTGTTGCCACAAATCTAAAGCTATGTCCTTATTTTTTATTTATACCATAATAAGGATATGTCTAGTTTTCTATCCTACACATAGAAACTCATATTTTATGCACAAATACATGGTACTTACAATGTATATAAGTTGGATTAGTAAGGCATTGTATAAATTCCAATTCCAGCAAAAAGCGTTGCCTACCATCATCAAGATCTTTGTATGCCTCCTTAAGACTGCATAACAATGTTAAAGAAATCAAACCAATAGAATACAATTTTCAGAGCCTTGAATAAAAAACTGATGGAAGCCAACTGAACAGAATAATTTGTGTAAAAAACATGAATGTTTTAAGTTAATAAGAGTTTAGCATTTAAGATGCCCACAAAATTTGATTTTTTTTTGAAAACACACAATTCTGTTGCTAAAGGTGGTACATTTCAAACAGGTCATGTAAATTCAATTAAGCTTGCATTTAACACATGGAACAAGAGAGTGTACACAAATATTGTAAAAAAAAACTAAAAACATGCATGCCTCTTGGTCATTTATGTTTTCTAAACAATGGATTTGAAAAAATTTAATTGGTGAAAGGGGCATATCCCAACAGACGAGGCCAAGTGACAAGAGAGATAACCCAAAAATGGGAATTCATTGTTGGAAGACAATTTTACCTAATCAAAAACATGTATAGCTTGAGCTCGACACAAGATGCTTGCTTGTGAAATCGATTTAGGGTTTGGGGCATTCTATGAATACTCTTCAGTCTGTCCTCTTAGTCGAAGCGGTTTCAGCCTATGTTTTATCTTCCTATGTCAAGTAGATAGATGATTCTATTCCTTTAAACTTTGGTGGAATGAATAATCTTGAGTCCTTTTCTCTCAACGAAAGAGGTTCTAACCTAAGACTTATGTACTCACATCAGATAACTAAATGATTCTATGAGTTTGATATAAAATCCTCCCAACTAAAAAAATCCCATAAAAAATGTTTATAGAAAAATAGTCTCACAATCATTTCTAAAAACATTCATATCTACCACTCGTTTTTCACTTCTTCGTTCCATATTTAGTTTCCCTGTTTTTCTGACTAAAACTATAAATTTCCTATGTTCAAGCAAGAGAAATCTAGAAAAAAATTACTCTCAAAGAAATATATTTAAAAGTAAATAAATACAATACCTTTGACTACGATTCATACAAAAGATAAAATGAAGCAATTAGATTACCTGAGCCCTAATTCCAACGGCTTCCAATGCCAATGCTATTCCCATCTGAAAGGATGAGTCAAAGATAAAGTTTGCAATTTTCCATGTATTATGTAAGTTTTCAATGATATCTTTCAACAACTTGCCATAACCTGTATGCTCTGAAATACAGGCGTCTGCAATTTGATCATAAGGCAATCCTTGGTTGCTTTCCGTAGTGTAATGTAGTATATTCAACATTCAAGTTAAGTTTTTTTCCACTGACGGCATTCGACTTATAATATGATGTCAAGTGTTGTAGCTATCATGTCTAGGACATGAAAAACTTGTTTCAACTGCATAGCTTAAGACAAAATTAAAGGCAATTCAATAATGACCATATTTTAGTAAAGAAATCAACAGCGACACTAAATATTGCAATGGGTATTTTTGTACCCATTAGATAGAGCATATCATGTAAATAGTTCGTTCTTCGGCCTTTTCTATTTCTTTGTTCAAATTTCAATGCACAAACATGTTACAGTTGCCAAGCCACATGCTCTAAATATGTATCCAATGGTATACAATTAAACCTACATCCCCAAAACCAAAGAGTTTCACCCTACAATGGCAGTGCACATATATTTCATCCACAATCCATCCTTGCTTTTTTGACCGTTTCTTATTATTTAATAGGCTTCAAAGAAAATAAAAGTAGTGGGACCTTGCACCCTAATTCTTAGCAATTAATATGACCATTATATCAGAATTCTTCTCCAAAAGAAACGAGCATAATATTTTAATTCTTAGCATATATTTCATCCACAGTCCATTCTTTCTTTTTTGACTGTTTCTTATTATTTAATAGGTTTCAAAGAAAATAAAAGCAGTGGGACCTTGCACCCTGATTCTTAGCAATTAATATCACCATTATTTCATAATTATTTTCCAAAAGAAACGAGCATAATATTTTAATAAATTTCATAATAAACCGAAGAGGTGTGGAAGGTCAACTAGAAAACAATTTGATCTAGTTTTTGCATACACTTGTATGATACATGTAGGAAAACTACTCCTAAGACCAACCTAAAATGAACACAAAATCAGACAAATAATCACACAGTTGTTTGAAAAATAAAATTCCAAAACTAAATACAACAACAAAAGGGTAGATGTCATTAAATATAAAGCTGAAAACATGTTCTTTGAATGACCTTATGACACACTATAGGTGCATGTATAAAATTACTGTAAATGCACAAATCTTTAACAAGAAAGGTGTCAAATATTACAGTTCTTTTTTCCACGTAGAAGGATATTTTGAAACGTGGTGACATAACCAAGTACGATAAAAGAAAATTCTACTTCTCACAAGAAATTGAAACAACACTTATACTAATCATTTAAGAGCAAGTAAAATCTTGTCTATTGGATAACAAAGCATGCAATATAGAAGCAGCTGAACTGAAGTATTTTCAAAATTTTCTATTCCAATTTTGTAGCTTACAAACCATTAAAAAGTTTGGGAAAATTGTTTAACATAAGGCATAATTCCATACTATCACCTTTTACAAATACATTAGGATGCCTACACCAGTAAACCATTAAGATTCAATGTTTCCATTGAAAGAATCACTCTTCATACCTAATAGCCAGTTTTACACTCTGGACACATTTCATGAAATTCCTGCTTTATCTATGGAGAAAATTTACACAATTGTATCAGAAAAAAAAATTAAATAGCTTGTCAGTTTTTTCATCCAATACACGCAAACAAAGAAAAGTGTTTGAATATATGTCTAGCTTATAAACTCACCATTTATTCATGTACTTTAGACCCACCATTTTTTTGTTTCTCCCATTCATTCCCTGCAAATTAAATTATTGTTTCAATCTACTAAACCTTTAGACCTCAAAATAAACTGAAACTTAATTTACCTTATTGATAATTGGTGATCTCAATTAACAAATGAAACCCATTGATAGTGCTTTCTAGCAACGTCCATTCTCCAGTCCTTGGAGTTCCTTTATTTCAGACTACCTTTCAAGAAAAATGACCACCTCCTAACTTAAAAGTAAATACAAATGATACAAAGGTGAATATAGTACAACGATCATGGTTTCAAAAAATCTTTGACTATAAAGAAGTAGGCATCCACCATATAGATACACAAAAAGCAGTTATACCGTAGCTACCTTCTGAATCTTTTCTCAAATCCAATTGCTAACATATAGGATCGTTTGCCCGAACATAAGATGCATACAAGCATAAAATCAATAGAAAGTAAACATTCCCATATCAAATGTCTAGAATGTAAAATAGTTAAAAAAAGTAAAATTGTAAAGATACAGAGTAATCATATCACATGCATAAAAAGTAAAAAAGTGAATAAGCAACAAAACAACATACTGATATATTTGTATTCTTTTCTGTGTTGTCCACTGCAAATTGTTTGGAAGTAGCACTTCAGTATTGATGATATTTATAGGAGAAAGAGTTCAATATTATCAGTAACTAAGCTAATTCAATTAAGGCAATGACAATTCTCAACCATGATCAAAGCACTTGATCATTGTTTGTAACTATTTTTCAATTTTATGATTTATTATTGCTGTTAGTGTTCTTCTGAGTTTTTGGTGCAAGAGAAGGGGGATGTTTGCCCAAAAATTTAAATTCTAATAAATATATATAATAATTTGATTTGTTACTTCTAACCTTCAATTATTTTAAGAACCTTCTCCTCAGATAAATACTCTTTTACTAGTGTCTTCCCAATTTTCTTATGCCAAAGGGTTACAAGCTCATTGAATGAAAGGGTGTTTGCAAGAAGCCTCAAGTAAAGGATCTTATTCAAGGTTCTAGGCTCATCCACTGCCTTGATTGTATAGGTTCCAATATCATCTTCTTTCACATATACACCTGCATTCTTATTCAACAATATTTAAGACAAAGCTGATATATCAATTACATAGATTCCTTACCCAAATACCCAGAATAAAATCATAACAGAAGAAACCTAGTTGCATTAGGAAATTGAGAAAAGATTCAGATAAATCTTAATTTGAAGATAAGAAGTTACTTTACCTTTATCATTTCCATCTCCATAAATAACAACCTTATCTCTTGGAGGGGTCGTACAGTCAAGCTGCACAAAATTTGGAAGAAAGTAGCCTGCAAAACAATTGGAAGCAACGTATGTATATGGAATATTTTCTACCTCAATAGCCCACCTAAGTTTGACTCTCAAATCTTACATGCTCTTTATGGGAACTCTACTGCATGGGTTCTATGAACATCCATCCCAAACTCTAATGGGAAAAACCTCTGCACAATAGAAGCAAAAGATATTGGTTTTTTATGGATAAAATTTATCAATTAATGTTAAGGATGGTAACCATTGCCTTACATTAATGCTTAAATGAATTGTACCTTGATGGTCCCAACTTCTTTAATATCCTTGATGAGATTGAACTGCTCTGTTGTAATTTTTGTACTAATGGTGGAAATGACTACATCCATCAGCTTAATTGCTGCTATTAGGCTTGCATAATCCTCTATAGATTCCTGTAAATGGGTATTGAGGAGAATCTAGATTATTGGTAAGAAAAGAAATTGTGAGCTCTTGAATGATAAAAGTAACTTTTTGAGTTGCAGAATGGTGGTATTAAATGAAATGGGTCCTTGTAGATGGGTATTGAGGAGAATCTAGATTATTGGTAAGAAAAGAAATTGTGAGCTCTTGAATGATAAAAGTAACTTTTTGAGTTGCAGAATGGTGGTATTAAATGAAATGGGTCCTTGTAGATGGGTATTGAAGAAAAGTCCAAATGAGTGATGAGAAAAGACATTCTGAGTTACTGAATGGTAAAAGTAATGACATTTGGTTGAAAAACGCTTTTTGAGTTGCAGAATGGCCATATTAAGTGAAATAGCTTAAGATTTTGACCTCAAAAATTTGATTCACAGGTCCCAACAGAACTAACCAGGCAAAACAATAGAAATTTGAAAATTGTAGAGAAGAAATTAAGAACTTACATGGAGTATAGTTCCTTCAGATGATTTAAAGGAATCTAGCAAGTCAGCCTTCTCTGGATGGGAAACTATGGATTCCCTCACAAGGAGGAAAGTGGGATGGCCCTGAGCGATGCTAGCTTTGGTTACATGACAACCAATATAACTCATTCCTCCTATTATCAGAATTTTGTTGCTTCCCATCTTTACCTTAACTATTTTTCATAATCAACTAAAATAGAAAATGGTGTGAAAATTTTGGAAGATGAGTAAGGCTTTTTAAGAAAACTTTAAAGGAAGTCATTCGTCTAAACATATTTTCTTGAAGAAATGCAGAGGAAGAGAAAAATAAATTCTTATTTCTCATTAGGGTTGGATTTAGTTAGGTTTTTATAAGTGGAAATATTTGTATTGCAGATTAAAGTGGAAAGATTAAAGTTTGTTTTCAAACACGGGGTGAGGAATGTTTCAACTGAGAAAACTTTCCCGACAACCAATCCCTTCATTTAAAAGATAGAAACATAATTGTGTTAAAATGAAATAAAACACAACAAAAATGAATCGGCAACTTTAAGATTCCAAAAAATAAATGTCATTGAAACCATGGCAAGTGACTTACCTAAAAATTCTGCACAAATTGTTTCATTCTATTGAAGATGCCGATGATAAAAAATAGTAGAGCTTGCAATGAAACCGGTTGAAAGCCCCTTTATGAAAAAGGGCCAGCTTATCATCATCATCGTTTAGGCTGGGAGAGGAGACTGTGTCTGCTTTCTGGATAATGCACTCTTCGTCCGTGCCATCGCTAAATTCCATATAAAGTGAAGAAAAATCCACATACACTACACCTTGATGTCACTTCAGAAGAAATGGACCTCTGTTTTCACTATTAACAATACATATCTCATTCGAAGACTCTTCTAGAATTCTAGAGGAAGCAAGAAAACTTGCAATCTCCAGACAAACAATGAACCTAGAACAACAATTCTATAGACCAGCACAATGAGGGTACGATAAATTAAAGTCTTGAAGCATTAAGCCCTTCAATTATTACAAAGAAAGTTCAACTACTGTAAAAATAAATGTCTTTCTGTTAAACCCACATAAGAGTTCAGAAGAAGGTTCAAATTGTGTCGTGCTATCAAAGATGTCGATGAGAAAAACTATGCAGGGTGTTGGGTCTCAAAAATGCAGGTTTGAACCACGAGAGGTTGCCAAGCTCTCACAATTTTTTTGGCCAATGTACAAAGCCAATTGATGCAATTGAACCTTCTGCTCTTCAGACTCTGCTAAACCTAGGCGGGTGAATCTATGTGAATGATGCAGATTGAAATGTGTTTCATGATTGATAAATCTATCCACAATGGCAAATGGAAGTGAATATATGAAAATCACTACAACTACTCCTACTGCACAAAAGAAAGGATTTGACAATGTTATTTTATATGAAATATGTTCTCTGGGTTTTGATAGATCAATGCCTTCTATCCACATGGGCAATGGAGTCAGAAATTAAAATTTTTTTGTGTTTCCCTCTCTGGGTTAATTCAAGTCGCTAGGCACTTTGAAATTCTATGACTGGCATATAACTTCACTAAATTTATGACTTACATAAATTGTGCTGGAATATTTTCTTACCAAGTTCTTCTTCAACTATCCAAAAGAAATCCTAAAATCACTGTGATTTATTTGAAAGAGTTTAATTCCGACTCGTAGACACCAGTTAATTAAATCACACAAAATGGGAATACATTTTGACAAATCAGAAACATACTTGATATACTGATTTAAATGATAAAAGACCTCAAGTTGGAGACAACCAAGATAAAAAATGTAAATTATTACGTCACAACAACTGAGCACAGAAAGGATTTCATCAATTAAAATATATTCTCCATTGATATGCATCAAGAAAGTCTATACATTATTTCCATTTTCCCAGTTTTCATCTTCTGCAAAAATCTAACTATTCTAACTACTGCCCTCTCAAAACTGATTTTTTGAAATATTTATACATTACATTTCAAGAGTCACAACTCTTCAATTTCCTGTTATAGCCATTTGCATTCGTTAGCAAAAATTAAAATATTTAATTGGATTGCCTTATCGGCAAATTAAATATTTTTACATAGTTCACCTTTTAATATTTCACTTTATACATTGCCGCTCCTTTACTTTTATTTCCCTATAGCTTCCCTTATTCTTACTACTTCACCACTGTCAACTTTATGTCTTCTAGTGGTACCATGGTGTTTGACCTTGACATCACTATCAACCCCTCACCGGTCAGCCGCCGTCTCTCCTTCTGCCACCCGCAGTTGCGCGGCGACCGACCTTCACTATCATCTCTCACCATCAACCACCTTACCACGGTCTGCATCTCTTCTCCTTGCGATTGTGTGGTGACTGACTTTCATGCTTTCCAAATCCCACCACTCCACCATGACTTGTATTCCAACTATAGGCGGTACCACGGTATCTGGCATTAAATGTCAAGCTCGCTTCTTATCCCATCACCACGGTCACTGGCTTGATTGCCAGTGGTAGCGCGGTGAGCCTCCACCGTGCTACTGCGGTCTCAACTCTGACCGTCCGCGATAACGCGATACCTATCCGTTGACTACCACCTCCGCTACCTTGCCAATTATCTCACCGCCACCGCGATACCATAGTCAATGAATTGACCATGCGTGGTGTGGCCGTAAGAACCTTATGCCCGCTTGTTAACTACTACCGCCATACCGCGAGCCCATTGTGGGAGGCCGCGGTAAAGCGGTATATGATATAAAAAGGAAATATTATGGCCCATAAGGTATATTTTGATTTTTTGGATGGCGGTAAAATGTATTAAAGAGGTAAGAATGATAAAATGATTTTTTTGTGAAAAGATAGTGAAATATTCAATTCAAAAATGGGAAAATCATTGAGATTTTGATGGAAATTTTAGGTTCTAACACAGGGTTTGCAAGAAAACATACGAAACACTATCACCCCCGACTACCATAAATTCTGCAATAACTGCTATGTCCTTGTCAAATAGGAATGCAAGTGGAGAAGCAAAAGGTAAATACCAGCGAGGAAGAGTTTCAGGAGCAAGGAAAGTTGAAAAAGGGCGAAAATGGCAGAGAAGATGGCGGAAAATGATGAACCGCTCAAATTTGTTTCATCGCAGTTCATCATATATCAGGCAATCTCCATCGTTGGGCATGAAAAGGGGTTGTAAAACCTCAGCGTGGGGATGCCTTCGGCGTAATAAAATGTAAATATAAAAAGATGGTAATGAGTTTTAAGAGTATTTATTTTGAAAAGGCGGGGGGAAGCTTCTCTTTTATTATTATTTGTATTCATTATTTTTTTTTTTTTTAAATAAATAAATTAATCTTGTATGAATTAATATATAACTATATACGTTATTTATATGTTACTTATAAGTCTTGTAATTTTTGAGATTTAAAGTTAAAAAATATATATATAATTATGGTGGATACATAATTAAATTATTAATAATTAAAATATAACTAAATAAATAAATAATTTAATAGCTAATGTAAATTATAAACATTCTATCCACTTTCATATTTGATTTTTGAAATGAAATGTTAAAGTTGAGTTTCTTGTAAATCATCTTAGTGTCATAAAAAGAATAGGGCGAACAAGTAAAATAATGTTTCATTATGGAGAGATAATTATTTTATCTATAGAATTAAAAATATTTATATTAACTCTAAAATTTTTTTAATATTGATATAGTTGTAAGTTCGCCGAGAGACGATCTACAGTGAAATCAAAATATTAGTTAATGTCAATGGGCCTTTGGTCTACTGGTGAAGTTGAAAGGTTCTAAATGAGCCCACCAGGGATCAAGTCTTGTTGAGTGCAAAGGCTCTGACACTGAAAAAGGGATGAGGCCGGGATCGTCCCCTGGACGAATTTGGCGGAATGGATACCCCTCAGTCCTTGGCCCTTAGCCCAAGAGGTTTAGCAAAAAAGAATTTGTGGATGACCTCCATCAGAAAAAAAAAAAATATTAGTTAACATTTTTGCCTTTAAAAAAAAATTTAACTGGCAGTTGCGAGTATTCGAAGAAGAAGAGGCATGGAGGATGATAATAAATTAAGAAGGTTATGCGAAATGTAAGGTAACAACTGCCAACGATTTTAGCATGCAGACCGTTTCATGGAGGGACAATTTTTAATGATTTGATATTGTTTTTAACATTATATATTTGTTTGGCGCATGAGGCAAGCAAAGCTAGCTTCGATGGATATCATAGAGGTATGGAGCTTTTTCCATTTTTTGTGCGAGCCGGTCGTGCTAGCCATCTCTAGTGCGACTGTGAAAGGGTTCAAGAAGAGCACAAACGATTTGCAAGGAGGAGGGGCGAATTTGGTGGCGCATGGCTACAGGAAGGGAGATGGGATGGGGGTGGAAATAATGGACATCCCTTACTGTCGCTGCATAATGGCAAATGGAGAACCAGTGTGAGGCGCCTCAAAGATTTATTCTTTATCACAACGGGGAGCTGGTAACCGCAAGAGTTGCACGCTGTTTTGAATCATCTTGTACAACCACAAGAGTTGGTGGATGTGTCTCTATGTTTTGAAAAGGCTGTAGTATACTGCATAGGTCTAGCTGCATGTTGCGAAAGGCTATTGCGAAAGTCATGGAGTTCCAATAAATATCAAAGGCGTTTGTTTTGATCACCGCTGTAGACCGCTCCAACTTCTGTATAAATTTATTTAAATTCACTAATTAATATACAAATTAACTGTTGTTACATGCAAATCGTAGGGTTGGTGTAGTGAAATCTGGTATTTCCTTATTTCATTAACTTCTTTATTTTATTTCGCCTGCATGCTGCATATCTATCAAAATATCTTATGTATTAATTGCTTGTGTTACTGTTAGAGGCTGTCTTGTCTCTGCTTATGTATTTATGTATGTTTCATATCATAACGTAAATCTTACTTTCTGCATCTACTTTGATTCTGAATGGCCTTCATTACTTTGACTTTGGAATGAAAGGATATAAGCCAGTGTTATGATATTTACAACGACATCGAAATCCCTATTCATACTTGTAGATTTCATATTTATAATTCAGAATTTTTGTGATTTCTTCGCATAGAACCTGCCAATCTCTACTATAGTGGAAGTAAGTATCAAGATGGTATGAAACTATGGCTTTTCTGAGAGCTGCTCTTAACATTTTCGGTAGAAGGTTCATCAACTTTTTCTTCTTGACATGTTATTTTAATAATTACGAAGCAATCAAGGACTCTGGTTCAAGCAGAGCAATCATAAATTTTTTCTTTCATGTGGAAGCTTTGCCCAAACACCAAAAATAGAACCCAAATCCCCAACATGTTGCAATTCTGTATCGTCTTTACTAAAAAAACAATTGTGCTGTTTAAAGCTTTAAATAGATATTTTTATCTCCCAGAAGATTGTGAGTTTAAGGTGCAACATGTATTTGGCTTACACTCCATGATTTATGACAAAAATGTAATGTATAAGTGTTTGTTGTGTTCAACACAATTCAATTTTGTTTCCCTACTATTTCATAGTGGGATAGAAGGAGAAATTCACTCTCCATGAGAATGTTTAACAAGTGAGAAGAGAGGAAACCTTCTACGCCATCAGTGGCAATCCTCTACACTCTAGACTTATGCAATTTCACCCTGGTTAGTCTCTTTTTGCCCTTATTGTCATAATGGTTGTAATCACTGTCCATCTATTAATTAGCCATTGCTTTCTTCTTGAAATACTGTCTTAGATGGTTTGCCACAACATAATCCAAAATTTTGGATGTACCTTTCAATATGGTTTGGAATGGTTTAGAGAAATCCAGATGCTCTTCAATGTGATTGAAGTGATGCTATACCGCTCCATACAGTGCACCCAGAATGAGAGGCAGATGGTTCTGAAATTTTCCATTCAAATCATATTGTGTGATCATTATCACCCCTATGTTGATGTGTTTTCATAATATTTTGGGAGAAGAAAGATATGGTGCAATGGACATGGTAGGAGATAGAAAAATGAATATCAACATTGATTTGTATATAAATGTTCAATTTAAATGCGTTATTTGTAAAAGAAGAGGAAATTCAAAAAGAATAGAAGTTGATTAAGATACTCGATAATTGGTTTGAAAAAAATAGGTTTTAAAAACTTAAAGATGTGTGGAAGAAAACTTTTAAAGATTAGGTGGAAGGAAAACCTTTTCTGAATTTTTTGATTTTTTAAATAATTTTTAATTTTTTAACTTTTTTGAATAGGAGATAGAAAAATGAATATCAACACTAATTTGTATGTAAATGCTCAATTTAAATACACTATTTGTAAAAGAAGAGGAAATTCAAAAAGAATAGATTTTAAAAGTCTAAAGATGTGTGGAAGAAATTTTTTAAAGATTAGGTGGAAGGAAGATTTTTTTAATTTTTTGATTTTTTTGAATAGGAGATAGAAAAATGAATATCAACACTAATTTGTATGTGAATGCTCAATTTAAATACGCTTTTTGTAAAAGAAGAGGAAATTCAAAAATAATAGAAGTTGATTAAGATATTGATAATTGGTTTGACAAGAATAGGTTTTGAAAGCTTAAAGATGATGCATGGAAGAAAACTTTTAAAGATTAGGTGGAAGGAAGACCTTTAGATATGAATATTTTAGCTTATGCCTAATTATCTCTTAAACTCGAAGTCACCAACAAAGTCACCAATAATTGCAAGTGAACGCCCCTTAATTCAGAAGGAGTCGATTTCAAAATTTTGGCCATGTAAAGGTGTGGCTCTTAATGTAAAAACGGAAATAAGAAAAGATTCCTAAATAAAAAAATAAAAATAAATGGAATAAATGTTGCAATTCAAGTTAAAGTATTAATGGATATATTATTAAATGGAATAATGAATGTGGTGTTTTTATAGTCCAAGATTCGTTTATGGATTATTTTTAAGTTAAAAGAGAATATGATTATTAATTAAAAGGAATAATAATAAGAAAAAATGTGTTGAATGAGTTTTTTTATAAATATGAAGATTGGATAGATCTTTTATTTTATTTTTTATTTTTTATTTAAGAATCTTTTCTCAATTAAGGGGCATTCACTTGCAATTGTTGGTGACTTTCATTTAAGAGATAATTAGATATAAGCTAAAAGATTCATATATGTTCAAATAAAATTTCATGCAACTTTCATGGTTAGTATTGATCATAACTAATCTATTTTGTTATTTTGTAATTGTACAAAATATAACAACTTAAATAGAGAGTTGATAATAGACGCCTCCATAATGATAACTCTCAACATATTTTATATATATTAATATTTAATATATGTATGCTAGTGATAATAACAATGTTATCATTAAGGTATGGTTACTTATTCTATAATGGGTACAAAAGAATTTGTTAGTAGCATTTTTGCTCTAGTGTATAATGATAAAATAATAGTTTAACCATAGATAACTTTATGGGTGTAAGATTTGGCTATGGAGATAGCCACTCAAGATCTAAAGGCCTATGGAAAGCTAAAAATACTTAGAAGATCAATATGACAAGAATAAATTGTATTCCTATCAATGAATGCAAAAAGAGTTAATCGAGTTTGTTGTACAATGTGTGAGAGACTCTTGGTTATATAGCCAAGGTGAGACATAAGATGTCACAGGATTATGACAAGTGTCTTAATCATATGACATGATACAACTTATCACAACTACCTAGGTCACATGTGTTAGTTGTCAAAAGATAAGATAACAACTAGTGACAATTAACACTTTCTAGAAAGAATCTTAGGACCTAAGTAAACTTAACATGTGAATATGTCCCCTAAGTTCCTAGTAAGTAAAATTTCTAGGTATAAAACATTTATTCACACCAACAAACCCCCTTAAGTGCAACTTAGGGAATAGATTACGATACCAAGATGCAAAGATGGGTCCCAACTACTAGGCCATGTTAGGTATCCATGTACAAATGCAATGCAATACATCACAATCGAGGAAAAGGAGAAAACCCAATGGGACAAAACTCCTCGCCAAAAGAGAGAAAGAAAACAAAAAACTACTCTCAAAATGATGAGAAGGAAAAAACCTCGAGTGAGGAAAAAGTCCCCCGAAAAGAGGGAATGAAGATAGTCCAAGAAACTCCCCCTCAAAGGAGAGTCCCTACTCAAATGTCACAATGCCAAGAGTTCCCAAGCTTAACTGAAGAAGGAGAGAATGTAGAGAAATATGAATACTATTGTAGAGCAGACCAAGGATGATGAAAAGTCCTCCAAATGCTGTACAAAAGAATGCCAAACTGTGACAAGCACAAATAGAAAGAATTAGGCAACATTGCAGAAAATGTCAACATAACTAGTGACTAAGCTGAAATTGTCAACTTATGAGTAACTTGATCGATGAAGAACTGCAAATGAATCCACACTACAACATGAATAAGGTCAGGACCAAGGAGACAACTGTACTAGTATCAACTTGACTCTCTCTTGATAGATTGGTATAAACCTATCTCAATTGGAGACAAGTACCAAGTATCTGGATGTAGAACCAAACTTTTGAAGATAGGTAGATTGCTTACAAAATAGGAGTGTCTATATGGTATCTAGTCCATCACACCAAAATGCATGGGTAACTAGCCATTGCATTCATTGAGTATATAAGAACTAACACTAGATACATAGATCAATCCAAAGAAGCATACAATATAGAAAAGTACAATGAAATAGGAAGATTGTGGCACTTTATTTTAGTGTGATTACATTAGAAGAGGAGAAATAAAACAACCATGATGCAAATCAAGAAAAATTGCATGAGAAACTCTGAAGAGCTCAAAGAGACCTTTCCAACACGGCAAGAATTGCGAAAAAGAGAGGAATGGAGAAAAAGTTACGAGCTCGATAGTGAAAAATGGACATTTGAATTCAACGAGTAATAAATGCAACCAAACATAAAAATTATGAAGAAACACCTATACCACTAGAAAATTGAGATCACCAGCTTTCTGACGACATTTCATTTCTAAAATTTCACCATCTGGATCACAAGTTATGCAAAAACGAAAGAAAGGCCTAGAAAAAGGAACTTCAACACTAATTGAGTGCAAAATTTAAAGACTAAAACGGTGCAAAAACGCCACCCCTGGTCGTGGCATATGACCTCCTATTGCAAACAAAGGTTTTTGAAAAAATGATTAGCCCTGCCACTGCCATTGGTGTTGGGCGGGTGGAGTGGGGGTGGTACCCCGGTGGCCGGGCCACCCCACCCCATGGGATCTCCACAATAGTCGGTTGCTTCAAAGTTGTGTTCGGTCATTTAAATCAAACTTTTTAATACATATAAAGGAAGCCGATAATCCAAATTTTGTCGATGAGATGAAAAGGTAGTCGAATATACGGACACGTACAAGCGACAAACGATGCCGACAAATGCAAAAATAGGTACAATGTCGATAGGGATCAGATGGACCATAGAAGTAATGTACACAAGAGTACTAGCCGCATGATTTGATAGATCCACAGATAAAGAGGTCACATGCCGCCGAAGTGATTGACCAACAAAGAATTGAATGTCGATCCCCAAAAAAACTAATGCAACCCGACTTGGAAACAATGAATACGCCAACCAGGCCTACAAAAAGGGCCAATCATAAGAGTATGTGGCGGGAGAAACTAGATCCTATGCAGCCGATGGAAGATTTTCCATGGTATAAACTCTGTTGTAAGAAGTAATCAATGTCGTCGGATGGAGTCAAAGGGCCGATAGGATTTGAAGCAACTGGCTTCAATGAATAAAGTTGAACAAATAAGCTTCAAAAATCATATAAAGTACGCTGACGTTGATCTAACAAGTCGGTAATGAATGATTGAATGGGGCAGATGGCTAGGTACCCAATTTGACTGATGACAGGTATGATCTGATGATGTCGATCGTGCAGAGAATGACGCAGGCAGGAATATGCCATGGTATATGCTGTTCCAAAATCGAAACTATAATTTTTTCGCCAAAAAATTTATAAACAAATTGTAGAAAATATTTGTGCAAATATTTTTTTGCGAAAATTATATTGACTTGGGGCATATGGCCTACCCGAGCAAAAAACATTTGCCTCAGACTCCCACTGAAAGTGTCGAAAATCAACAATTTGGTAGTTGATCTTTAGGTTTTCGAGCCTCCTGAACGCGATGGTAGGGTTTGTGTTTGACCCAAACTACTCTGAAAATATGGCTACCTTCTGAATTTGGCAACCAACACCCAACTTCAAACCTTTGTAGATTTGGCTTCCAATGTCGAACTAGGATGAAACAAAAGGAAATTTTGACTTTCTCAAACACTTTGGATGTAATGGTGAGCTTAGATTTGATGCAAAAAGCTCCTAAAATGTACCTACAATACAAAGCCAAAAAAGGAACCCCCCAAAATCTGATATTTCTATCACACCTTTCTAATTCTCCAGATCATCCAAAGATGCAAGAGAAGAGCATACACAATTCTTCAAGAAAATACAAGATTACACTCAAGATCTCTAAAAGACTAACCAAAGGCACTCAACTTACGCTGATACCATGTAAGATTTGGCTATGGAGATAGCCACCCAAGATCTAAAGGCTTATGGAAAGCACAAAATACTCAAAAGATCAATATGACAAGAATAAATTACATTCCTATCAATGAATGCAAAAAGAGTCAATGGAGTTTTTCGTACAATGTGTGAGACCCTTGGTTATATAGCCAAGGTGATATATAAAATGTCATAGGATTATGACAAGTGTCTTAATCATGTGACATGAGACAACTTATCACAACTACCTAGGTCACATGTGTTAGTTGTCAAAAGACAAGATAACAACTAAAACCTTCTAGAAAGAATCTTAGGACCTAAGTAAACTTAACATGTGAATATGTACCCTAAGTTCCTAGTAAGTGAATTGACTAGGTACAAAACATTTATTCACATCAACAATGGGGAATTTAGAATATTCCCAATTTCATAGAAAGGCCATCCCTATTGTTTCAATTAAACACCATTTCACCCTAATAAGTTAATATAGAGATAAAGTTATCTTGTCTTCTGAAAAGGTGATCTAATATAGAAAGTTACTATTGATAAGTCCCAAACGACAATTAAATAATAGTGCCACCTAAAGACCTAGAGTACCAGGGCCGACCTCCTAGCTTAGTATGCATGAGATAGACTTCACATTCCTGAAACACTCTCGTTGCATTCACCCCACCCTCGAGTGACATATCAATCATGAGGTTGATTGTCCAACCTTGCTTGATGCATGTGGTGATTTTTTTGTGGGTGTGAATGGGGATTTTAGAGAGTTGTGTTATCATGTGTTTATTAAAAAAATTCACTGCATTGGTAATTGAAGGTGTGGAAAAATTGGGCATTACAGGAATTAACCTAGTATATGTGCACCCATCATGATAGAGCGCCTTCAGAATCCTTATGATGAAGTGTAGTTGCTAACACACGGTTAACATGAGAATTGGTTATCATGAATGGAGTGTATGGTTCCATGATTGGAGGAATATGAGATGGATTGGTCGATGGTTTGGAACCTTTGACTCTCCAAACATGGGAATATAGCAATGATGAGTAGATATGGTAGTTTTCATGAAATTAGGACCAACCACTTGATATGCTTTGTTCATCACTTGAGAAGCCTACTTTTGTTTTTGAGGACATCTTTGATGGATACGTTTCCCTTTTTGACTTTGCCCCATAGTTTCTTTGACTGATGGAGTATGATTGGGATGATTTTCTTTTGTATTCTTTGGTATCCACTTGTATTTACTTTGTCGTTTTTGCTTTATTACTTCTTTTTCTTTGATGATCTTCTCCTTTCTTTGATAGAAATCTTTCTTTTTACATTGGTCCCAATTTGTGTATGAGATGATGGGTGGATGATGATTCATGATACTGCTAGTTGTAGTGTTGACAATATTTTCATCATAAGTATCCTTTATGCCCCATATGTTGACGTCTACATTAGACAAGATTACCCCCGACGTTGTGAAGGTATTAACAATACCTAACCATTTGCCCTGATAATATATCCTCTAGTCCATAGTCACTAAATACGACTTGTCATGAACACATGATATTGTTATGGGTTCCCACTATTTAGGAATATTAACTGTTTGCTTTCATTCTATGACATCTTCATCTATTGATACCACTTTAGAAGATATTGGTGCTGATTCAAAAGAGTTCGATGATACATAATCACTATACGAATCAAGAATCTTGACCGTTGCTTGCTCTTGTTTGGGGATATCAAGAGCAAGAGACTCTTGTTTTGGATGAAGAATGTCTATATGTCCATCAAAAAGAAACATCTCAAGGGTGATACCGAGGAAATCTTTGGAGTTTAAAATGGTTTGGAAGATGTCTCGTAGCTCTTGATGAAAATTTGGGAGGAGGGGTTCTTGATCTTGGCTCGATTCAGAGCAACTTTCATTATTCGCAAGGGCCTCCTCTTGACATGATCCTTGCGTGGATGATACATCATCAGTAAAAGACTCATCGCAACATTTATTAAAAAAATAAATATATATACCAACATACATATATTCAATACATATATTGTCATGGGTAACATTCATTAAATGTGAGCTAGATAAAATAAAAAACATGGAGTGGGTGTGGTCTTATTTAAAAAAACTATGTACTAGTCTTTCTAATTTGCAGAGAGTTATTTAAATTGTAGAAACTTTTTGAAAGGAAGTCACATGTGGAGTCCAGTATTCACTTTTCTAGGGTTCAATAAGGGATATTTCTTGCTCCTTTGGAACTTCTTCAATATTCCCAATCATAAAGTCATATGTGGGAGAGATATCACAATTTGATACATACTTGATGCTATTATATTATGAAATATTGCTAGACACTGTTGATTGGTTTGAATTTTTTGCAAAACAATATCTTGATACATGTCTAATTCCCCATGTTGTGATGAATGAAGAACATGAATGTGTCCCAATATGGTATCATCGATATGATTTACATTATTTAAGCTTGATGCCTTTCTCAAATCTTTTGCTTTTGTATGATTAGGCATAGGGTTTGTGTAAATTTTTCAGATTTTTATTCCCATATTTTTCTATCAACATCAATGTCTCCTTGTTCGATAAGATCTTGGATTAGATGCTTGAGTCTAAAACCGTTTTGTGTATTATGACCTTTGTATCGGTGAAATTCACAAAAATGATCTTCCCTTTAGATAGGAAGTTTGACTTGTGGCTCTTGATAATTTCAGAAATATGAGAGTATAATAAGATCATACTATATCAAATTCTTCAACACATCTTCCATAGGTTCTCCTAAGGGAGTGAATTGTCATTTAGGAGCATTGTTTTTTCTTTGTGACTCATGTTGAGTGTTTGCAACATTGATTGTAGGTTGCTTGTTTGACATTTGTGTGTTTGTTTGCTATGTGTTTATGGGTTGAGTAGGTTCTTGTCTAGGAGCATTGAGGACCACCTTTTCATCAACAACACCATCACTAGTAACTTTTTTGTTCTTGGCCCAAAAGTGGGGTTTGTCATTAGAACTAGTGTATGGGTAGTTGTATTTATATTCTTGTGTGCTCCCTTGCACGATAAGTTCTCTCTCGATGTTAAGGGCCCTTGGGATAAGCTCACCATACATCGTGACACATTGAATTTTCAACTAAAAAGATGGGTTTATGTCCAAATTGGCAATGATGATTCCTATGTATTGCTCTTCAAGAATAGGCCATTTTCTCTTGCTAGCTCTCTGCCTCCACCATTGTTGGAAATTGGTGAAGGATTCACCCTTGTTTTATTTGAGGATGTATAGCTCTTCCAAGATCACATCCATGTCTAGGTTGTAAGAGAAATGATCTACGAACCTATTAATTATTTTTTGGAAGGTTTGAATCCTCAGAGGTAAATGTGAGAACCAATTGATCACTGGGCCTGCCAAACTGCGTGGGAAGAGGCACATTGGATAGGAATCATTGTAAGAAAATTCCATACACATTAAAAAATGAAACTCTTTGATATGGTCCACTAAATTTCCCTTCCCCCTATATTTGTCAAATTTGGAACCTCAAATCTAGGTGGGAAAGGTATCATCATGATGTTTCTATCGAAGAGGTATGGACACACGTTTTGTTGTGCATTTATTTTTTCCCCATTTGTATGTCTTGGATTTGCTGCATGAGCACCTTAGTTTGTGATGCCAAATCATCTTGAGGATTTTTTTGGGGAGCATATGTGTTATATAGCGGGGTGGTAGACGAGTTGTAGTTGGGATTTTGATATGGGGGGTGTTATACAACTTGTAGGGTGGATTTTGATAATGTGTAGATGATGGTGATAGTGGTGGAGGTGTGTATGCTCCTTGTACATTTGGGATCACAAAGTTTTGTTGTGTGTTGGTGTATTGTTGGGGATTGTAGTACAAGCCTTTTTGTTGTACAAGAAACACTTGTTGTGAGAGCAATGCTTTTTGTTGGGCCTGTTGTTGTTGTTGTGCAATCAATGCCTATTTTTGAACTTTTTGTGCTTGTAGGGCTTGAGATTGGGCTTGTTGCTGTTGCAATGCTTGTTAATAGGCTTGTTGTGCTTGCAACGTTATACTATATTGGGTCAAAATGTTTTGATTTTGTTGCATGTGTGGTGGATTTTGAGTGTATTTTTGCACTACCATTCCTTTTAAAATTGTTGATTGGGGTGGAGGAATGTGGGTTTGGGGTCCAATTTGATTTTGTAATACTTGGGGGACCAATGGTTGTGATGGTTCCATTTGGTGTTGCAATATCAATGGTAGATTTTGACCTTGGGTCAGTTGATTGGAGGGGTTCCCTTTTTGATATTGAGGGTTCCCTTGTTGTGTTGGATTTGGGACCAAGGTGTTACCTTGGTTGATGGAATTTGTGACAAGTGGGTTTGGTATGTTTTGTGGGTTGGTTGGAGTGGCTTGTGAAATCACTTATTTTGATGTGTCAATTTGGGGGTTCAATGTAGATGGACCTTGTTGTGTGGATTTTTGACCTTGTGTTATGGTATTGAATTGTCCTTTTTGTTCCACTTGGGGTACTTGGCTCACGTTACTTTGTGTAATTGTAGACACACTTTGGGTACTTGTGGTGGTGGAAGAATATGGCTGGGCACTAAATATTGGTGTCCAAATTATGTTTTGTGTAAGGGTGGTGTCCTGTGTACCCAAAATGCTGTTGCCTCCTAAATTTGGAGTGAGACCAAGGTTGGTTGTATGTCGTGTTGCAAGACTATTAGTCAAAGGTTGACTTGGTGTGTGTGATGGGGTTGGTTGAACAATGGATTGAGTCACACCTTGTGTCAAGGGTTGTGTGATGGAAGCTAGAGGAATTGAAGCCACATTTTCTAAGGGTTGTTCCCTAATTGTATCAAAATCTAATGTTGAAGGGAGTTTATCCCCTTCCTTTGCTAAATATAGCATGTATTATGTGTTGGATGATGTGGTTGTTTTGCTGATATGTGGTTGTCATTGATGTCAACACTATTAACATTGGTGCCTTCAAGGTTGTATATGTCGAGGATATTGAGAAAATTATAATAAATATGTTGCAAAAAGTCTGTGAAGCCATGAAGATCAGAGTGGTGGAAAGTTCAGTAAGCTGGTATTCAGAAGTCACACATTAAAGGGTTTGTTTATGAGCCTATCTAGTTTATCCTCCAGAAGTTTCAGAGGTACGCGTCAAGATTTGAGAAAGTCATGAGTTTCTGTGTTCCTACAGTCATTCTGTCACTGTAACTAGCGTTTTTGGAAGAAGAAAATGTAATTCTAGTAAATTGAGTTTTTGTGTACATTCTTGAGATGTTTATTGATGTTTCTAGATCATGCCCTATCATTATGGTACATTTGCGTTGATTGGTGCGTTCGTGATTGGAGATTTTTCCTTTATGTGTTCGAGTTTTCATGTTCTTGGCCGACATGGTGGTTGTAGCATGTTGTGGATCCTTGTGGATCAATTTTTGAATGCTTGGCATATTCGAGGATATTTATTTAGGTATTCATTATGTTGTGACCGACTTAGGTTGGTACACATTGAGATTTATTCTTGAATTGGGCTGACAGTTTGTGTTCATGTATTCTTTATTTTTGGCCAACAGAGTTGCTGATGTAAATCCATGAAGCGAATATATAAGAGCAATTATTTTCTTCATTTGGAGTGAGTGTATGTGTAGTGTGTGCAAAATATGTGTGAATAAAGATTAGATCATTCAAATGCAGAGAAAAGTGTGAAGAATTTTGAGTGAAGTATGAAGAAGTATTTATGTGCCTAATCGGAACTATCATCAGTCTTTTAAAGAAGCTAATTTCTCAGTTCAATCTCTTTAGATGGATTTAACCTAAAAGTCTTATGTAAGGCAGTGAGCCTTCCCTTTGAGTAGCGAGCTCTAGGTAGTGTGCCTGAATGCATGTGCATTCCCATTATTCATTTCTCTTATACTTTTAACAAGGTATAAATTATGGATTAACCTCCACCGTGGTTTTTCCTCTAAGAGGCTTTCCACGCAAAAATATTGGTGTTGTGTGTTTCTCATGTGTTGCTAATTCATGCTTTCACTTTTAAATATCGAATATGAGATTAAAGGTTGATAAAGGTTAAATAAGTTTAAATTTTGTGACAATTGATTCACCCCCCCTCTTAGTTTTCTATCCTTTTTTTTCTAACAATTGGTACCATAGTAGGTTCCTCTAAAGAAGTTTAATAGCTTGAGGTGATCTGAGATGGCATCATACAAGAAGGATAGTCCCAAATTCAATGGTACATATTACTCTATGTGGAAGGTCAGAATGGAGTGTCATTTGAAGTGCATTGGTGAACCCTTCTGGAAGATTACAAAGAACTCATATAGTATTCCTCAGAATGGTCCCTCTACTCCTAATCAGATCAAAGAAGTTGAAACTAATATCAGGGCTATAAAAGCATTACTAAGTGCCTTGACAGATTTAGAGGTGACAAATGTGATAGGTTTGAAGACAACACATGAGATCTGGAAGAAATTGGAAACATTGTATGAAGGAGATGCACAAGTGAAAGTTGCTAAGCTACAAAGTCTGAAAGGAAAGTGGGGAAAAATGAAGATGAGTGAAGATGAGAACATTATTGCTTTGATGCAGAAGGTAAATGAACTAGTGATGGGTATTAGACGTGCTAGTGGAATTTTGGAAGAAGATGAAATTGTGGCTAAAGTGCTCAGATCAATGCCTACTTCTTAAAAAATGAAATATCATGCCATTGAAGAGCTCAGGACAGTAAAAAATGTGACAAGAGACATGTTGATTGGTAAGCTTGCTGCCTTTGAGTTGAATGAATTTGGTGAATCTACTCCTAAGACAAAATCTGCATTCAAAGCTATTGTATCTGGAAAAAGCCAATAGAGATATAATCCGGGAGAAAGTTCAAGGAAGACATTCAAGTACGAGGATGAGATGAAATAGATTGAGGATGAAGAAAGAGATTTAGAAGAGTTGGAAGCATTGATTATGAAAAGAGAAGCTAGAGGACAAGGTAAGTACAAAGGAAAATTACCTATTAAATGTTTCTCTTGTAGTAAAATAGGTCATTTTGCATCAAGGTGTCCTAAAAGAGTTTCTAAGTACAAACCTGACAAGTCTAGATTTCAAAAGAAATGTTATTATGCTAAAGAAGGTGTTACTCATGATGAATCTGATAAAGAAACTAGTAATGAAGATGAATGGGTATTCATTGCTATCAAGGAAAATGGTCTGGTGTCCACTGAATCTACTAGTAATCAGAATATTGAGAAAGCTCTTGCAGCCATAATTGATGAAAAGGACGAGTGGGTGATTGACAAGGGATGCTCACATCATATGACTAGTGACAAAAGCAAGTTTATAAGCTTGGAAAAATATGATGGCGGTGTAAACTTTGGAGATAACAATGCTAGTGTGATTTGTGGTAGAGGCACTATTTCTCTTGGTGGTAAATATAATACTAATGATGTCATATATGTTGAAGGATTGAATCATAATTTGTTGAGTGTTGGACAGATGGTCAACAAGGGATACAATCTTCAGTTCAAAGATGGAAAATGTAGGATATTGGGAAGCTCTTGAAATGTAATTGCTTCAGGAACAAAGACAAGAGGTAACATTTTTCACTTAAGTATTGCTAGTGAAAGTTGTTTAATTGCTCAAGTTGATGTAAGATGGTTATGGCATTGGAGGCTATGTCATGTGAATTTTGATAATATTGTCAAAGTAAGCTCCACACAAGCATTCAGAGATCTACCTAAGTTAGTAAAGCCTACTAACACTATATGCAAGGAATGTCAGATGGGAAAGAATACTAGAATTTATTTTCAAAGAAAACATCACTCTAATGGAGTACTAGATCTGGTACATACTGATCTATGTTGTCCCTCCAGAATCAAGAGTCTACAAGGAGAAAGGTAATTTATGTTTCTTATTGATGATTACTCTAGGATGATATGGGTTTCTTTCTTAAGAGAAAAACATGAAACACTAGAAAAGTTTAAATATTTCAAAGCCATGGCAGAGAATGAGACAGGTTTGAAGGTTAAATGCTTAAGATCAGAAAGAGGTGGTGAATTCACTTCACGAGAGTTCAATTCATTTTGTGAAGAGCAAGGAATCAAAAGATAGTTATCTGCTCCGCAGACTCCTCAACAAAATGGATTTGTTGAGAGAAAGAACATAACAAGTTTAGATGTTGCCAAAACTATGATGTTGGAAGGTAATGTTCCTCATACCTACTGGAGAGAAGTTGTAAGCACTGTTGTATATACTATCAACCAGGTAAATGTCAATGCTAATTTTGGTAAGACTCCTTTTGAGCTGTGGTTTGGTCATAAGCCTACTGTGAAATATTTCAAAATCTTTGGAAGTAGATGTTTTATCAAAAGAGATGAAGCTATAGGCCAGTTTTATGCTAGGAGTGATGAAGGAATCTTTTTGGGTTATGCTACTAAGAGCAAAGCCTACTGGTGCTACAATAGAGGATTGAAGAAAATGGTTGAAAGTGCAAATGTTAGAGTTGATGAGGATACAGACAGGTCATCCAGATACTATGGATATGACTCAGATGATCAACATGATAGTACTAAGAAAGGAAAGACTACTTAGACACAGAGTGAAGTTCAAATTTTTTCGATTAATCAAGAGAATCATGAAGGAGAAGCTAGTGGAAGTGCAGAAGAAAGAACAAAATAACTAGAAGTTCGAGAGAATCCCAAAGTCCTAAGGTATGTAAAGCTAAATCATTCTGAAAATTAGATTATAGGAGACAAGAACAAAGGTGTGCAGACTAGAAGAAGATTTGCAGAAGAGTATTGTCTGATTTCCAAAATTGAGCCTAGCAATGTCAATGAAGCATGCAAAGATAAATATTGCATGGAAGAAATGAAGGAAGAACTGATGCAGATAGAGAAAAATGATACATGTATTCTTGTTCCCAAACGTCAGGATAAAAATGTGATTGGAACCAAATGGGTCTTTCTGAATAAGCTGAATGAACAAGGTGAAGTGATTAGAAATAAAGCAAGATTGGTATGTAAAGGGTACTCACAAATGGAAGGTATTGATTTTGAAGAAAACTTTGCCCTTGTTGCTAGAATTGAAGCTGTAAGGTTGTTTCTTGCTTATGTTGCTTTCAAGAACTATAAAGTCTATCAAATGGATGTAAAGTCAACATTTCTAAATGGTGAATTAGAGAAGAGGTGTATATTGAGAAACCAGATGGATTTCAATTGACTAATGAAAACGACATCATTTGCCAATTGAAGAAAGCATTGTACGGACTCAAGCAAGCCCCTAGAGCCTAGTATGCTAGACTAGATAAATACTTGTTGAAGATTGGATTCAATAAAGGTACCGCTGATAGTAATTTTTATTTCGAGATGGATCAGAATAAAGAGTTGATTATTGAATTCTTTGTTGATGACATTATTTTTGAAGGTGATGATGACTTATGTATGAAGCTTGTTGATGAAATGAAAAGTGAGTTTGAGATGTCAATTATAGGAGAGTTGAAATTCTTATTAGGATTGCAAAGTACTCAGTTAGATGATGAAATATTTATATCTTAGTCCAAGTATGTGAAAGAGTTATTGAATTTTTTTGGAATGGAAGAATCAAATCCTGTAGGTACACCCATGATAACCTAATGTAAGTTAACAAAAAATGATGATTCTCCTAAAGCTAATCAAACAAGGTGCAGGTCAATGATCAGTGGATTATTCTATTTGAATTAGACCAGACCAGACATCATGAATGCTGTATGCATGGTTGCTAGATATCAAGCTGATTCGAAGGAATCACATGTAACTACAATAAAGATAATTTTTAGATACTTGAAAGGGATAGTTGACTTTGGTCTATGGTATCCTAAGGATGACGATCTTACTTTGAATTCCTTTACAAATGTAGATTGGGAAGGAGATGTGGATGATACGAAAAGTACAAGTGGTGGTTCATTCTTCTTGGGGAAGAAGTTGGTATCTTGGTTAAGTAAAAAGCATAATTCCATTTCCTTATCTACTTCTGAGGTAGAATATATTGCTGCTGCAAACAATTGCACTCAAGTAATATGGATGAAGCAGATGTTGAGAGATATTAGAATTGAGTATGATAAGCCTATTGCTATATTTTGTGACATTCAAGTGCCATAAACATTTCCAATAATCTAATGCTACATTCAAAGACAAAACATATATCTATCAAGTATCACTTTTTGAGAGACAAAGTGAGTGATAAAGAAGTCAGACTGGAGTATGTGCCTACTAAGAAAAAAATTGTAGATATATTTACTAATCCATTTCCTAAGGATACTTTTGAGTATCTTAGAGGGAAGTTAGGGGTGATTTTCCCTCCTAATCTGAACTAAGATGAAAGTCTTTGCATCAATCCGTGCACTTACAGTCAGATCTTGTTTCAGATTGATATTATGGTGGCTGCTACTCAGGGGGAGTAGTCAAATGATTCAAATATGTGGTTTACAGCTTGTGTACCTTTGCCATTGATGTTAAAGGGGGAGAGGACTAATGTGAAAAACCTTTGAGGAAGAAAAGGGGAGAAGAGTAACGTAAGGATGAGAAGAACAGTATGAGAAGAAGGAGACTGTTGGAGAAGAGCTAGTTGTGTTGATGGTATTTTTCACATCATGTGTTTCCATCAATGCCAAAGGGGGAGATTGTTGGATGTTGTGGTTGTGTTGCTGATATGTGGTTTTCATTATTGTTAGCACTATTAGTATTGATGCCATCAAGGTTGTATATGTCGAGGATATTGAGAAAATTATAATAAATATGTTGCAGATAGTCTGTGAAGCCCTGAAGATCAGAGTGGTGGAAATTTCAGTAAGTTGGTATTCAGAAGTCATGCATTAAATGATTTGTTTATGATCCTATCTAGTTTATCCTCTAGAATTCTCAGAGGTGCGCATCAAGATTGGATAAAGTTATGAGTTTTTGTGTTCCTACAGTCATTCTGTCACTGTAACTGGTGTTTCTCGAAGAAGAAAATGTAATTCTAGTTAATTGAGTTGTTGCGTACATTCCTAAGATGTTCGTTGATGTTTCTAGATTGTGCTCTATCATTGTGGTACGTCCACATTGATCAGTGTGTTCATGATCAGATATTTTTTCTTTGTGTGTTTGAATTTTCATGTTCTTGGCCGACATGGTGGTTGTAGAACGTTGTGGATCCTTGTGGATTAATTTTTGAATGCTTGGTGTATTTGAGGATACTTATTTAGGTCTTCATTATGTTGTGACCGACTTAGGTTGCTACTCATTGATATTTGTTCATGAATCAGGCTGATAGTTTGTGTTCATCTATTCTTTATTTTTGGCTGACAGAGTTGTTGATGTAAATCCATGAAGCGGATATATAAGAGCAATTTTTTTCTTCATTTGGAGTGAGTGTATGCGTAGTGTGTGCGAATAAAGATCAGATCATTCAATTGTAGAGCAAAGTGTGAATAATTTTGAGCGAATTATGAAGAAGTATTTTTGTGCCTAACCAGAACCATCTTCAGGCTTTTGAAGAAGCTAATTTCTCAGTTCAATCTCTTCAGATGGATTTAATCTGAAAATCTTATCTAAGGCAGTGAGCCTTCCCTTTGAGTAGTGAGCTCTGGGTAGTGTGCCTGAATGCATGTGCATTCCCATTATTCATTTCTCTTAAACTTTAACAGGGTATAAATTGTGGATTAACCTCCACTATGGTTTTTCCCCTAACAGGGTTTCCACACAAAAATCTTGGTGTTGTGTGTTTCTGATATGTTGTTGATTCATGCTTTCACTATTAATTATCAGATCTGAGATTAAAGGTTGATAAAGGTTAAATAAGTTTAAATTCTGTAACAACTGATTCACCCTGCATCTCAGTTGTCTATCCTTGTTTTTCCAACATTATGTAGGGTTAATTTTCATCAAACAATTGATGATATGGCTTGTTTTAGGATCTTGTTGGTATTCAAGCGATTCCTATGCAGTGAGCTCAAGGGGGTGTTTCATGACATATTCTACCTCATACCCCATGTGTAATGGATTGTGTGGTTGTTGTGATGGGGTAGAGTGGCTCCTAGGATTGAATTATTGCTGGGTCAGATCAGTTGTGGTAGATGTAGTGTTGGTTTGTTCTATGTTTTTCTTATGGTGTGATCTCATTGTAACCATAAATTATGGATCAACTATGGGAGAGGTGTGTTGAGATTTGTATTATTGGAACTCTCTAGTTGACTCAAATTTTGATAAAAGGGACCCTCTAAGTTATTTTGGACCAATGGTGTAAGTGGATGATGAAAAATGGGTGAGTGATATGGATGACAAACTTTCTAAACTTTGGACAACACTTTAGACTAAAGGTTTGATATTTGATGTTTTGGATAAAGGTGATAATGAACATGTGAATCTAAAGGTATACTTGTGACCTTTAAGATATACTTTTTCAAAAGGATGATGAATAACTCAACTAATTTCATGGAAAAGGATTCATTTACACACACATAGCTAAGTTAGGGGATTGATTTGATGATAACCTAAGTCTAGAATGTTGATGTGTCCAAAGTTTCAAAGTTGTTTGTAAGTGGGATGTCCAAATGTGTTTTGAGATGGATGAGATGTTTGACCCAAATATTTCAACCTAAAAGGGACCTTTGTTTACAAGACCAAGGTAGACAAAAAAATGCTTTACCCCTAAAGTGATAAACTCAAGAACTCAATTTTTGGAAATACATTTCCTTTCTATTACTTTGTTGCTTGGAAGTCAATGTGTTTTGAAAATAAGCCCAATGTGTGGTGTGTTCATTTTTGAGTTAATCTTTGATTAGTGAGATTAATTCATTACTACATCAAGATGTATTAATTAAGTTCAAACTAAAATGTCTATGACTAAGCAACTTTCATTCTAAAAAGTCCAGTATGTGAAAATCAAGAGGCTAAATCCATAGTTTCCTATATTGACTTTGGAATGTGTGAATTGAGATATAGCCCAAATATTTAGAAGCCTCTAAAGAAAAATCCTTAGGGACAAGCAAAAATATTGGGTTTTTCAAATGAATTCACACTAAGTCAAAAGGTTTTGAAATTTGAAGAACATGTTAATGTTTGTTTTCAAAATTGTTTTGAAACTAAGAAAAGTGTCAAAATGACTCAATAAGAACAAGCAATAACTATAAGGAAGCTAAGGTAGTAGAAAAACTTCCTACACTAATCTTGAGAGGATAATAATGCAAAAATTTTACAAATATTTAACAACTAGAAAAAATTAAACAAAAATAGACATAAATATCATGCATACCACAACATAGTGATTTACATAGGGGAAACCCTTTCGGAAAAAAAACCCCACACTCCAAAAGCTGCCCAATATATTATTAAAAAATCATAGAGATTACAATATACTTGTAGATCAAGATTCTCACAGGAGTATCACCACTTAGAGATCTAGAGGCAACACAACCGCTATCAGACTATCAAAATACATCACAATACATAGTCGTTATACAACACCATCATAAAATAGGGTTTTCTTCTAGGGCAAGTCAAGCTAATAAATATGAGACATAATGATGAATGGTCCAGACTTACAATAATAAAATATGAATAATTTTTTATTTTTGGGAGCGTGGCCCCTAATCCCTCGCTAGGGCACACTACCCCTAGACCCCAACTAGGGGGATATCCCCCTGAACCCCTTTTGGGGAGGGGAATCCCCTCCATGCCCCATCGTCATTATCGAATGGACAATACCTTATGTATCAATAGCACCTTGTGTAATTGCAAGGTTGAGACACATTTTCTCAATAATAACAACCCTATAGAGTAGGTACAAACGTCTTAGTAGGCTTACCTCATCCCCTAAGGAATGGTGTAATTCATGAAGATGAAGTAGACAAATAGGCTATGCCAAGAAAATGTACCATCTTGACACACCAAGCAAAAGAGTCCCTTCCCTATTTTCTTTATTTCCTCAACCAAATATCGAACATGGTAAGTAACTTCTAGGAGTGGTGTGCCCCCTATGCACTACTTTAAAGTATATTTCAAAAACCAAGGATAGGTTGCTAAGACAAAGTGTTTAATGACAACTATGAACACTAAGACATACAGATCAAACACAAGCCACTTAACACTTTAGCCATTCCTACCCAACTCATTACGTTCAGACGAGGATGAGGCACAATATGCTATTCCCGCCATAGATTGAAGCTACTTTCTTTATATTTTGCAACCTTTATATAGCCCGTTGGTAAATGTGCTTTTTTAAGAGTTGCTTATATGAGTTCTCCATTGCAGGATGTGTCTCATTAGCAAGCCCTTATCTAAAAAAGACAAGAAAAATGCTATTTCTCTTCACCTAAGGTCACATGAAGTGCAAGGGGATAGGATACGTAGCAAGTTCTTGGGGTGACAATTTTCTTTTTGTACACTTGGAGTATTTCTCTTCACCCAAGATCACATGAAGTGCAAGGGGAGTGGATACACACTACAAGTTTACACAAGCAAAAAATTCATGTAATACAATCATTCTTTTTAAATCCTTAAAGGAAATTATGACTTCATTTTAAATAGCACCAAAATGAAGTATGAAGTTGTATTTGTTCAATTTTAACCAACATTGCAATGGTGAGGATGTATGGGCTCAATTTTAACCGAATTTGAAAGATTATTGTATTGTAAATTTAAAACCCAATTGAAAGTGAGTTGCCCTAAAACATGAAATCAAGCAACAAATAATGGGTTATATCATCCAAACTGAGAAAAATAAAAAATCCAAATTTTTAGATTTTTTTGGTATTTTATAGGTTCTAGTAAATCACATTTTCGAAGGTCTTCGGAGTGGAATTTGGGGTTGAATTTTGCATCAGTTCCTTAAAATTGAATTTTGAGCACCGAGTAGAAAGTTATGACCCCACCAAGTTGGGGTAAATAATTTCCTAGTTTTTCACTCCTTCCCAAATCTGGAAACTCAGTTAGCCTCATAGAAAAAACCAAAAGTCAATAAATGATTCGGGAGTGGATTAAATTGAAAAATCAAAGAAAAAATTAAAATCTAGCTCTCTATTTTACCTTGCAAAAGCATCATTATTCCAAAGAAGCATCTCTCTAGTAAAAAGAAAAAGCATCACTATTCTACAAAAATGTTGATGTAATGCAAAAGCATTGCTCTAATGAAAAGAAAAAGTGATTCTCTACTGTACCTATAAAAAAGTAGAGATATCAAAAGCGCCGCTCTAGTAAAAAAAAAAGCGTTGCCATAAAGCCAAAAGCATCATATTTCAAAAGCAACTCTGAATTTCAAAAAGTGTCACTGATTCAGAAAAGTGTTTCTCTAGTAAAAAACAATTTAGTAGCTCCCTACTTATAACCTTCAAAACACAAGAAACTCAAGAGAAATTGATCAAATTTGGTTAGTTATTCCCTCCTTCTAGCACCAAAATGTGACTATAATCATAAGATGAGCTAAATACACCAGATCCAATAGATTCTCAACAATATCTAACTAGTTAAGCTATAATCCCTATGAAATTATTGAAAGCATGAAACAAAGAAGCCATTAAACAAAACAATGAAGAAATGCACAAAGGATACCTAGTTAAATTCCTCAAACCTCATCCCATTGGGGGATTGGTGCTACATTGATATGGAATGACAACCATTTCCCAATCCCTTAGATTGAAACAAGCATGGTTTGACAGATCGATGAGTGATAATGGAGATTTGAACCATAATGGATGAAAAATGCTCAAATGAATGCTAATGGATGAAAGTGTGGATGCATTTCAACAACATATATTTTCTCAAATGATTGTGGATCCTTTATTCATAGAAGTGAGAGCTATTTATAGTCCATAAAATGGTGAATCAAGGGTCAAGATTGATTTGATCAATCAATGGATGAGATGCAATGAGAGGTGAAGGTATGGATCAAGGATATGGATGAGAATGCAAGATCACATGGATCAAAGAGTTAATCAATGGCTCACAATGATCTAAAGAAGCACACTTCCTAAAATTTAGGAAGTTTGTTAGGAAGTTGTTACAAAGGAATATTCTATTTTTAGAGCTCAAATGGAAGAGTATTCCAAGGGAATATTCCTATGCAAATGGATGGGTGAGGGAAAATAGCCAAATAGTTAATTAAGACAAATTTTTTATTGTGCAAGTTGAGTGAATTTAGGATTCTCATTAAATAACTTATTTATTTAATGAAAGGGGGTCAAATGACATTTAATTCATGTAATACGCCTCTGTTTTTCTCTTTGGTTTGGATAGTGTCCTACGTTGCTTTCTTTTGTTTTCTGGTTACTCATATACTTTGATATACTCTATGATGTTTATTATTTGATCGCTATTTATAGAGCGATGTGGACTATATGTTGTGGTGTGATGTTACTCTCTTTGATTTAATTATTTGAAATGCCTTTGATTAGTATAATGATGATTTGGAATAACATGGTTATTGATCATGAGTAGTTATATATGTTAGAACTGTCAGTTTCATGATAGTGTATTGGTGAAGGGGATGAAATTACATCACTTGCTTGTGAGATCCCTGCGATTCCATGACTTCCTCTTCACGGTGTGTTTTATTATGATATTTATATACATGTGCTATTTATGCCTCGTTTACAGGTTGTAGGTACATGCCATCGACTCCACCTAGCTTCATAGGTTTGAGCGTGTCCACCACCCAACAGTTAAGTTGATTGGGAGATAGTAGATAGGATACTTGTGTCAAGTCTTCATCCTAGTCTTAGTGTGTCATTGGGTCTAATCGGTTTGCTTGTTTAAAATTGTTTATTATTGTTTTGAATTATCATGTTAAAATGCTTTAAAAGGGGATTTAATGAATTTAATCATTTAAAGTTGATTATTAGATTAATTTTGTTTTAAGGTTAGAAGTTATAAATTAATAAATAAATAAATTTAATTTTATTGATAAATAGTTAATCCTTGGATTATATTGTTTATTGATTAACTAAATTAGTTAAATAGTTTAAATTTGAAAAGGGAAATGTTTGTAATTATTAAATATTTTAATTTTGAATTTTGGAGGATTTTATGCAAAATGGGTTGTTAGAGATATTTTGTAAATTTCAACATGTGTTAGAAGAAATTAATGAGTTGGTTGGGAAAATTAATTCATGAGAGAATATTTTGGCTTTGAGAGAGGAAGTGGAAAGCTTCTTCACTGCATAAGCACGAGATATTTTGGTTGTTGGAAAATTGTTTGAAAATAAGTTGGGCTATGATTGGTATGGGATCTAGATAATTTTTGGAGGAATTTGCTGTAGAAAGTATTTTTGTATTCTTGCATCCTTAGAAAAATTATTCTCGGAAATTCTTGTTGTGTTCAAGATTGTTGTTGTGAACAGGAAATCATATTACTCTGGAGGAAGCCATTGCTTTCCTAGAAAAATTGCTTGGAGCTGTGGAGGAGGCACTGCTTCAGATCTACAAATACTCAAGCATTGGACTACAGGTTCTTTCTTTTGTTTTTGTTAAGTTTTTAATTGGAAATTTTCTGGATTACAACTTCTTTATAAAAGATTGACTTGTGTTAACAAAATTGTATTGCCGTAAATAATTTCTCTGTAAATAAATTTATCTACAAACGTATTTTCTTCTATAGGTTGAAATTCTTTGTGGAAAACCTTAGACAATGACAATTTGGTATTATAGTGAAATTAGGGAAACCCAGAAGGAAATGTTTAGGGATCTGGAAAGAAAACCCCTCTCTGGAAGAAATTTTATTTTTTGTAAAAAAATGTTTTCTTGTAAGTTTGTTTTCTCAGGAATTTTTGTGTGAAATTAATTTGTGAGGAATTGTTTTGTTATTTCCTCTTAAGATTCTTGTTTGAGAAAAATTAAAAGATCTATTGTTATTTGGTTGAGAAATTTCACCTGTAGAATATCCTATGTGAAATTGGTTTTCCGTGATGTTTGTAAAATTTTTTCCTATAGAACTTATTTTGGAAATTATCTTCCTAGTTACAGTATTTATTAATCATTTTAAAAAAAAAAATATAAATCCTTATATATATACATACATATATATACATATATATATTGCAGAGTGAATATATATATATAATACTATTGAAATATATATGCACTCGACACCGTACGACGAGTTTATACTGTGTAGGGAGTAAAATTGTTTTAAGTCAGTGATTAAATTGTTTGGGGCTGGGAGGGTTTATTTACCCCACCACCTCCACACTCTTGAGGGGGAGGTACGACTGCCCATGGGTAACGCTCTCAACATAAATGTGGAGGGGGCACTGTCCCATGGGCAGGGCACCCCATGAGCTACGACTGCCGGCTGCACAACCATTGGGAATGGCAATGAACCCCCACACGAACCTTGCATACTATCATTCGCTTTTAAAGGATTTTGGTAGTTTATATATATATTTATTAAATATATATATATATATATATATTTAATATATATATATATATACATGGTTTATATTTTATATATATGTGTATATTATATATATATATATATATATATATATATATATGATGTATTTTTTTGTATGGATTTGGATTTAGTGTTGTTTATTAAATATTTAATATATATATTTAATGTATATATTTTCATTTATATCGAATTATATATATATATATATGATTATGTATATATTCATAGTATATATATTTAAATATATAATTAATGTTTTTAATTTAAAATTGGTGCATGCATAATTTGAGATTTGAAATGAATAATTTATTTGACTAAAATAATCTATTAGAGGAAATGGATATTTTTATTAAATAGAGGAAATTATTATTTTATTAATAATAAAGGAGGAAATTGAATTTTCAAATAAAATTAGATTTTTCTTCTCTATGAGTAAGAAGGGATTTTATTTTAATTAGTGAAATTGGGCAACTTTTATATTATTGTGTTCATTGAATGAGAATGGATTTAGAAAATCCAAATGTTAGATTTAATTCTTGTCTTGAATGCCTCTAGTATTTGATTTCTTCTAGTTACATTTTGTGGGGAAAAATTGGTAGAGTGTTAGCCAATAATTTGTAAGTCTTCCAGAAGGATCTTTAGATGATGGGGGTTGTTGTAATGTGTTGTCAACCCATTTTAATTTCCCTTGGGTAGTGCATGGAGTCATTTCATCGATTTATCTGGTTCCCATGAATGGGGATGTTTGCATCCTTTGTAAGGAGTGGATTTTGTGATTTGTTGCCTCTAGTGTTTGGAGTGGGTTTTGTTACGTGTTGCCTCCTAAGTATGGAGTGGGTTATTTTATCTATTTTTGTGTGCACTATGGTACCCTTGGTGGCTATTTTTTTCTATGTGTTGTTAAGTAGAAGAGTGGCTTCCGTTAGGGGCCAAATCCCTAAAGAGGTAAGACTGGGTAACCTTTAGAAGTAGTCAATCAAGTGAAAAATTAATTAAAGTATTTAGGGGTTTGGGTAGTAGCTTACACTAAATAAGATAAGTAGCCTCACTCATAGACTTAAGTGCTTGTTTGGGCTTGGGATGAGTGGGAAGGCCTGGAATGGTGAAGGTCATCTACCTTGTCTTTTTGAAAGGTATTTGAATCTGCATGAGTGAGTATGAGGGCTGAGGATCGGTTGAGGTTTCAAGATACCCCATACTGGGGGCTAGGGCCTAGGAAGATCCACATTGGGTAACTCATGTCGAGATGTGTGATGACACCCTATCTATGAAAACATGGTTTTATGTGTATGGTTATTTTAACATACTTGATTTGTTCATCTCTAGAAGCACTGTAACCCATGTTTATTGTCGTAGTGTTGTAATTGTGTTTGTTTGAGTCAGTATGAGTCAACCTGTGTCTAGAGGTAGTAGGTTTGGCCTTGTATTCTTGTTACTATCTCCTAGCACGGGGGTGGGCCTATGGGTACCACTTGGTTGGGAGGAATGTGCACCCTACACTGTTGGGTCCTCTTTATCTTCATATTGTGATGGCGAGATTTCCAGTTGGAGAGCTCGTGGATTATAGTTTATATTTCATGCTTTGTAAATTGTATAGATGGGTTTTGTAATTTATTACCCCTTAGTTGTATTCGAGGAGTTTTCTTGTATTATGTAACACATTTGTATGAACTACCTCATTCGGGGAATGAGTGATGTAATCTTATTTGATGAGTTAATGTTATTTGAAATCTTTATGTATTTATTATCTTGATGATGTAATTTCATGTATGGAATGTATGATTAGTTATTTCCCTAAGTAGTTAGTCATGCTATGGATGCAATTATGTTTTATGTATGGGTTTAAGCGTAACCTTAGTCTTGTAGCCTTAGAGGTTGTTGGCAATAGGTAGTGAACTTACATGTTTATTATACTTTAAAATAAAAAAAATTGTGTGCTTCCGTAGATAATTGCAACTTCCTCTAAGGTTACGTGGCGGGGCATAAAAATTCATTAATTAAGATTATTTAATTAAATGAGAGGACATAAGCAATTTAATCAAATAATTCATATTAATAAATTAAATAAGATGAAATTTAGTGTGAAAGGGGGTGAGTTAGTCGAATGATAATGATCATTTGATTAATAGGAGAAATTCATTCATTTAATTAAACAATGAATATTATTCAATTAAACGGTCGAAAAGAGGTGATTCAGGATGAAATAGTGTTAGTAATCAGATTCAAGTGTGCAATATGAGTCAAGACAATTTTAAGTGTCTACAAATAATAAATATTTTCCATACAAGAAGTAATAAAGAAGTGAATCAATTAAATCTAAATGAACCATAATTTTTAAGAAGTGTTACAAAGTGTTAGGTTCACCAAAACGTAAGAGAATAATTTTAAATATTTAAAGAAAATATAAATTCAAATAACAAAAGCTTCAATTACCTCAAATGGGGTGACTATAAATTATAAAATAAATTTATTTGCATCAAAGAAATGACTTTGTAACTTAGCAACTAGAACACAAAATAGAAAGTGCTAAATTATAACTAGATTATAAAACTGAGAACTTAAATATTATATAAAACGAAAGTATAGATAAAGGTGAACCTGGCACTAGACGAGGAAGTTGTCAACCTTGAACACCAACATACAACACAAAATATAGTACACCACTATATCCTCTCGACATAATCAACCAAAAAATCCTACATAACACTCATTACTAGTTTCTAGAATGCTTCAAGTTGCACACAAGGAAAAATAGGATCAATGTTGGGGGTTGTTTTGGGGTTTGTCTCAGTCAAACACCCATTTTAATATTTTGATCTCCATGGATAGCTAGATTGGATGTGATAAAAATATAATGATAAATAATTATTTTTAAATCCTAGTGATATTAGGAATTTAAAAGTAGAGATACAAATAAGATAGAGATATGGTGTCAACCTTGGTCTATAGGAAAAACACTATGAGATTCTATAAATTTTGATAAATGATAAATGACATATTAATATTGAAAGATTACTATTCTAATAATTCCAAATAATAAACTAATAAAAAAAGAAAAAAAATAGCATTTCCAATAGCGTTGGCCTTCCTGTCTTGAGATTCACAATGAATTTTTGCAATGAGAGGTTGAGGAAGCTTGGGTTGTTACCAAAACAAGTATATAATGAGATCTTAAATTCTTGCTGTGAGAAATATTCAATGTATGAGTGTATTTTGATAAAGTTTCCTTTAACTAAGGAGTTAGAGTTTCCCTTTCTTGAGAGAGAGAAAATTTGTTGCATAGAATGGAAAAGGAAAGATTTTTTGTTTGGTCGAATGAGTAGGAATAGAATTATTATTTTGTACAAGTGTTACGACACATGTCATAAACAATCCATTCAAAGGATGTGCCAAATAAAATCTCAAAAATTCCTTGGATGCTAGCACATCATGTAGACATCTACACATAGCATTGTAGTCTAAAGGAATTATGTTGATTTTTAAACAATAGGTTGATAACGCTTCATCTTTTCCAATTGTGGAATTAGAATATTTGAAGTCAAGATATAAGGTTTATCATAAGTATCAAAATTAAAGTGAACACAATGCATAAGTGTGAAATTGTAATAATATGCAATTTTTGACACTACATACACAAAACCTAAAGCCTCTTTATGTACATTGTTGCATGTATACCAAAACTTATACACTGATAATATATTATGTAGTCTTTCTCTATACCTAGATTCTCTTTGTTGATGTAGTTTTTATCCACACACAACATAGATAAAATCTATAAATGAAATCTTATTTCTCTTTTAAGACTTCAAATTTTAAGACATAACTTAATATCCCAAGGCTTCGATAGTCAAGTCTTGACACACTACTTTTCACTAAAAGTTCATTGTAGGATGATTTCACAAAGGGACTTACAAAAAATTTCTTTACTTTCTAGAAATCGAAGATGAAATGAACTTACTGGATACTTTACTAAACATACAATTTTACCTTAATTTGCAAAGATCACATGTTATTTTGATGAATTTGAAAACATTGTGAAAAAAATTGATCAATTCTTCTAGAATTAGTCAACATATATTTTAAAAAAGAAAAAAATATTAAGAGAGGAAGGAAAGGGTTAAAAATAATAGCAATCACACATGAATATCCTTCAATAATTATTAATTGAGACCTAAATCGCTCCATGCTTTACCATAATTATTCACAACTACACATAGAGGATACAAATACTCAAAGGAAACTTATCGCACCAAAGAATGATCAAATATACAAAAAAATTTATGCAACAATTTGATAGTTCAAAGAAAATGACAAGTTTACATCCATGTAATATTTATGACCTATAGTTGGCACAAAGTTCACAAAATTTAATAATATAAAAATGATCTCACTGATGTGAGAGAAAACTATGAAGTAAACAATAGTTGAAAATTCTTCAACTTATTTCTCAACAAGTATAACCAATTTCTAATCCCTCAAAATGAATAAATATGGACCCTTCATAGAAACAAGGTACTAAGAGTTGGTTACAATGGTTTATATTACATCTCAAAACATGGTTGGTCACAATTGAAAAGGTAGTGGTATATTCTATTTGTATGAACACCTTTATAGTTGGCATAAGAGAATATTCTCTAGAATCAACATCTTTGCATTTTAAATTTGGTATATTATTTTTTATATTCATACCTTTGCAGAAAAATAGTTGACAACATATTCCATGAGTTGTATCGACATTAAAAAAAGACTAAGAAAAAATCAAATTTTTGATGACATGGCAATGAGGAAATTGGACATAAAAATTCATAGAATTTGTGTGCACCAGAAAACCCACAAGATTGGGAAAATACTTTCTCAAGTGTCCACTTTAGTAAAATATTCAATTATGCATTATAAAATTTCCAATGCAATCTCTTTTCTTTAATATTCATTGAAGGTAATCAAAGTGTTGGTGTAATTAAATGTGTTGTACCTTGTCCTAGGTCATAGTTACACCTTAGTTAAGTTTACTTAGGGACCACATAGGAGGGAGTTGGAGCTTTTCCACCTTTGGTGGACTTATCATGTTATTACTTTATCACTTCCACCTTTCATGGACATATCATGTGATTACCTCTCCACCTTTTGTGGGTGATCCACCATTTGTGGTGATTATCACATTATCACTTTTCCACTTTAGGTGGAGTGATAGCTTTTCATAGTTGTCTCATGTCATAAGATTACGACACTTGTCATAATCTTATGCCCTTCTATGTTCTCACCTTGGCTATATAACCAAGGGGTCTCCTATGTATAATCAATCATATCACAATCATATCATTGAATCGATTGATAATAATACAGTTCATTCTTGTCACATTATATTCTTTTTTTTTGTGCTTTCAATTTGGTCTCAAGATCTTGGCAGCCATAGCCAATTCTAACATGGTATCAGAGAAGGTTCGGTGCCATTGTATAGGCTTTTTTTGAAGAGAGATACCAGATTTGGGGAGGTTCCATTTTTGAATTTTTATTGCAAGTTCATATCAAAGCTTGCTAGTGCAAATATGAGCTCACCATTGTGTTTGGAAGGTTCGAGAAAGTCGATTTTTCCTTTTGTTTCATCCAAATCGGACATACAAGGCCAAATCTATGAGGGTTTGAAGTTGAGGAGTGGTTGACATATTCATAAGGTAGCTGCATTTTGGAGCATTTTGGGTCAAATCCGACCCTTCCATCGCGTCTAGAAGGGTCAAAAACCTTAAGATCGATTGTAAATTCGTTAGAATCAGACACTTTTGCTCGGAGCCATCATGGAAAATTTTTCTCCTCCTCGACCGTACAAACACCATTATGATAGTATGGTACAATTTTTCAAAAAATAAATAAAAAAAAAGTTTTTGAAAAATTTAAAAAGGCTGATTGATTTTCAAAAAGTTTGTATTATAATTTAAAAAAAAATAAAAATCAAACAATTTAAAAAAAAAAAAAACAAATAATATATTTTTTTTATGGACTGGTTTCATTGGCCGCGGTACATAAATTACCATAGACCCACAAACTTATGATACCTCTGGCCACGTGGTAGCTGGCTACTAGCCCGTTGTGGCTCCACCTCTATTCGCGGGCTCGTTCTTTGCATCTACTGGCAAAAAAATAAAATCTCGGCCACAATAAATAGACCGACGACCAATTCAAAAGAATCGACGAGCTCACATAGTGATGGTTGGGCCTTTGAAAATCCAGTGGTCACTTTCCTGCATAAACCGGTGAATATAAAGATTCTGGGCATATTCCGCAGATTTCCTCCAGCGATGCCCGTCAAATTTAATCGATTGCAGGAGGTGATGACTATAAAAGCGTCAAATTTAAGACATGAATACTATGAATGTTCTTTCATTGCAGGAGCATATTATTTTTTGATGGGTCCAAGATTGTCAAATTTAATCACCTAAACTATTGACGTCAACAGTCTTTTGAAATTTTTGGACCCCCTTCCATTGAGCCTTTTGATTTTGAAGGCGAACTTTAAAGCTCCATATCTTGGTCATTTTGACTCCTTTTTTTTGAGCAATTTTTTTTTGATTTGGGCTAATTTTTCATGCTCTTCGCAGTGGTACAATCAGCTTTTGGTTTTGGTGTCTGGTTTTTCCAGAAATTGCAGATTCTGATAGGTGTTGTTGCTTTGTCCTCATTTTGGGAACTTCGGAAGTTCATATCTTGTTCCTACGGTAACATTTTTGGGTGATTTTTTTTTTGAAAGTGCATGATTTTTCATGTACTTTCCAGTGGCATAATCACATTTATCTCATCTACTATAAATTTTTCACTTTGAGCTTGAGGCCTATTTTGGCAATTTGTATGTACCAAGATCAAAGTCCACTTTGTTAGTTTGGCAAGTGGCAACTGTAAATGCACTAAATATAAAGTCCCAAATTAGATATTTCTTGGGGGATTTCTTGATTGAGTGATTTGGGGGGGTAATCTTGTAGTGGTTGGTTGCATTCTTTTGCTTGGTTTGTGTTCTTGCAATGGGGAAATCTCAAATTGAACTCATAACTCCACATAATTATGCTACATGGAGAAAATCAGTATGAAAATATCTCATGATGAAAGGTCTAATAGGTCATCTAAAGGACACCATTAAACAACCTACTGATGCTAAAAAATTGGAAAAATGGGAGATTGACTATGAAAAACACTTGGATGCATATGCTCATTAGTCTCATTTGATTTGCAATTTCATATTGAATCATGTAAAACACCCAAAGAGCCATGGGAAAATTTTGAAAAATTGTATGGTAAAACATATAAGATTAGGGGCTATCAGATTGATAATGATTTGATAAATCTTGATCGTAAAATTTTTGACCACATCCAAGGCTACATCTCCAAAATCAAACAACTAAGAACACAGTTGAAAGAATGCAGTATTGATAAAGAAGATTTACAATTTATTCTAAATGTGTTATCCAAGCTTGGTCCCGAGTATTCAGTGTTTGTTTCTGGCTTTCATACCCATTGAATTTCTACGGGAGCACCATATGTTGATCCTAAGTTTGGTGACTTTGCAAATCTCCCAATCCAAGAGGAAGCTAAGTTAATGAACATGGGTCTAATCAAGTCTTCTAAGCCACATGCATTGGTGTCTAGTGAGTCAAAGGTACAAAAATAATCAGGTAATCTTGATAAGAAATAAAAGATGAAAAAGAACAAGCCACATAAAGAATTAGAATCTTCAAAAGGAGAATCATCTAAGAAGGAGAGGCCTTTTTGTGCATATTACAAGAAGGATGGACATGAAGAACACTATTGTTATAAGAAGGATATTGATGAGTTGAAAAATCTTCTCAAAAGGAATCACATTGATTTTCCTTCTAGAATGTCTGAATCACCTTCTCCTTCTTCTTCAAAATAATCTAAAAAGGACAAAGGTCAAGCATCTACATTAAGAAATAAAGGACATGATCTTTGAGCTTTTTCAGGTCTTGGATTAGGGAGACGACTTCTAGATTCAGGAGAATCTCATCATATGACATCTTCATAGTCTATATTCTCTTCTTTTCAACCTTGTAATATGTCTACTATCTTGATGGGAAACAATACATACATGAGTGTAATTGGGAAGGGATCTATTAGTTTTGGGGACAACACTTTCCAAGATGTTTTGTGTGTTCCTCATTTGGCGAACAATCTTCTTTCCATATATTAGATTACACATGGTGGAGATGGGAGAACTATGGAGTTCACACCCAATTCAGTCATAATTCAAGACTTGGAGAGTAGAGAGATCATTGCTACTGGGGCGGTTGATCATTCATCTTGGTTGTATACCTTTGCAGATTTTGCTTATGATGGTGACATTGTTCATTCAGCTGTTGATCACAACGATGATTCAGAGAAGACATTTGGCTACTTGAACTTGGGAGTTCTCACATCAGATCTAGTTCTTGAGTCATGTATTCTATCTCCTCCACCTATTGTTGTAGTTGATGATGCTTGTGATTCTATAGTTTTAGTTCCTTGTGATTTAGTGCAGTAGGATATGCATTGTCTTCCCGATATGGCTACTTTGGATGACTTCTTGACAGGTATTTCAGATTTGTTTGTGGAGTCTCATATTGCAGATTTGGGAGATATGATTGATAACATTCATCTTCTCTTTGATGAAGATGCTCCTTCTTCATTTGTTGTGAGGGAAAAATCTAACCCTCTTGTTCACTTTCTACATGATCATTCTTTGTAGTTTAGCATGAGTGTGGATACTTTTGGAAAATATTTGGAGGAGGCTTCTTTATCTTCAGAGGGGATATCTTTCTCTTTGGATTGTGGTCTACATTCATCTCTACTAGATGTTGTATTTTCCTCTTCAACAGTGTGGTCTAGAGCACCTGTTTGGAGTGTGTCAGCTTTCGACATCGACATGGAGACACTTGAGCATCATTCAGAGATATCATACATCATCCATATTCCTTACATCCTACATACATATTTGGTTATGTTTCTTCCTAAGGGGAGGAATGTTGTTCGACAAGACTGGATCTGTTAGAACTGTAAAATTTTGGATTTTTACAGTCTGTTGCATTCAAGAGTTTCCAGCATTAAGTCCTTATCATAAGCATAAAATCACTTCTTTGTATTGTCTTGCTTATTCTTTGTCATGTGACTCATTAGAATCCGTCTAGCTCTTTGTATTTCATTAGAAGTCCCATATCGGCAAGACATAGTAAAAGTCTCCCCGACCTATATTTTTAACTAACATGTATTATTGCAGACAATCGACAAGACTTTTCTTTTGTTTCGGCAAATGAAAAGATTCACAACGAAAAAATAGGCATTTCGGGGTAACATTATACCGAAGTATTTTTCTTGCTGACCGACATATAGAAAAGGTATATCGGCATATGCTGGGGTGTCGTTGTAGTGTCACGGTGAATTCAGTTGGTCTTGCCGACTAGCATGTGGAGGGATCATTTTGGCTAAGCTGATGGGTATCGGCATGAAGTCATAACGAAATCATTTCGTCTTATTGATTGGCTTGCAAGCAAATGTGTTGGTAAGACTTATGTGTGTCGGGGAAGGTCTTGGCGAAGTGATTATTGTCTTTCTGAACTTAATGCGGGGGGATTCAAAAAGCTATTGGAGAAAGTATTGGGGTCTTAATGATTTAAAACATATGTCGATAGAGATATGCATCGCCAGGAGAAGATCTTTTCGACATAAGTTTCACCTAAGGTTGAATGTTATACCGACAAGTAGTTCGGGGTGAGTTTCACCGAATAGGGGTAATCTGGAGGAGTGATTTTGGTAAGACATTTGGCATCGATATAAGTCTTCCCAAAAGTTTACTGTCTTACCAAAGGTATTTTTTTATTTGGTGGGGTTTATTTCTTCGGTGAGAAAGCTTGGTGGATACACGGAAATGAGAGTTCATCGGTGAAAGGGTGATTTTGTCTCAACGACTATGGCTTGAAGAATGCATATCGATATGACACAATGAAGTCTATGTAGCATCTCCCCGACTCGGAATTGTTATAGCAACATAAAAAAGGGAGTGACAGCCAACATTTTTTGGATCCCAAGTGTCGGTAAGACCACATTATGTCTTGGCGAGAGTTGTAATAAACGTTGCAAAAAGTTTTGCCCCAGATTTGAAAGTATCTTATCGAGAGGACATTTGATGCGACAGTGCCAGTTTCAAATTGGTTTTCATTCATGCTTCATTAATGGCATGACAGGATATAGCAATAAAGTTTGTATCAATTCTTTAATTCTGAATTGATTACAGGAGAATTGGCATGCTGAATAGAGAACCGGGACGTTTTTCAGTCTGAGGAGCTCGAGCAGAATACTGTAAGTGATTGTTTCTTGGTTTTTTATATTTTAATTTTGTAAGCTTGAGAATGGAGTCTTCTGGTTCTGGAAAGGGTAAGGGTAGAAAGCCTGGTGAGAGTGGTATGTCAAAAGGAAAGAAACAAAAGGTTGATACAGAGCATGAGGGCACTAAAAGGAGGTTGAACCAAGACCTTATTGATCAACTACCTGGCTCGGGGCCTAAGGCTAGAAGGTCCGCACAAGTTAGGGTAGAAGTTGATAAATTAGATGACTAGTGCAAGTTCATAGGTGATGTCTGGACTGCCATAAGAGGGTATGAGCTATTCAATTTCCATTACCACAGAAGAAGTCGCTTTGAACCAGTCTGTAACCCACGAAAATTGAATGTAGGGAAACTAGTGTGCCCTAATATTTTTGTAAATGTAGAATTAGTAAAATTGCTTGTAGATAATTATGATCCAAACCATAAGGCTATATGTGACCCATCTGGAAAACCACAGATATATGTGTCTAAAGAAGCAATAGGCGAGGTTTTCAAATTGGAAGGATTTTTTAATGAGGAGATCAATTGTGAAGAGTTGGAAAAGGAATTTTCAAGAATGGATACAATATATAAGGGTTGGAGGTTGCCTATCTATAGAATTAAACAGGGTAACAAGTCATAACCTCTGCAAGATAGTGAGGGGCCTCCTTATCATGTAGATTTGTTTGAGCCTTATATGAAGTACACATCTTTCTCAGTGTGTCAAGTGTTGGGGATGGATGCCCCGGAACTCATGTCAATTGTGCCAATGATTATCACAGTAGATATTCAGTATCACAACACTAGGCCATTTGATTATGCTTCATACATTTCTAGGGAGCTTGATTCAGGATTGGTGGCTATAAAGGGTGGAGCTTCTATTGTTCATCTTAGTTAGTATTCATTGTTAATGCACTTGGTGCTGTATTTTGGACAGGAGTTGGGAGTATGGCCTCCAAAGATGAGAGTTTCTCAAATTGGTAAGGAGGGTGAAGCATTACCTATTCAGTTGTGGACTGCTGTTTGGGACAGCAGGTTTGATAATTCTAGTTTCATCCATTTTGAAGAATATTTTGTGAAAACTTTGTACAAATTGTATAAATACCCTTGTAATTATTCATTGACTGATGAGATTAAAAGATTTCTTCATCCAAAAGATTTCAGTGGGCCAGTTGATCATAATTGGGGTGACTAGTATTGTTTGGAAGGAGCTACAATGATCAGAGTGTATGGATTTGAAGGTACCCCTTTTATTCTACCAAGGACAGTTCCAAACAGAATTGCATATTTGGAAATTGTTAGACAAATGGATTACAGCAGTGTGTTGATTTTCAGTTCTTATGGGAAACATGCTTTTATGCCTAGTACATTATGCTTTGGTGATTTCACTGTGTTGGCCAAGGAGGGATATAATTCAATCCATGATAGATTGTTACATTATAATATGAAAAGTGGTCCACCTAGGAAAAACTTTGACCCTGAAGGATATATCAATTTAGCCAAAGAAAGGATTAACTTTGGAAGATATCAGCATGTACCTTATCCTTTTGATGATATGATAAAAAATCTGGATGAAGAGGAAGCAGAGGGGGTGGTTGAGAGCTATAACAAGGGGTTACAGGATACGGGAATATTGTCTTCTGGGGGTGAGGAAACCCCAATGGATAAAGTGCCACAGAGCAGTACAGAGAGAGTATCTAGGTTAAGGACTCAGAGGTATGTTTGCCCCACTAGAGAACAAAGTATTGAAAGTGGTGATGTTGATGCAAGGCATATGGAATATAGGTCTTTTGTTTCAGATGATGAGTTTATAAATTCTCCAGAATTCAAAGCATTCTTGTACAAACAGAAGGGGAAGGAAATAAGAGAAAATGTTGGTGCTGTCACTTTTGGGAATGAGGAGCAATTATTGGGTCAATTGAGAAAATGTGTGGATGATGAAATGACAAATATGACTCCTGAAGAGGGGAGGAAACTATTGGAGAATGCTGGTGTTATGATTTTTCCTAGACTTGATTTGAACTCTGCTTTAGTTTTTGATAGTTTCTTAAGATATAGTAATACTACACACAAACTTGATAAGGAAAAGGTGACAGAGGTGTATGCAAGCTCTAAGTATAATACTGATGAGGGATCATTGATGATATGGGCTTTGTACCCACCCCACAGGAAATCAGTAGTAATTGATACAGAGAAGGCATTTGGCCATGTTATGACCCTGAAGGTTGGAGAGGCTGATCCTGTGGTTACTGTAGAGATTGGGATAGATATTGCAAAATTGAATAAAGCACAGATCCAGGCACTGATAAGAGAAAGATAAATGTATAATGCAAATAATGAGAGAATGTTAAGAGAAAATGATAGATTGAAAGATTTGGTTGGTATTCCAATAGATCCAACCAAAATTCTCACTCAAGGAGAAAGCTCTCAGGCAAAAGATCATTGGATAGGGTCAAGTGCTTATAATTAGGGAAAGTATGATGCAATTGTAGCAATTGCTAAGAGGAGGTAGGACAATTTGACATCTTGGTTAAATCAATTGTTGGAAAGTATTCTTGTACGCTGGATGCGTTGAAGGAGCATGAAAGGATGAATGAGCGAGTTATGGATAAGTTTCATGAATTGGTCCCACGTGATGAGGCTAACAGTACTACACTTGATGCTGCAAATCATATTATCATTCACCATAAAAAATTCTATAAGGAATTACAGGGGGATAAACAAGGATTAATTGAAGCTACCAAGAACACTGTGATCGCATTCTCCAATAGTAAAGGGGAGTTGAAAGATGCCACTAGGTGGAAGAATGAATGTGACACAGTGCTGAAGGGAATCATGAAGACATCTTCTGTAGAGGATACAACATTAGAGGAACTGGGCGAGCAATATGAGGAAATGGTGAATATGAAATCACGATCCAGAATGCTGTCGAAGATGCGGATACGTATAAGCGCCAGGATTATTTGGACCACCTCGCTAAAACTCACTTATGGCTAACTAGAGCCTAATTATTCTCTATCTTTGTTTTGAGTTTTGTCTTTTCCTATTTCCAAAAGGACGTGTCCTTTCATTTTCTCAATGTATAAATGTTTATTTTGAAAACAATATAGGAGGTAGATTTAGATAGAGATAGCGAATAGACAAAAATATACATTTTTTGGGCAAAGATGAGACTGGTTGCATATGTAAAATCATGGAGATATCAATGAAAATATGATATGATGGTGCAATTTTTTCTGGTATCAGTTGGTTATGATATTTTTCGAAGAGTATTATTGAAGTTGTCTTCGTAATGGTGTTTTCTGGTTGTTCGAATTGGTGTAAATAAGTTTATACCTAGTTTGTCAATCCACATTTGCTGCATCTATATGGTCAATTAATTGTTTCATTCCAGTAAAGATTAAATTCTCTCAATTGATCATAATAATTAGGGAATATCAATTGGATTATCAAGAAGAACTCAATAATCATAATTTTGCATGTTTATACAAGCTGTAAACCAAATAAAATGCTAAACAACTTGAATGTTTGCCAGAACAAATAAACTCGTTTCAGATTTCTCTTGACTCCGTGAACCCTATAAGGCACTGGTCTTTTCGTTTTCATTCTTTGGTTTCTCTCACATTGTTTTACATCTATTATCTAAGCGTATTAGGGTTTAGTTTTGAGTATTGATGTGTAATTTGTACTAACTTTGTTTTATTTTGTCCATTTCAAATCACTATCTTGGACAAATTAGGGCAATAGGAAAAGACCAAAAGTCAAATCTACTTAATTCAGTTAGGTATAGCCGCCTAGGTCTAGCAACACCTAAAGAGTAGAAGGTTTAATTGTTTCAAACCTTGTTCTGTTACCCTAAAGCGTTGTGAAGGCTTGGCAACCTTTCATGGTTCAAACCTGCATTTTTGAGAGCTAACAAATTGGCGACTCTGCTGGGGAACAACAAAGAATCTGCGGCTTAATCATAGAGTCAAAAGCCCTATATACAGACTCCGTTGGGAATAATAAGTAACAATCCTTTTCTCACTTTCAAAAAAGTTAGTGGCGACTCTGATTTGAACATTGCAATATGAATGGAAGAATATCTCAATTTAGGGGGGGTCATTCTGGAGTTCCTCCTTGCAATAGTAAGTGGACGCATAAAGATGATAAGGTTGACAAGGGTAAAGGGAAATATGAGGACATGTTCTTGACAAACAAAGACAAGTCATCAATACCTTTTGGTGAGAATTGTTTTGACACATGTAAAGATAGTTCAACTAAAGAGCCTTGTACCCCTAAGGATCAGAAAAATCCTTTTTACAACCCTCAGAAACAAGCCGAATTTGAAGCTGGACTCAAATCTGAAAGACTTAGAATTCAACATGAATATGACCAAAAGATGTAGGGTGATCATAATGGACTTACTAATCAGGAGATTCATCAAGAAGATTATGAATCTTTAACTTATGATGAAGTTAAAACACGGTTTGAATTTCAGAAAAGGGAGAGGGAAGAGCAAGAAAAGGCCCAAATGATTCAAGCAATAAGAGAATTCAAACTACAGAAAGCTCAGAACATTCCTCACACACTTGGTTTTCCCCCAAAGTATCTACCACCCCATAAATAGAGTAATCATGGTGCTGGGTATTCTGAACAACCGAGGATCCCTCACCATCAAATTGGGAATCAATACAGACAACCAAATCATCCACCGCATATCCCCACACAACATATAAATAACTATCCACCTCCTGGTCAGCATCATTTACCACAATGAAATTTACAATATAATAACCCTATGTATCAGTATCAGTATACTACTATGATCAGACAATTTGATTTGGTAGGGTTTCAGTTGTACCCTTATCCTATGGATGGTTCTTGGAGAAATTTGGTGCCTAAATTCACTGGGAGTAATGCAATCACTGCCAAGGATCATTTAAGGAGTTTCAATGCCTTTATTCAAGATTTGGATGTACCTTATGAAGATTTGCATATGAGGTTATTCATGATGTCCCTTAATGAGGAAGCTAGGGATTGGTTCAATAGCCTGGCAACAACTTCTATTTATTCCTTCCAGATGTTTCAAGATCAATTTCTTGAACAATTTGGGAATCTAAGTGCACCAGACGCTGCTCTCCATGAACTAATGCAAATTTAGAAGGGTCAGAATGATTCAATCTTTGATTTTAATAGAAGATTCAATAAACTACAAAATAGAGTACCTCTCGGATCAAAGTTACCAGACTCTATAGCATTAAGTGTTTACCTGAATGCGTTTGACCCTAAAAAAGGGTATGAATTGAGAAACAGGTTCCCAAGGAACTTAGCTAAAGTACAAAAGATAGCATTAACAATTGAGAACAATAGAAAGGTTGCTGGGATAATGAATAAGAGAGACAACCCTCGAGCTCTTCAACAGAACAATAATTATCAATATAAGCAGGAAAACACATATAGGAAGGATAGGCCTAGGCTGCATGATATGCCTTATAACACAAACTGGAAAGATGGAAAACCTATGATAGATAGGCCTAGAGACAAGGATACTCCCGATCCATTGAGAAAGAAGGGAACGCATATGGTGAATAACAATTATTTTTGTGAAGCTTGTGATAAACCACATTCCCCTGAGTATTGTGTTGCAGCCCAAAGGATGCAAGAGGAGGGAGTTTTAATGGGAGATGGTGGAGAAGATCACAAGATATACTTAACTTCAAATGCTCTTCACCATGTTGAGGAGAGATACTCATCTTCGGAGGAAGGAGGTTATGAATATGATGTTGCAGAATAGAGGTACTATGTCCATATGGCTGAGCAGCATGTATTTTCTGACTCTGAGGATGATTATGTGGAACCACAACCTATTGAGGTTCCTGCTCACAGTAATGTGAGGAGACTTACTGATGAGGAAATACAGAGATTGACTGTTGCTACAGTTGAAGAAGCAAAGAATAAATACTGGTTGAGAAATACGACAGTAAATGAGAAGGAAGGTGTCCCTAGGGGTATCTTTATAAAAGATTAGAAAGTTGTACAAGGAGTTTCAAAGAAGACTGAAAACAAACAATGTGAAGAAAGCAAACAAAATCCTATCCAAAAGGATGCAGTAAGAGAATTACCCAAAGAAATTCAAAAAATAGATCAGTCAGGTAGAAGAGAAAAAGAAGAGAATAAAGGAGAAACATCAGAACAAAAGAAAGTGATTAAGGTAGAAGGTTCTTCTTTTGATTTCACTCAAGCCTTGTCTCAGGTAAAGATGTCTGTTCCACTTCTTGAAATGATGAAAATTAAAGAATACAGGGACAATGCAGTGCAATTGATAACAAATGAAAATGAAAAACATGTAAGTTCTGAAAATAAAATGACTGCTAAAAATAAGTAGGATAAAGTAAATATCCCAGAAATTTGCTTGAGTAATATATTGACAAGTCCGCCACAAGTTGATCATTTCTTTATTACATTACTCATAAATAACAAATTATTGAGGAATTGCATGATAGATTCTAGTGCTGCCATGAATATTATGCCAGTAGGAGTGATGAAACAACTAGGCATGTGGGTGGATACATATGAAGGAAAATGTTATGCAATGGATAACTGACCTGTTCTTGTGGTGGGTATAATGAAAGATGTAGAAGTCAAGTTAGCTGCTTATCCTCAAGTAGCTTATAATATTGATATAACAGTGATAGACACCCCTCCTCAATTCGGTATGATTTTATCAAGACAATGGACAACAACTATTGGTGGAAATGTCCAGTTTGATCTATCTTATGCAACAATTCTGGTAAATGGCCAAGAGGTGAAGTTGTACAGGGAACCGAGGATGAATCAGCTTATTGATTATGTGCCACAAGACCAAATCAACTATTTTTGTGATGTTGATCTTGGGAGTTTCAATATAGAGCCAGCACAACCAGAATTGACTAATAGTGATCCCATTGAGAAACATGCTGCACAGAACCACAATGGTGTGTGGAAAATATATTTTGATGGAGCCTGTAGCCAAGAAGGCAATGGAGCGGGGATAGTGTTTGTTTCACCTGAAGGTATTACATTTAAGTATTCATTCCTGTTAACTTTTGAATGTACTAATAATGTGGTGGAATATGAAGCTCTATTAACTGGGTTGAATATAGCGGTGAAGCATAAAATGAAGTTGCTGGTTGTTCTAGGAGATTCAGAGTTAGTTGTCTCGCAGATTAGGTCAAAGTATGCAGCAAAAAACAAAAGACTAAAATAATATAGAAATGCTGTGTGGGATACAATTGAGTTGCTTGACGCCTTCTCAATTGAGTGGATAGATAGGTCGAAGAATATAATGGCAGATTTTTTAGCTAATGTAGCTTTGAAGAGAGATGATACTATGTTGGCTGGAGTGTCACAAATTGAACTCAAGACAAGACCTGATGTGCCTGATAATGTATATAGCTGGCAAGTTTTTAATGACAACACTGATCTTCTGAAATTTCTTCATTGTATAGATCAGTATGAAGCCCAGGAGATCGACTTCAATGCCTTTGTTAAGGGAGTCGATGGAAAAGAAACAATATTTGGGAAGGAGATTTTGCAGCTTAAGACAAATAAGCTTCCTAAAGGGTTGGTGGCACTTGAGAGGGTATATGATGGAAATGATCGATCTTTAATGAAGCAAACACCAGCTAGAAAAGATGATATTGAAGAAATTAATTTGGGAACTGAGATAGCACCAAAAAATGTGTACATTGGTAAAAAGATAAGTCCTGCAATTAGAAAAATGCTGATTGATTTGTTGAGGAAGTATAAACATGTATTTGCTTGGTCTTATGAGGATCGAAAAACGTATAGAAAAGACTTGTTTTAGCATGAAATACCATTGAAAATAGATGCTAAACCATTTAGACAAAAGCAAAGACCTATAAATCCAACTCTAGAGCCTAAAATGCAGGAGGAATTGGTGAAGCTCAGAGATGGTGGAATTATTAAGCCTATCAAACATTCAACATGGGTTTCAAATTTGGTCCCTATCAAAAAGAAAAATGGAGATATCAGATTATGTGTAGATTTTAGAAATCTAAACATAGCATCCCTTAAAGACAATTATCCTCTGCCAAATATGGAGGCTATATTACATAAGGTGACAGGCTGCAAATTGTTGTCTATGATGGATGGATTTTCAGGGTATAATCAGGTCAAGGTTAAAGAGTTTGAACAATACAAAATAACATTCACGACTCCTTGGGGAACGTATGTTTATTTGAGAATGCCATTTGGTCTCACTAATGTAGGGGCGACTTTTCAAAAAGCCATGGATGTGGCGTTTACTGATTTGATCAATATTCTCATGGTGGTGTATCAAGATGACCTCACTGCTTACTCCAAGAAGGTTGAAGATCATGTTCATCATTTGGAAAAGGTATTTATAAAAGCTCTTGAATATGGTATTAGCTTAAACCCCAAGAAGTATAATTTTGTAGTTACGGAGGGTAAACTTTTGGGACATATTGTTTCAAAGGAAGGGGTTAGGATAGATCCCGAAAGGGTTGAGGCCATTGATAAAATTCCTGTCCCTAAAAATGTTAAGGCAATATAATCATTCTTTGGACAGATAAATTTTCTTAGGAGATTTGTCTCTAACTTTGCTGAGATTGTTAAACCCATAGCAAGAATGTTGAGAAAAGGATAGAAGATAGAATGGACTGCAGAGGCTTTGGATGATTTTGTATCTATTAAACGAGCCATCAAGGAGGCTCTCGTTCTTAAATCTCTTGATTTTTCAAAGCCTTTTCAAATTTTTTCATTTGCTTCAATGCACACTGTTGCAGCTGTTATGCTACAGAAGAATGAAGATGGTCATTAACAGCCTGTATCTTTCTTCAGCAAGTCATTATAGGGATCTGAATTAAAGTATGATATAATGGAGAAGCAAGCATTTGCACTAGTGAAAGCTATAAAAGCTTTCAGACCATATCTTCTTGGAGTTAAGGTAGTTGCTTATGTTCCTCATGTAGTAGTCAAGGATATTTTGACACAGTCTGAAGTAACAGGTAAAAGATGCAAATGGATCAACAAAATCCAAGAATTTGACATGGAGATACAAATTACTAAACTAGTCAGAGGTCAGGGTTTGGAAAAATTAATGGCAGAGGCAAATATTGAAGCAAATCAGATTTGCACCGTAGAAAAGGAAAATGTAATTGCAAGCATTGAACATACTCAGTGGTATACATATATCATGTATTATCTTAAATACATGAAGTGTCCAGAGGGAATGAATGACAACCAGAGAAGAACACTAAAGTTACAGGCATCTAAATATGTTTTTATGGATGGAGATTTATTTTGGAAAAACAGGGATGGCATATTATTGTTATGTTTGGATGAATTTCAATCTAAACATGTCTTGAGTGAAATGCACAAAGGGGTTTGTGGAGGACATTACTCAGCAAAAACGATTGCTCAAAAAATTCTCAGGGCAGGATATTATTGGCCAAAGGTTTTTAATGACTCTTTTGCACATGTGAGAAAATCTGAAGTTTGCCAGAAGTTCTCTGGAAAACTGAAGTATCAGGGAGCTTTGCCACTTCAACCCTTGTAGGCTGATGCTCCTTTTCATCAATGGGGAGATACAAGAAAAATCAAGTGGTGGACATAGGTGGATATTGGTAGCCACTAATTATTTTACCAAATGGGTAGAGGCCATTCCAACTAAACAAGCTACAAGTAGGGTGGTGACACAGTTTCTGATGGATAATGTCATTACTAGATTTGGTACACCAATGAGGTTGATCACTGACAATGGAATGTGTTTTAGATCAAATGAGTTCAGAGGCTTCTGTAGCACATATGGTATTATCATTTCTTATGCAGCTCCTTATCATCCACATGCTAATGGATAGGCAAAATCTAGCAATAAGAGTCTTCTGAAGGTTATAAGAAGGATGCTAGATCACAACAAGAAGGCTTGGGATGCGAAATTAAGACTGGTTGTATGGGCTGATAGAATTACGGTAAAAAGGGCAATTGGGAAGTCCCTATTTGAGTTAGTGTATGGAGCACAAGCCAGGATGCCTTTGCAAAACTTTTTACCGGTCTACAAGTTTGTCCTTCAGGAAGATTTGGACATTCCTGAACCCATGGAGGAAAGAATGGAGCAGCTAGCTGAACTGGATGAAATAAGGAGAGTGGCTCAAAATCAGAATATAAAGTTGCAGGCATAGATGAAATATTTATTTGAAAAAAAAGCAAAGGATAGGAAATTTGGAGAAAGTGATCTGGTACTGATGTGGAATGCAAGATGCCAGGAGAAGGGAAAACATGGGAATTTTGAAGCTTTGTGGCTAGGGCCTTTTGTGGTGGTTGGAAAGAAAGGCGAAGACTCATACTACTTGCAAAATATGGCTGGTGAGGATCAGGAATCGCCTGTACATGGGCAATTTCTGAAATATTTTTTCTCTTAAGGTAACACTGAGGATTGGGGGTTGCCAGTGCATGGACAACTCTTGATGATTCTCTTTAAAATTCTTTTCCATGCATAGTAGTCTAGGATATAAACGGAATAGGATTTGCACGTACATGGACAATCCTGATTTTCTTTTTTTCAAAAAATATTTTCCATGTATAGTAGTATAGGATCTCATTATTTTCTATTGTCGTTTGTTCCATCATGCTCATTGTTCCATCACTCTGAGTTTGGTCTCCTCACCCAGAAATCTGAATCCTTGCAATGATCTTGCTATCATTCATCCCCAGACGGAGCCACTGTTAGAACTGTAAAATTTTGGATTTTTACAGTCTGTTGCATTCAAGAGTTTCGAGCATTAAGTCCTTATCATAAGCATAAAATCCCTTCTTTGTATTGTCTTGCTTATTCTTTGTCATGTGACTCATTAGAGTCTGTCTAGCTCTTTGTATTTCATTAAAAGTCCCATATCGGCAAGACATAGTAAAAGTATCCCTGACCTATATTTTTAACTAACATGTATTGTTGCAGATAATCGACAAGACTTTTCTTTTGTTTTGGCGAATGAAAAGATTCACAGCGACAAAATAGGCATTTCGGGGTAACATTTTAGAGAAGTATTTTTCTTGCTAACCGACATATAGAAAAGGTATATCGGCATATGCTAGGGCGTCGTTGTAGTGTCACAGCAAATTCAGTTGGTCTTGCGGACTAGCATGTGGAGGGATCATTTCGGCTAACCTGATGGGTATCAACATGAAGTCATAACGAAATCATTTCGTCTTACCGATTGGCTTGCAAGCAAATGTGTCGGTAAGACTTATGTGCGTCGAGGAAGGTCTTGGCGAAGTGATTATTGTGTTTCCGAACTTAATGTGGGGGGATTCAAAAAGCTATTGGAGAAAGTATTGGGGTCTTGCTAATTTAAAACATATGCCGATAGAGATATGCATCGCCAGGAGAAGATCTTTTCGACATAAGTTTCACCGAAGGTTGAATGTTATACCGACAAGTAGTTCGGGGTGAGTTTCACCGAATAGGGGTAATTTGGAGGAGTGATTTCGGTAAAACATTTGGCATCGATATAAGTCTTCCCGAAATTTTATTGTCTTATCGAAGGTATTTTTTTATTTGGTGGGGTTTATTTCTTTGGTGAGAAAGCTTGGTGGATACACGAAAATGAGAGTTCATCGGTGAAAGGGTGATTTTGTCTCAGCGACTATGGCTTGAAGAATGCATATCGATATGACACAATGAAGTCTATGTAGCATCTCCCCGACTCAGAATTGTTATAGCAACATAAAAAAGGGAGTGACAGCCAACATTTTTTGGATCCCAAGTGTCGGTAAGACCACATTATGTCTTGGTGAGGGTTGTAATAGACGTTGCAAAAAGTTTCGCCCCAGACTTGAAAGTCTCTTATCGAGAGGACATTTGATGTGACAGTGCCAGTTTCAAATTGGTTTTCATTTGTGCTTCATTAATGGCACGACGGGATATAGCAGTAAAGTTTGTATCAATTCTTCAGTTCTAAATTGATTACAGGAGAATTGGCATGCTGAACAGAGAACTGAGATGTTTTTTAGTCTGAGGAGCTCGAGGAGAATATTGTAAGTGATTGTTTCTTGGTTTTTTACATTTTCATTCTGTAAGCTTGAGAATGGAGTCTTCTGGTTCTGGAAAGGGTAAGGGTAGAAAGCCTGGTGAGAGTGGTATGTCAAAAGGAAAGAAACAAAAGGTTGATACAGAGCATGAGTGCACTGAAAGGAGGTTGAAGGAAGACCTTATTGATCAACTACCTGGATCGGGGCCTAAGGCTAGAAGGTCTACACAAGTTAGGGAAGAAGTTGATAAATTAGATGACAAGTGCAAGTTCATAGGTAATTTCTAGACTACCATAAGAGGGTATGAGCTATTCAATTTCCATTACCACAGAAGAAGTTGCTTTGAACTAGTCTGTAACCCATGCAAGTTGAATGTAGGGAAACTGGTGTGCCCTAATATTTTTGTAAATGCAGAATTAGTAAAATTTCTTGTAGATAATCATGATCCAAAGCATAAGGCTATATGTGACCCATCTGGAAAACCACAGATATATGTCTCTAAAGAAGCAATAGGCGAGGTTTTCAAATTGGAAGGATTTTGCAATAAGGAGATCAATTGTGAAGAGTTGGAAAAGGAATTTTCAAGAATGGATACAATCTATAAGGGTTGGAGGTTGCCTATCCATAGAATTAAATAGGGTAACAAGTCAAAACCTTTGCAAGATAGTGAGGGGCCTCCTTATCATGTAGATTTGTTTGAGCCTTATATGAAGTACACATATTTCTCAGTGTGTCAAGTGTTGGGGATGGATGCCCCGAAACTCATGTCAATTGTGCCAATGATTATCACAACAGATATTCAGTATCACATCTCCAGGCCATTTGATTATGCTTCATACATTTCTAGGGAGCTTGATTCAGGATTGGTGGCTATAAAGGGCGGAGCTTCTATTGTTCATCTCAGACAGTATTCATTGTTAATGCACTTGGTGCTGTATTTTGGACAGGAGTTGGGAGTATGGCCTCCAAAGATGAGAGTTTCCCAAATTGGTAAGGAGGGTGAAGCATTACCTGTTCAGTTGTGGACTGCTATTTGGGACAGTAGGTTTGCTAATTCTAGTTTCATCCATTTTGAAGAATATTTTGTGAAAACTTTGTACAAATTGTATAAATACCCTTGTAATTATTCATTGATTGATGAGATTAAAAGATTTCTTCGACCAAAAGATTTCAGTGGGCCAGTTGATCATAATTGGGGTGACTGGTATTGTTTGGAAGGAGCTACAATGATCAGAGTGTATGGATTTGAAGGTACCCCTTTTATTCTACCAAGGACAGTTCCAAACAAAATTGCATATTTGGAAATTGTTAGACAAATGGATTATAGCAGTGTGATGATTTTCAGTTCTTATGGGAAGCAGGCTTTTATGTCTAGCACATTATGCTTTGGTGATTTCACTGTGTTGGCCAAGGAGGGATATAATTCAATCCATGATAGATTGTTACATTATAATATGAAAAGTAGTTCACCTAGGAAAAACTTTGACCCTGAAGGATATATCAATTTAGCCAAAGAAAGGATTAACTTTGGAAGATATCAGTATGTACCTTATCCTTTTGATGATATGATCAGAAATCTGGATGAAGAGGAAGCAGAGGGGGTGGTTGAGAGCTATAACAAGGGGTTATAGGATAGGGGAATATTGTCTTCTGGGGGTGAGGAAACCCCAATGGATAAAGTGCCACAGAGCAGTACAAAGAGAGTATCTAGGTTAAGGACTCAGAGGTATGTTTGCCCCACTAGAGAACAAAGTATTGAAAGTGGTGATGTTGATGCAAGGCATATGGAATATAGGTCTTTTGTTTTAGATGATGAGTTTATAAATTCTCCAGAATTCAAAGCATTCTTGTACAAACAGAAGGGGAAGGAAATAAGAGAAAATGTTGGTGCTGTCACTTTTGGGAATGAGGAGCAATTATTGGGTCAATTGAGAAAATATGTGGATGATGAAATGACAAATATGACTCCTGAAAAGGGGAGGAAACTATTGGAGAATGCTGGTGTTATGATTTTTCCTGGACTTGATTTGAACTCTGCTTTAGTTTTTGATAGTTTCTTAAGAGATAGTAATACTGCACACAAAATTGATAAGGAAAAGGTTACAGAGGTGTATGCAGGCTCTACGTATAATACTGATGAGGGATCATTGATGATATGGGCTTTGTACCCACCCCACAGGAAATCAGTAGTAATTGATATAGAGAAGGCATTTGGCCATGTTATGACCCTGAAGGTTGGAGAGGCTGATCCTGTGGTTACTGTAGAGATTGGGATAGATATTGCAAAATTGAATAAAGCACAGATGCAGGCACTGATAAGAGAAAGATAAATGTATAACGCAAATAATGAGAGAATGTTAAGAGAAAATGATAGATTGAAAGATTTGGTTGGTATTCCAATAGATCCAACCAAAATTCTCACTCAAGGAGAAAGCTCTCAGGCAAAAGATCATTGGATAGGGTCAAGTGCTTATAATCAGGGAAAGTATGATGCAACTGTAGCAATTGTTAAGAGGAGGCAGGACAATTTGACATCTTGGTTAAATCAATTGTGGGGAAAGTATTCTTGTACTCTAGATACGTTGAAGGAGCATGAAAGGATGAATGAGTGAGTTATGGATAAGTTTCATGAATTGGTCCCATGTGATGAGGCTAACAGTACTACACTTGATGCTACAAATCATATTATCAGTCGCCATAAAAAATTCTATGAGGAATTGTAGGGGGATAAACAAGGATTAATTGAAGCTACCAAGAACACTGTGATCGCATTCTCTGATAGTAAAGGGGAGTTGAAAGATGCCACTAGGTGGAAGAATGAATGTGACACAGTGATGAAGGAAATCGTGAAGACATCTTCTGCAAAGGATACAACATTAGAGGAACTTAGCGAGCAATATGAGGAAATGGTCAATATGGAAATCACGATCCAAAATGCTGTCAAAGATGCAGATACGTATAAGCGCTAGGATTATTTGGACCACCTCGCTAAAACTCACTTATGGCTAACTAGAGCCTAATTATTCTCTATCTTTTTTTTGAGTTTTGTCTTTTCCTATTTCCGAAAGGATGCGTCCTTTCATTTTCTCAATGTATAAATGTTCATTTTGAAAACAATATAGGAGGTAGATTTAGATAGAGATAGCGAACAGACAAAAATATACATTGTTTGGGAAAAGATGAGACTAGTTGCATATGTAAAATCATGGAGATATCAATGAAAATCTGATATGATGGTGCAATTTTTTCTGGTATCAGTTGTTTATAATATTTTTCGAAGAGTATTATTGAAGTTGTCTCCGTAATGGTGTTTTCTGGTTGTTTGAATTGGTGTAAATAAGTTTATACCTAGTTTGTCAATGCACATTTGCTGCATCTATATGGTCAATTAATTGTTTCATTCCAGTAAAGATTAAATTCTCTCAATTGATCATAATAATTAGGGAATATCAATTGGATTATCAAGAAGAACTCAATAGTCACAATTTTGCATGTTTATACGAGCTGTAAACCAAATAAAATGCTAAAAAACTTGAATGTTTGCCAGAACAAATAAACTCATTTCAGATTTCTCTTGACTCTATGAACCCTATAAGGCACTGGTCTTTTCATTTTCATTCTTTGGTTTCTCTCACATTGTTTTACATCTATTATCTGGGTGTATTATGGTTTAGTTTTGAGTATTGATGTGTAATTTGTACTAACTTTGTTTTATTTTGTCCATTTCAAATGACCATCTTGGACAAATTAGGGCAATGGGAAAAGACCAAAAGTCAAATTTACTTAATTCAATTAGGTATACCCGCCTAGGTCTAGCAGGACCTAAAGAGTAGAAGGTTTAATTGTTTCAAACCTTGTTCTGTTACCCTAAAGCATTGTGAAGGCTTGGCAACCTTTCATGGTTCAAACCTGCATTTTTGAGAGCTAACATGATCATCTTTAACATTCAATGTCGAGCTTCTACCATCATTGTAGGAGACTCAGCATTGAGGGGGGGTTGCCTTGTCTCTCTTCTACTTCTCTTTTATGGGGGGATCTTTTTCCTCACATGGGGTTTTTACCTTCTCTTGCATCATTGTGAGCATTTCTATTTTATATCTTTCATCTCTCTTTTGGGGAGGAGTTTTGTCCCACTGGGTTTTCTCCTTTTCTCCATTTATGAGAGATTGCATTGCATTTGTACATGGGTACCTAACATGGCCTTGTTACCGGGACCCATCTTGAATTGTTTGCTTGTGTAAATTCTCCCTAAGTTACACTTAGGGGGTGGTGTTGGTGTAATTAAATGTGTTGTACCTTGTCCTAGGTCATAATTACACCTTAGATAAGTTTACTTAGGGACCACATAGGAGGTAGTTGGAGATTTTCCACCTTTTGTGGGCTTATCATGTTATTACTTTATCACTTCCATTTTTCATGGACATATCATGTGATTACCTCTCCACCATTTGTGGTGATTATCACATTATCACTTTTCCACTTTAGGTGGAGTGATAGTTTTTCATAGTTGTCTCATGTCATAAGATTATGACACTTGTCATAATCTTATGCCCTTCTATGTTCTCACCTTGGCTATATAACCAAGGGGTCTCCTATGTACAATCAATCATATCACAATCATATCATTGAATCAATTGATAAGAATAAAATTCATTCTTGTCACATTATATTCTCTCTTTTTTGTTCTTTCCATTTGGTCTCAAGATCTTGGCAGCCATAGCCAATTCTAACACAAAGTTTTATTTATCTCTTCACAAGTTATAAATTTTGACATATTCCATTTATATTGTAGCCATTTGGTATTTTATTGCCCTAGTAACTCAATGGAATTCCTTTATCAAATTAATTTTATTTGTAACTTGATCCATCATCTCTTCATCCAAATTATTTATTAGATCATTAAGAACATTAGCAATATTTGTTTGAATATTTCTAGCAATGCCTCTTCCTCTTAAACATTAGTATTTTTATACATACTATTTGTAATCTTATCAATAATTATAATATCTTCAAATTTCAAATCAAACACTCTCTACCTAACTCTTTCTAATTTATCTTGAAATTATTGTAGCATTTCATTTTCAAACTTTAATTGCTCGACTCATGTATTTACATTCACAAAAGTCTCATTTGTTAACAAACCTTCTTTGACCAATAAAATGTTATTAAATTTTGGCATTGCAATCATTTTTGACAATCCAATTTTATTTTTATCATGTATTTTTACATAGTTATCCTTGATTTTGACCATTTTTCCTTCTAATTTTTGTAGCACCAAGTTTCTTTTTTTCTTCCCATTTTGATATCATTATGTTTATCAATTTTTTTCTGTTATTCTATAACATGTTTCATTTTATCTAAGGATTTTATCACATATTTAGATCAAATAAATGGATGGAAAGGTATTTTCTTTATAGTTTGACCATGACCAATCAATCTCTTAATGCTTACCTGTAGTTGTGCTACTTGTGCTTTCAACTCTTATTTTCTTATTTTATCCTTTTCATCATAGTTGTTGTTGCTTCCACATTAGACCTTAGTTCTTCAATTTATTTTTCTCTAGTGGAACACCCTAGGTCAATGATGGATATTTGGTAATATAATAGTGTCATCCACCCTTATTTTCTTGGACCAAATAGGTAGCAACTTATATTATTTTAAAATCGGTAGGATCTCTCCTAACATCAAACATTAACCTAGCCTTCCTTTTTAGTTTTGGTGTCTATAGTTCTTAAAAAATACTTTTTAAATCCAAAGGAAATAATTTAACTTGGTGTTGTTGGAGGACCTAAAATGATAACCAATATATACATAGCATGCCAACCCTTCACTGAAGTAAAATTTCCTAAGTTTTCACTTTACAAGTAAATAAACTATGTAACAAGCTACTACAATAAAAATTTATTTTCTTTATTGAGAATATATGAACAAATATGCCATAACAATATACAAAAGGATTCTATTTCAATATAATAATTTCACAAATTACAATATTCCAAGAATGAACGCAATTACATACATAGCTCAATCGAGATTTGAAACAAATAGTTATGGATGGTCTAGGATCCTCCTTTCAAATCTTTGGTCTTTTGTCACCTGTTGAGGAGGAGATGTATCACTCAAGCACTTTTCCACCAACCATGGACTCATACAATGTCCCCTACACATATATCATTTGATAGATGGCCCTAATATTCAACAAAGAGATTGGATTGGTAGATTAACCAGGTATCGATAACCAACTGAGCTTAGTGTTGTGTCCTACTTGACTAGAACTTGTAAACCCACAATCTAGGACTAGCATGCAATAACTGGATCATGGTGAACTAATAGTGGATCTAGAGGAAATCACACTAATTTGGCCAAAGTGTTCTCACTCAGTACTTCGACTGAAGGTCATTCTTTTCACTTACACTACTCAAGATTGATTTGGCTTAAGGACACTATAATCTACACATAGGTATTTCCTTCTACGAGTAATCTTTAACCCTAGAGATAGCTTATCACCATTCCTACAAACTTAAGATCTATGAACTTTATAAAGTAAATGCACAAGCTTCCTCCCTTCATGGATAAATAATCCTAGGAGTAAACCACTATCTATCTTAGATAATACAATAAGTTAGCTATGAGTAACCCTTAAGCTACCCTTGTTTAATCATATTTAGTATGTTAATACTTATGAGAAACATAATCCTCCTTTTATGGAGTAACTAAAAGCACTTCACAAAACAACATAAAAGCTTCTAATTCTTGTCCAAAGCAATACTATTTTCCCTAAATGCAAGTATAGATAGATTAAAGCAATAATGAAACAATCTTTCAAAAGCTAAGACAAATAAAAGAAGATTATCCTCATGCCTAATTTTTCTTATCCAATTAATTGAATGAAAATAAGCTTTTCCAAACAACAACTAGCTTAACTCTGATCTTTGAAGCTATGCCACAATAAACCTCTATCTCTCAAGTTGATAATATACTTCACTCAATATGATAATACTCTCATAAATACTCAAAAATATTTCAAAATATAGCATAATAATGGAAACAAGAAATGTAGAGAAAAAGTGTATGAAATGCTGAGCACAATGCATCCCAAATGAGAATTCAACTCCACTATTTATACAACAGAAAAGAGACTTCTCATCCTACAAAAAAGGTATGACAGAAAAATCCATGCATAAAAACTCACTCAACTTAGCTAAAAGGTGGTGCACAAATAAGAGTATACTCAACAAAATAAAGCTATAGGTCGACCTCATTAGTTGGCAGTAGCATAAGACCATTTCAATTCAGCACATGATGAAAAAGGTGATATACGAATTGCCTTCAAAATGAACATCTACTATAAATAGGATTCATAAGGTGGTGCCAAAGCAAGCAGAAACCTCCTATAGTTGGTGTGGCTTTATTCTTATTTGAATTAGTCAATACCAAAGGTGTAACACTTAGCTCATATCGACTTAGTCTAAGATGAGTCAATTCATCTCATTAATCAGTTTGACTAGTTTGCATGCATTTATCTATTGTTGATATTTACTCAATGACAAGGAATTTTACAATTTAATAAGTCAAAGATATTTCTACATAAGGCGTCGAACAAGTCTCAATCCTCATATTAACTTAATGGCTGTGAGTTACTTTACAAATTACTCATCCATTATGCATTGCCATCTTATATAATGTTCGATCTTTATATTCTTCTAACATATATCATATATTCGACCTATGATTAAATTAATAAATTGACCTTAAATATTTGTATTAGCTTGTCAACTCCCAAGAAATTGATAATATTTAAATATATATTAATATATAATCACATATACATATATATTTATATCAACGTATATATATATGTATATGTGTATATATTTATTTATATCTTATGCCAACTCTGTATGTATACATTTGATATTCAAATGAATACAATCAAGATTCCATTAACATAATAATAATTATATCGATTGTGTACATATATATTCATATATATTACTCTATGTACATGTATACTTATGTATACATATATCGATACATTCGTATGGGCATATCCATTTTCCAATCACATGCATGTATTGATACATATATACATTTGAATATATATATATATACACCATCGATTACACTCTAAAGTCATACATAATTACTATTATATTGATAAGTGCCTTCGTGTGATATATCTATACATATACATATACATGTCGTAAGGTCCATTTGATAGTTCCATGTGCATAAGCAACTCATCCATAAGTGTGCATAGGTACATCTACCTATGTACCCTCATGTATGTGTTCCTCCATGCATATGGTTTATCATCGACTTGCATATGTGTATGTATACATATTCCATGTATGTCCTACTCATCGATACAAACATAGTAATAAAGGAAATAACTCAAAAGCTCAAACAAATAAACATCACCCAATAATGCACTTAATAGTAAATAAGACTCTTACTAATGCAACCACATCAACTAAGAATGGCTTACCAAATTTCCACATAATAACTTGACTCAATTATTCTACTATGAGTGTGTGTAAGCTTAGATAGGTTACATTATTGGTTACTCGACTAAGATCTTCTTCTAAGTGATACTTCCCCTCTTCCTAGAGGAATTGAACAAATACCTCCATCCACTAACACATGCCCATGGTAGTCATCTATTCACAAAATATGCATTACACATAATACATCTCCATAGTTAGAATATTAATTTATTACCCATCCATTTCACATATATGCATTTCTTCACATAACATTAAATGAAATAACATTCATTCATAATTCATTTGATAACAAAGTGTAAGCACAATTTATTCATCTCCAAAATACAAATTACATTCACTTTTACCCTACATAGTAATAATAAATAGTAATTACACAATTGGGGTGTAGCAATAGAATTTCATTCTCTTGCAACTATTGTTCTACTATATTCTCTTGCTATCTCAGAGGAGACCTTGGTTGTTCAACCAACACTTCTTCTTCATAAACTTTCTCTTGTGTTTATTTTACATGAAAACCTCTTTTTCATATCAAACCTTATCTTGCACTTGTTCATGTGGAACTTTACCTTTGTATTTGTTCATGTTGAACTTATTTTTTACTACCTTTATTTGTATTTTCATTGCCTTGTTTTGTTTCTTCCTTTATAATAATATCTTCAATTTGTGACCTTGCTATTTATTCAAAGTGAATAGAAGGTTCAACCTCTCTATTCAATTACTTTACTTATTCAAAAATTGGTTCCTCTTTGTTTGTTGGTTGTGAAGGAGTATCCAAAAGAATATATTGAAAACCAAGAGAAATATTTTCCTCTAGATCAATGACTGGAGTATTATTATTTGGGGTAGTCTCCTTATTTGCTATCTATTTATTACTAGTGAAACATAGAAAATAGGTGGAGTTCAAAATATGGGATAATTATAAAGGGGGGTATGATGGACCTATTTTTTGAAAGTATTATTGAAATTATGAAGGTGATGTCATTGATGTCAACTGGTTAATTGGTTATCAACTAGTTGCTATTGTCATTGATGTCATGGAAGTTAGTTTTTGGCTATATATGTCAAAAATATTGAGAAAATTGTAATAAGGAAAGTTTTCTAGTTTTCTATCGGTTGTGCTCCAGGATGTGTTTCTATGCTTGTGTGGTTCAGATGTATTTTTCATGGTTGTTTATGGTTTCTATATCCAAAATTTGAGCTTTTGGATTGTTGTGCAATGCGAGATATCTTCACCAGTTGTGTCTGTGTAGTTTGGTGTGTTTTGTTGAGGTTTAGGAGAAATGTAGTTGCTCTAGATTTCTCTAAATTGTGGTTTCAAGACTTGTGGTTCTAAGAGTAAGCTAATATGATCATGTTCAAGTAAATTTTGTTATCTGGAGAGATTGGATTGTGTTAAGGTTGTGTGTGCTTAATTGTTTTATGTGTTTTACATGGGTATTGGCTGACATTGTGTTAAACACTACTTACAAATTTTATGGAAGTGTGTTGAAGGATGTTGGGACTTATTTAGGTCCTCACTAAGTGTGTGTTTGGGTCACCCTCATTATAATTCCATCGTAGAAATTTTTGGCACCGACCTAATTTGAATTTAAAAATACAAATGGTGTGTGGCCAACCTTGGATGAGTTTCAAGGTTGAAGATGGTATAAGTAAAAGTTGAGATGTTTGTAAAATGGGAATGAAAGCAAGACATATGCAAGATAGATGAAAAATTATGTGTGTGTGTCTGTCATGTGAGTTTGAGAAAATAAGTGTGAAATTCAAGTGGTGAGTTTCTCGAGGCAGTGAGCTGAAGGTGTACTCTATCATTCAAGAATAACTGCAAGTGTGTGAGCAAACTATGGTGGAAATATTTGTTGCATTGATATCATTTTCTATCTATAACACATCTCTTCTATCTTATTTGTAATTTTGTGACAATGATTCCTTTGGGTGGTTAACCCTCTTTAGACAGTGAGTCCTATTTTGGACAAATAAGTCATGTTTTGGTAGTGAGCCTTTCCGGTAGTGAGCCTTTATATTCGGTTATGGAATTATTTATATTATGAGATAATCCTCACCGTGGTTTTTCCCTCATTAGGTTTTCCATGTAAATATAGTGTTATTGTGTGTATGGTTTTTTTTCTTTCAATTTATGCTTTTACACTTAATGATTAATCACATTAGTAGAGTAAAGGATTTGTGAATGGTAATTGATCTAACCTCTGGTGGAAGTTGTAAAGGCTAGAATTGTTACAACTGATTCACCCCCTCTCTCAATTTTCATGTTCAACATTTGGTGTCAGAGCTTGGTTCCTTGGAGAATAGATTAATCGCTTAAGGAAGGTCCAGGATGACAAGCAAGATCACCATTGAGTGTCCTAGGTTTGATGAGATTTACTATGCATTATGGAAGACAAAGATGGAAGGATATCTAGAATATTGTGGATATGATGTTGAGAAAGATTATAAGATTGCATACACTACTCCTACTAATGGTTCAAGTAAAATTGATGAGATCAAGGCGCATGAAGCAAACAATAAAGCAAAGTTCATTTTGAAGAAGTCTTTCACATTTCGAACTAATTAAAGTTGCAAATATGAAGACTGCTCAAGAGGTTTGGGATGCATTGGAAAATATTCATGAAGGAGATGAAATGGTCAAAGAAGAAAAGTTGCAGAACTTGGAGGCACAATTTGAGATCCTATGAATGTCTGAAGATGAGAACATTAAATCCTATGTATAAAGATTGGATGAGCTATTAGGTGGAATGCAGGGACTTGGTGCAACAATGGATGAATCTAGGATAGTAAAGAAGATTCTCAGAACTCTCCCTGATGCATATATTGAAAAGGTATCTACTATTCAGGAATTTGTAGATTATAAGACCTATACTAAAGATCAATTGTTGGGTACTCTAACATCATTTGAAATGAGAAAGCCTAACTTGAGAAATGGATCAAAGATAAAAAGAAATTTTAGGGCTATAAGAGTTGAAGATCCAAATGAAGTGGAAGCTAAGTTTGTAAGGAGAATGAAAAAGGCCTCTGGTAAGTATCAAGGTAAGTTACCTTTCAATTTTTTTTGTTGTGGAGGAATTGGTCATTATGCTTCAATATGTCCTACAAGATCTGAGAAGAATAAAAAAAGAGAAGGGAAAGATAACAAAGGAAAGATGATCAAAAGATGATATTATGTGAATGAAGATGTTGGTATTTCCAATGAAGAATATGATAATGGAGATTTTGATGATAATGAATGCTTGTTCTTGGCTATAAAAGATGAATATACTCTTGCTAATACTGAAAGATAAGTGAAGAAAAGTGCTCTAGAGAAAGTTGAAGATAATGTAATCTTTTCTCTTCATGCTAAACAAGAAAAGAACTAATGGGTTGTTGTTAGTGGGTATTCACATCACATGTCTGGTGATAAGAGTAATTTTGTGAAACTTGAAAAATATGATGGAGGCTTAGTTAAGTTTGGAGATGATACTGGTGCTAAGTTTTGTGGGATAGGTTCAGTCAGTTTTAATGGGCAACATAATACTGATAATGTCAACTATGTTAAGGGTTGAAGGAATAATATCTTGAGTGTTGGACATATATGTAGTAAAGGATATAATATTGTGTTAAAGGATAAGAAATGTGAAATAAGGAAATAATTCAAAACAGTGATTGCTGCTAGAAAGAAGTCTGAAAGAAATATTTATCAACTTAAGGGTGCAGATGGAAAATTATTTATATCTCAGATTAATTATAGTTGGTTATGGAATTGGAGGATGTTTCATATGAATCTTGACAATATGGTGAGAATTGGTGCTATACAAGCTGCGAGAGATTTACCATGAATTACAAAGCCTATTAATGCTATTTGCAAGGATTATCAGTTTGGAAAGCAAGCTAGAAACAACTTTAGGTCACAGGAAAAATCTACTACTAAACTACTATATTTGATTCATACAGATCTGTATGGTCCTACAAGGGTGATAAGTCTACAAAGTGATAGGTATTTTATGCTTTTGATTGATGATTAATCTAGATCTACATGGGTTACATTTCTTAGAGAAAAATCTAATGTATTAGACAAATTCAAAGCATTAAAAGCTATGGTTGAAAATGAAATGGATATGAAAATAAAATTCTTAAGGTTAAACAAAGGTGGAAAATTTACCTCCAATGAGTTTAATATATTTTGTGAAGCACATGGAATAAAAAGATAGTTGTCTACTCTGAGAAATCCTTGGCAGAATGGAGTTTTTGAAAGAAAGAACACAATGGTTCAAGAAGCTGTTAGATCAATGATTACTGAGGCAGGTCTACTAGAAGTTTACTGGAGAGAATAAATTCACATTGTTGTTTATGTGTTTAACCGAGTTCAAGAAAAAGCTAACAGTACTAAGAATCCCTATGAGTCGTGGTATTGAAATATTCCTATTGTAAATTATTTCAAGCTATTTGGAAGAAGATGTTAGATCAAAAGAGATGAAAATTTAGGAAGTTTGATGCAAGGTGTGATGAGGGTATCTTCCTTGGATACCCCCTTAGAAGCAAAGCTTACATATGCTACAATAATAGATTGAGAAATATTGTAGAAAGCACAAATACCAAGTTTGATGAAGCATTGAAGAATTCAATTGAAGTTGATGGCTATGTATCAGATGAACCCGATTACAGAGAAGTGGAAGAAGTTGTGGAAGAATAGGAAAAGCATAATGAAGAAGAAGAAGCTCTGGTGGTGTCACCAAAGACACCTAAATATGTGAAAAAAGATCAATTAGAAGATCAAATTATTGGAGACAAGAGAAAAGGAGTATTGACAAGAAGCCGAGCTGTTGCTGCTATTGAAATAAATTTGTGTTTATTTTCTGAAGTTGAGCCTAAGGCAGTGAGTGAAGCATGTAAAGATGAGCATTGGATGAGAGAGCATTGGATGAGAGAAATAGAAGAATAAATTATGCAGATTAAGAAAAATAAAACCTAGGAATTGATCCCTAGATTGGTAGGTAAAAACATAGTTGGATCAAAATGTGTATTTAGAAACAAGTTGAATGAGAATGGAGAAGTGTTCAAAAATAAGCCAAGGCTTGTGTGTAAGGGTTACTCACAAGTAGAAGGTATATGTTAGAGTAAAGTAATTAATTAACTTTACTCTCCTCTTAAGAATTCACTTTATGCACATATATTAGTCATTTAATAATTAATATTAATTATTAAATGCACTCACCTTTAGGGTTAGGGTTTCCTTTAGGTTTAGATCTCCTTTTATAAGGATTGATCTCTTGTATCTTTTTTTTGATTAATTCATTTTTTTGATAATACAATTTTGCACATTGTCAGAGCCAAACCCTTGTTTTGTTCTCTCTCTTATTTCCTATAGTATATATTTCCAGGAGACCTTTTCTTTCTATGGCAAGGATGGAAGCTATCATAATGTTTTTGGCATTTGCTACACATAAAGATTTTAAAGTTTATTAGATGGATGTAAAGTCTACATTTCTGAATGGTGAGTTGGAAGAAGAAGTTTACATGGAACAACCAGAAGGATTTAAGTTGTCAAATCAACCAGACATGGTTTTTAGATTAAAGAAGAAAACATAGAAAAATAGGTGGAGGTCAAAATATCGGATGATGATAAAGGGGGGTATGATGAAACTATTTCTCTAATTTAATTTAGGAAATGAGATCCATGCAATGAAAGGACTGCCAACCTTGAGGTGATTCAAGTCAAAGTGTGAATCTACAAATTTCCTGTTTATGCAAGGACATGGGTCACTATTAAACAACACTTTGCAGAGAAAGATTGAAAATAGAAAAATTACTCCAAAAATCAAGCTATAAAGTGTATCTAATAGATTAAACTCAATTATGATGAAACCAAAGGTCAAAATGTAGATCTGAGAAAGATAAATGATGTGTACCAATCACCAAAAGTAATTTTTCAAAGCTATTTGAGGACTCATTCACCCTATGGTGAATGGGTCTTGGCTAGGTCTCTATAAAAATGGTTTCTAGGCTCTCTTCTTCTATGTATACACTCCCAAATCCCTGATTTTCACAGTCATACAATCAAGATTAAACCCTATAGGTGAGTTGATGTGAAATTTCAAGAATGATGAAAAAAATGCAACTTTGACAATTTGCAATTTTTCTCTTCAAGAGATCTTCCACCTAAAATCTGCAAACAAAAATCAAGAGGGAAAATGTTTTGTTGTTGGTGAATGGGGGTTTGCCTTGGTCAAACCCTATTTTGGTAATTAAACCTTATAATGAAATGAAATAGCATGAAGGAATGATGAATGAAAAAATGTAATGTCACAACTCACCAAACCCTTGTATGAACCTTGGAATATGGATTTGCAACACGCATGATTTGGTTTCAATGGATGTGGATCTTGATCATGAAACTTGATTTGAAACAATGTATTTGAATGCTTGAATGGATCTTGAACACCACATCAACATATTAGCTCAAATAACATGCATGATGCAAGAAGAATTTGACATGATAATAGGATCTTGAATGCTGCAATAATCTTCAATAAATCTTCTCTTGAATGCCTTGAAATGCTCTTGAAATTCTCTTGATCACACTTGCTCATAAATTTTCTAGAGTTCTTGAAAGTCTTAGATTTGTTAGGTGAAACATAGTGAAATGACCTCTTATTTATACATATGTTAACATTAATAATCAAAATTCAAATAACACAAGATGACATGTGAATATACATTTGAAATCATTGAAATAACACTAAAAACATAATTTAAATTAGGGTCCTAGGTCTAAGTGAGGGCCCATTCGCCCTTGGGCAAATGGGTCCTAGGTCACTTACCTAAGACACATTTTTTGAAATGATAAAATGTTATGTTATGACATTGATGAATGTTGGGTTTCCTCTTCATAAATTGCAATTAATTAGGCTTGGATTTGAAATAAGGGACCAATTAAGGAATTATTAACCTTAATTAATTAATAAATCCCTAGGGGTGAATCCAAAATAATTGTTTACAATTCAAGTGAGGAAGCAAAACTAACAAAAAACGATCCCAAGGAAAAAAATATGATTTTGGGGGTTTGTACGAACCTACTTGTTCAACTAAACCCATAAGTGGTTTGACTAAACCCATAAGGGGTTCACTCAAACTAGGGTTCGTGTGAACCTCTTTGAATCTTGGCCACCAAAAAAGAAAAAAAAAATCATTGGAAAGGGGTTCGTACGAACCCCCCTTATCCCTCATCCTCCCCCTGAGACACAAAAAAAACCTAAATTTTGGCACTTCAGAGCTCGGGTTGAGGATGAAAATGGAGGAATCTTCACAAACCCAATTGGAATCAGGTAGTTCTCAGAATGAGCTATCCAACGAATATAATTTTAATATGTTTTTGTTTTATTATGTATTTGTTTTTTTAGTTTTATTAAACTTAGGTATTTCATCGAAAATGAAGGTCTCTGTTCTATACATGTGGAAAAATAGAAGATTATCAAAAATAATATTGAAAAATATGAGTGCACCAGATATTGAAGTCCTTGATCCAACAAAAAAAAATAAAAAATCGATATATACAAAAACATTTATGCGTTATACGGTCGCGCTATGTCTGAATTGTAATTGGTTTGACTTCAAAACTTGATTAAAGAAAAAAAATTCAATAAAAAACTATCTAACCAAGTGGAAACACTAGATATCAGAGTTACAAATTTAAATTCGAAAGAATTAGAATTTTATCCTTCATAGAAAAAAAGTTATGCATTATACGGTGTGCGTCACTTTTTAAAAATGTTGGTTTTTGAAAAAAACCATATTTCATGGGAGATGGAAAATAAGTGCAATCTGATTCCAAAATTTTTGAAAAAAATATTTTTAGAATCTACAGACAAAATGTGACGAGACTCTAGTTTGCATCATCTTCAAATTCCTCATGGTTTAGCCTCAATAGGTGCCTGAATGTGAATATTTAAAGTTTAAAATAATAATTTCAGTGTCCAGTTTGGCTAAAAATTGTAAACCACTATTATGGGATCACCCCTAGATAAGTGTGAAAGTGTAAAGGTACACTTTACAAACACCATAAATAAGGCACAATTAAGTCCATTTTATTTAATAAGACCCTAAACTTAATGTGAATATGTAAAACATATTACAACACTAAATTAAGGCACAAATTAGTCCTTATTATTAATATGAATTCCCAAATTAAGTCTAAAAAAGGGATACTTTTTCCTACACTACAACTAGATCTACCTTAGCTATTAAAGTTTTAATGTTTTTAGGTTGAGTAGGAATTAATGACATTTCCTTAGTTACCTCTTCTTGCATTTAGTGCAATCTACCTCCTGATTCCACATTTTCCCTATTTAAAAATTTTACCTATTCTTCTTCTTTTGCTTTTACTTGAATAGTATGACTTGTTACTTCTACAACCTCTAGTTCATCCCTCTCCATTTCTTTGGAAATCCTTATTGTATTCACTATTAAAGGAGAGGGAATGAATACTTGATTGATAGGGGAAGACGGTTTGAAACAATGGTTTTTATGTTTTAGATCAGATGTTATATGAGAAGTTAGTGAACCTTGTGATGCTTGGTTGATTGTAGGTATCACTATCAACCAAATGATGATGATTTTTATCTTATTATAATGTTTATATGTATGACCTACACTCATTTATTAGGATCCACAAGGATATTAAAAAAATCACTCATGTATCTAACCGAGTTTCCTTTATGGAGCCTCCCCAAAATTCAATAGCCTTGACCTCCCATTTCATTCTCCTTTTAATAAAGAAGTCATTATAGTTATCATCCTTTCTTGATTTATCTTTTCATTTTTTATTTTTCTCCTTAATATAGGTAATTACTATCCCTTTATTCTTTAGAGCTTGGGTGCACTTAACCATAATTATCTTGAATCCAAGATGTAATGTGTTAACACTTGAAGAAACATTTCATTGTGACCAATCATGATATGAGATTGGGTTGTCAAATACTCTCTTCATCTAAAAAATGGGATGAAGTACCTTTTCATTATCTTCCATTATTTTTAAGGAGACTATATGGGTTCCCATTGTCTTCATATTATTTAGGATTAGTCTTTGATGAACCCTCTTTATGACCTCATGGTCATTAAAACAATCTATGCTACAGTCATCAATGGAGCCTACCTATTTGATCATAGTTGGGTCTTTCCAAATCAAAAAAATTCAAGTGTAATAGGCTTACCTCTTCTTCAGATGCTTTGACATTATTGAGGTTATGGAATACACACCAACCTATATAGATGTAAAATTTAACTCCATATTTGTGTTTATCTCCCATGAGCTCATGAGGTTCAATCAATTACCTAGACATATCCGAGAGTATGATTTTTTTTGTGGGACTCAATCATTTAATATATGGTAATATTTTATTGTTTCACTATGCTCTAGTTGAGGATAATACTATTAGAAATCTGAAATAGTTTGAATAACCCAAGAACTTTATAAGATAAATCAAAGCTACATAGACTGGAAAAGCATAAAGAATTCACACCAGAACTTTGAGATATTATGCAATGTCAATATGACAAAATTGCATTAAGAGCCTCCAACCTGAAAAGATACAATGCAAATATGCATGAATGAATGCAAGAGTATTGCAAGAATGAATTGAAAATACAAGCTAGGTAGTGAGTTTATATAGAACTTAGGAGAGGTGGTAGGTGGAAAATCCAACCAATAGGAATCAACCACAAAAAGTGGAGATGGACCACCAAAAATGGAGATGGCAAAAGTGGAAAGTAGTTCCACCCTTTAAGGAATGGAACAACTCATCACTTATCTCCTAGTTATTAAATAATAAACTCACTTTATTATCTTAAAAAAGCTTAATTAAGTGTAGGAAAAACCTAGTACTAAGGGAAAATAAATTAACCCACTATGAAAATAAAAACCTACACCAACACCCCTCCTTAAGCATAGCTTAGGAGGATGTAAAAGATTATGGGTCCCGAAAAATGAGGCCATGTTAGGTACCTATGTACATATAAAATCCCCCCCCAAGGAAGATGAATCCCCCTCATAAATAGAGAGATAACACCCCCAAAAATAGAGAGATAAATTAAGTGGAAGGACAAAGAATCCCCCCAAAGAGATCTAATGGTAGATGCTCAAAACTGGATGTAGAAGATGATCCATGATCATTGAACAACATTCCTCCCCTTAGAAAGAAACACAAAAAAAGGTGTATGCACACTATCTCCCAAGTCTTGAAAGGAATATGTAGGAAGAAAGTGCAGAATGAATGAAGTCTCTGAAGTCGGCTCAAGTATCCCCATGTCGATGCTAAAAGTTGCCATAATCAAATCAAGTGTTCTAAGCCACACTGCTGAAGATGACAAATCAAAATCTCCTAGAGACTGATGTAGAGTATAAGCTAAAGACTCAAAAACATCCTTTGAAGAAGTTTTTTCTAGATGATGACCCAAAGTATTCACACTCATGTCAAACTATGATGAATGATCATGTAGAGAATGAACAAGATGGTCAAAGTGCTCTCTCACAACAATTGAAGAAGAATCTTCATCAAAGAGAAGATGAATATAATCAATAGTGTCATCTAGATCCAAGATGAGGGACTCTACAAAAAAGAAAGAGATGTCTGGTAGAAATTGGTCCCATTGTACTGAATCCAAAAGACATAAATGATCATGTTGTAATGAATCACTAGAGGCTCTTGAAGAAACATCTCTGGAATTTGAATCTACAATAGGTGATGTTGATGTAATCTCAACATGAGGATGAGAACCAAGAGAAATATTTGTGTCATTTGAATGTTCAAAACATGCATAATACTTAAGCTTCTCTAAAGTATCATGATCATAGGTTATATTATCTGCATCATCAAGTGGAATGAGGCAATTTGTAACAAGATCATCTAAAAATGGAGAAACATGAGGGTCTCCAAACATCTCCCAAATCTTGTTCCAAATTGTGTCCCCGACATTCAATGCCATCTATAGACAACAGAGCATCATAATCAACATGACAACCAATTATTTCTATTACATGATCAATTCTATTACCCCAAACATTCTTCTTATCAGGTGTGTCTGGTTCAAGCATGAGTCCATAAAGGTAAGACAAAAGTTTTAGCTATCTAAGATGGGTTAAAATGCCTTTTTTCCAAGACTCATAATTAGCCAAGTATCTAAGACTATCACAGAAGGATGACTAGAAAAACCCATGATACTATCCTCAAACGATTACACAAGAACACCAAAAAAATGAACATGAAAAAAAAATAACATCAATACACTCTCACCCTATCAAAGATCACCCCCCCAAATATTATAAGGTTGGAACTTTATAATTTAGTGCATTTACAAAACCTTTTCCAAGCTACAATGTTCAATAGGCTCAAAATAGCCAAAATTATAAATTCTAATGCAAAATGAACTTGTGAAAAAAAATGGAAAAATTATCTTTATGGATATGTAGGGCTCTTCAAGACATTTCCAACACCTATTCGTTTCCAAAAAATGGAGCACTAGGGCGAAAGTTATGGCTTGTTGAAGAAATTGGCACAAGACAACTTCAACCTGAAATATCTGGTACAAGATGGTAAAAATTTTTCTCAATACCTCTATGGATGAAAAGTGCTAATCTCTAGATTTCCAATGATATATTATTTTATGAAATCCAACACCCAAAGCAAAAAATATGAATTTTAAAAAATTGGCTGAATTTAGCCTGCAAGAAACAATTTTTTCTAACAATTTTTTTTATTTCTGATTTGATTTCTGAAAAATCTACTCACTGTTTGTAGACAATAACAAAAACTCATAAATATTTGTAAGCTAAGAACAAAACCCAAAAATCATTTTTTGATCCAGTAAGCAGAAGATGAAAAAATATATTTTTTTAAACCTTCAAAGAGGAGAAAATGACACATGACGATTTTTGAACAACAATTTTCTTTAGATCTATGCAAGATATGAAAAATCTAAAAGATATCCAGTTGAGGTTTCGACTCTGGCTACAAAACCCAGAAATCATTTTTCTCAAAAATGAGTGGAAGCTGGATTTTTTGAAGCTGAAAGTAAAATGACTCCAATGAAAACAAATTTCTTTAAACCCCCACCTGCAACTATGTCAAATGATCTCCAATTTGGATATAAAAAAGCCAAATCTGACTTTTTCAAACCTTCTGGACGCATTGGAATAGTCAAAAATGTTGCCAGTATAACCAGAAATGCTTCAATCACCCGGATCTCACAAAACACATATGCAAACTAAAGAGGTAATTAAATCTTTGCAAATTCTTTTTGATTCTCTAGATCATTCAAGAACACAAAAAAATTGCATACGAGAATTTACAAGATTTTTACAAGAAACTCAATCTCTCAATCAAGAATCTAAGAACTTAGATTTCTCAAAACAAAAGCTTCGATACCATGCTAGAAATTTGAAATAGATTGAATAACCCAAGAACTTTATAAGAGAAAATGAAAGCTACATAGACTGGAAAAGCATTAAGAATGCACACGAAAACTTTGAGAGATTATGCAATGTCAATATGACAAAATTGCATTAAGAGCCTCCAACCTGAAAAGATACAATGCAAATATGCATGAATGAATGCAAGAGTATTGCAAGAATGAATTGAAAATACAAGCTAGGTAGTGAGTTTATTTAGAACTTGGGAGAGGTGGTAGGTGGCAAATCCAACCAATAGGAATCAACCACAAAAAGTGGAGATGGACCACCAAAAGTGGAGATGCCCACCAAAAGTGGAGATGCCCACCAAAAGTGGAAAGTAGTTCCACCCTTTAAGGAATGGAACAACTTATCACTTATCTCCTAGTTATTAAATAATAAACTCACTTTATTATCCTAAGCAAGCTTAATTAAGTGTAGGAAAAACCTAGGACTAAGGAAAAATAAATTAACCCACTAGGAAAATAAAAACCTACACCAACAAATATTTGTAAACTAGATTGTGCCCTTATTGTTGAACACCTAAAATACTGAGAGGGGGGTGAATCAGTGTTCTCTAAAACCACTTAAGCCACTCAAACATTTAAACATCCACATGAATCATCATACTCAATTTGCAATAAGAAAAGAAAGAATGAAAGCAATCATCAAAGAAAATAACACATGAACACGAAATTTTTACATGGGAAACCCAAAATGGGAAAAACCATGATGAGGATTAACTCACAATATATTATAATTAGTTATAAAATATTACAGAAATGATCACTACTAGGTGGACTCACTTTCCAAAGGACTCACTGTCTAGTGAACAAGAAAGATAGAAGAAATGGCTCACAACTTGGAAAAAAGATTTGGTTCACTACTAAGATCTGAACTACTAATAATACATCTACTATATGCAAGATTATAGTTCCGTTGAAGCTTAAAACACTAAATCTACACACTTCATGCTATACGATTCTTACACTTTTCTCTTCTCTACATTCACATCACACTTGTACACTTGTACTAAAAATTCGCATTTACAACATAAATATCTCACAATCTTACACTAAAACATTGAAAATGTTCCTACATATATTACCCATTACATTCATAAATACCTACAACATTAATTAGGTTAGCCTAATTTGATGTTGTAATGCCCCGCCAAGTAACCCTAAAGGAAGTTGCAATTAATGATTTAAGTGAACCAATTTTTTTTTTATAAAGTGTAATAACATACACATTCACTTACTAATTAACAACAACCTCTAAGGCTACAAGGTTAGGATTACTTAAACCCACACATACATATTACATATAAACATAACATTATAGCCTTTATGAAATAAACATCATACATCATGAAAATACCACATAACATAATAAGATGAACATCCAAGATACAATCTCATAAACATTACCTTAATCCAATAGTTACATCACTCATTCCCAGAATGAGACAATAGTACATAAGATAACAATTACAGAATTCCACCTCATAAACATAAGAGGGGTAAAATAACTTATACAAATAGAAATATTACAATGCAAGAAAATACAAAAAGAACCGCGAGTTGTCCATTTGGATGTCTTGCCTCCATGAACTGAAGATCAAGGGGGACCCAATGGTTTTGGTGCATGTTTCACCCAACCAATGTGGTACCCGAAGGCCCACCCCCCATGCTAGGAGATAGTAACCACATAACATGGACAAAGATCTACAAGCACTAACCAAAGGCAGACTCATACTGACATAACCAAACAAATGAACTAAACAAGTACATCTCAAGTACAACACTAATAACACTGACATAGGTCACTTTGCTTCCAGACATAAAATCAACCAAGTATGTTCAGAGAACAATACATGTATACAAATACCAATCACCAAGGGAATCTCAAGAGCATACAACCTAAGAATCATAACCACTCGATCTCAAGGATGAAACAATTAATAGAACACACTCCAAACATCTTGGAGGCAACAAACACATAGTCCACTCCTTTCATAGGAAGTACAAAACGTCCCCGTTCATGAAAACTGGGTAATAACTGAAGGACACCATACACTACATAAGGGAAACAACTGGATGGCATAAAGATTCAACAACCCTTATCCTCTAAGTTCTTCTGGAAGACTTATAATTTAGGACTAACACTAGATCCCAAAACCCACAATGCAACTTGACTTCATAGCAACAAAAATATTCAAGTTATAAATCAAATCTAATATTTGGATTTCCTAAATCCATATTCATTCAATAGGTAACATTAACAAGGTCAAAGACACACTTACAGGGTTAACTCAAATAATCATATACCCATATTTCTATTTCCATTATAAGAAATCTTAAACAATTTGAACTTACATCCCCTTACGAAATACAAAAAAACAAGAACATTTAAGGCAATCACTAGAACATTACTATTTTTGGATATACTAAATCCATATCTCTTTCATATTCCATTCACAATAAATTAATTGCTCTAATTGAAATATAATAACTAAAATAACTATTTGCCTCATCAATATAATCAACTTCTTAATTTACTTTTAAATCGATACGGATCCATGCAAGTAACCTTTTTCCATTTCCTAACCAAATCTTACATCTCATTCAATTTTCTATTTAAAACATTCAATCAGTTTAATATAATAAAATATTGTTTCTCTATCCATTTTCCCATACACACTAATCAATCCATTTTTAAATCTCTATTCAATAATATATTGTAGGCACCTTATTAAATGGAAAAACGATAATGAATTTACACTTAACATATTTATATATGCTCCATATTATATAGACACCAAATATATATATTAATGAATTTAATTATATATATGATTTAATATTCCAATCACAACGATTAAATTGCTCTATGCAAATAAATAAAACATAATAAATATTGCATTTTCAAATATATTCATTTCCTAGATTTACTTGCAATACAACATAAACTATTGCCATTACTATATTCTATTTCTATCCAAAACCTATATCTTTTCAATTCTTTATTTAAAACATGCCATTTTATCAATGTATAAAAATAACTCTTGAATTTTCTATTTAACCATGCATTCATATTGTTTCCAATTAAATCTCATTAATTAAACAAACATTCAAATATAAATACTTCTACAATTCTTCAATATATTTAAATATCCTTTTTTCTTAACAATTCGACCATGCATTCAAAACTTACCTTTTAAAATCTTCGTGCAAAGCTAAATTACATGCACTTAAATAAAACAAGGTAAATACTGATTGAAAATACTCATGGATATATATACCTCTCAATATATTTTCTTCAATCATATTAACAAAATAAATATTTTCTTTTAAATCAAGTAATTACTTCCATTACAAAAATATCTTTCTCTATACATTTTCCATACATACTAATCATTGAAGGCAATAGAAGAACTACATTTGGATATTCTAAATCCATTTCTCATTTCATTACGTAATTCATTATATTGATAAAACTAAATTAAGAATTCATCTTTTCAGATATGAGAGAAATTACACTAATATTTAATTCTCTAATTGCTCTTAACAAAATAAGTATTTTCAACTATCACTCAAAACATTTCGCTTTAAATTAAATAACCAATTGCCCTTGCAAATTAAATCATTATAAAATTAATCAAATTAACATTTGGTCTCTTCCATAACTTATTGTGTTAAAATAAGATCAGTATTTGGACTATAACCCAATATCATATATATATTTTTTCAATTAAATCAAATTAATAATTGGACCTTTTACATATGAATTTAAATTTCACAATTAAATCTTAAATTATGCATTCTTTAAATCAGATATTTAACTCCTTCAATTAAACTTTAACATGCCTTTTTAGAATAAACAATAATTTACCCATACGTTTATAATTTTATTTCCACTAATCTAATGTATAAATTTTATTTAAAATAATATAAATAAATATAATACTTCAATATTATAAATTATAATATAAAATATTATTAAATAATATTTTAATATTATAATAACAATACATAAAATATTAATATTTATAAATATCAATCTATTATTATTTTATTATGAGACCAGCCATGGGAAAATAACTTACAACAGTCTCGTGTTTCAAGCATAACTCAAAAATTACGATCCGGGTATTTGCGATTTTTTTACAAGGATAAAAAAATTTCAAAACGCAAAAACCCTTTAAATTTTCTGACAACCCAGTTTGTGAAAGTGGAGTTATATGCGACGCAATCAGACCATTTTACCTTGAAAAATATAACTACCTGCGGATTTTAAAATCCAATTTTTTAATAATAAATAGAGGGTTTCATTTTCTAAAAACATTTTAAAAACATTGCTCAATCTCTATGTTTGAATCCAAAAATAAAATAATCGATTTCTTCAAACAAATTAAATTCAACTAAAGTTTTCACAATTTTCACTCAAGAATTTTCACAAGCAAAGGCTGCAAATTTATTTGATTCTTTTCTTCTAACAACAAATTTATTTTCTAAAATAGATTTAACAAACAAATCTTTAATCACTACTATTTTAAAAAAAATAATCAAGAACAATAAAACACAAAGAAGAAAACCTAGTACAAGAAGCTACAGGAAGAGATGAATTTCTGCTGCAAGCCTCCTCCAAAGATTTTCTAAATTTTCTTCAATCATCCAATGAATCCAATCCAAAACCCAATAAATGCAAACAATCTTTCCTCCAATCAATTCTGCAATCAAACTTTCTTCAAACCCTTCCTTTGTGCAAATTTTTCCAAAATTTCTTCTCTACTGTAAAAATAAATTTTTCTAAAAACTTTTCTCCCTAAAATTAAAACATGCATTCTTTATAAATCAAAATACCTAATATAACCCTAATTCACATTACATGCAAATTAGATATTACAATTTCAATTTCAATTTCAATTTTTACAACCCTAATTCACATTGCATGCAAATTAGATATTAATTTCAATTTCAATTTTTGAAAACCCACTTTCAATTTAAAATGCATTTCAAATAATAAATTAATTTCCAAAGTTGAAACTCATTTCCTAAATAAACATTTAATTACAATTTCTAATTTAATTCCCACACGTTGGAATTAAATTCCAAAATTAATTTTAATTCTTTTATTTCCTTTTATTCTTTTGCATCACGTTTAATTAATTAATTAAATTATTTAATAACTAAATTCAACCCCCTTGGATTAAATTTAATTAATTAAATAAATTAAATACAATTAATTAATTTAAATATAAATTTTTATCCACATTGCATTATTTAAATTAAATAACCATCAATATGATTTAAATGCAATTATTCTAAATATTGATTAAATAAATACGCACCCTTTCAGAATCAAATAATATTAAAATAAGGTAAACTATGACTCAACAACCAAAGCTGACAACACACTAAGGCTAGGGCGTAGACTTGACACATGTTACCTAGCTACTATCTCCCGTTCAACTTAACCATTGGATCGACATGCGCAAACCTGTGAACCCAGGTGGAGTCGATGTCATGTACCTGCAATCCTGCAACCAAATAAACATCATACAATATATCCAACATATAATACACACCGTGAAGAAGGAATTATGGATTCGCAGGGCGCTCGCAAGTGAGTGATGCGAAATTGTCTTCTTCACCAATACACTCATCGAAACTGACACTTCCATCATAATTCAATAATCTCATAATAACATCTCATGCTAACTCTGCAACATCATTAAACCATTAAAGCATGTGAAACAATAATCAGATAACCACATCATACAATAATAGTTGTCGCTCAATAATAGCGAGCAAAACATCATAACAAAATGTATCTAGTATCAAAGTAAATGCAACCAAACATAGCATAAAGCAAACCGAACAAGAAACAAAACGGAGGGGTATTACAGATGTACCATGTAACACAATAACTTGTTGTTCCAAAACATGCTTCACATCACAATCCAAATATTATAACACATTCAAATAGGTTGGAGGGGACCTATCATAACTCCCATAAGATGATTAACACTCCCTTTAACTCTAAATGACCCCAAACATATTAGGTCAACACTGTTGGTGAGAAAACATCAAAATTCACCAATATAACATCCAAAAACTAACACTTGGACCTCCAAAAAAACTCACCACTTGGATCATAGATGTAATTGAAACTTGTAAATACTCCCTCAAGATTGTATAATAAAATGTGATTATGTGGTGGAATGTGGACTGTTTAAAACATGTACTTTGTACAAGAAACACTATCATTGGCAGACCCAATACTTTGTCAATCATATCTTTTGCACCAAAGGGCATCAAGACATGAAAATTTGGATTTAAGGTCCTCAAACACATACCAAAATTACCTTATTATTGTAGACCAAAATTATTCAAGACAGACCAATGTAGACCAAAAACTGGATACACTGTACACTGAAAACCGTGTTATGGACTTAGTCAAATATTCAACATAACTGTTATGCACCAGAGAAAAAAATCTATATCTCTATGCTAGATTAACATCTCCTCAAATATTTTTGTGCATTGGACCAATTGTACCTCAATCTTTGCATCAAACAATAATTTTGACATCTATAACAACACTATATATGCTTATGCTCATGTTGCCAATAGCCACATCAATGACAATCTCCTCAAACTTCCAATAATCTCCCCCTTTTTCATTGATGGAAACACATATTTTTTTTCTTTTCTCCCTCTTTTCTATCACTTCACATATACTATTGATTTTATTTTTCCTTCCCCCCCTTTCATACATACATGATTTTACCTAACTTACTTACATAATCCCCTGAACTGATATATACATATATGTACATGAGGTTAACAAACTTCTAAAATCAAGCCAACTCTCCCTAATAGTGCTATCCATCAAAATTGATCAAAATTTGCAATGGTATACTATCCTCTAAATTTTTTTGTATATACAATGAAATCTAAAATGCACAAAAAAGAAAAGAAAAAGTATATAGATCAACGAAAAGAAGATGGAACATTTATGTATAACATCTACAGTTTTACAAGGTGTGCCTGCCAATACTTTTTACCTTCTTCCCATTCTTTCTTGGCCAACCCAAGCATGTAGTTATGAGCCTCAAATTCCATAAGGATTTTTTCTCCATCATCTAGATTATTAGGTACCGTATTCAATTTTATTGCCTTCTCCACATTATCTAGAGAACATGATATAGGTGCAAACATTGTATTCACTAGGTCTCTAAGCTGTTCAAACTACACTATGATCTTATCCTTCTTTTCTTGCAGCTGGAAGAACTATTCATGCAAATTTTCAATTGCTAATCTTGTGGATCCATTTGCATGATTTGATAAATCATAAGCAATAGATGCATTGTCATTCTATGCCTCAATATAATCCATTTCAACCTTTATGTTTTTAGTAGAACCAAGCCACTTCAAGAAAAACTAAAATAATTCCTTAGCTTCATCAACATAATTCCACACATCTTTTAGGTTGTTCTATATTTTTCCATATGCAGTGGCACATTTATCTATTATATATGAAAAACTTATGTCATTCACCTTCTTAATGAACTCCTTTTCCAACTTATCCACAAGACCACTAGAATACTATTTGAAAGAATCAAGAAAAAGTTTCAGATTTCTCACACCCGATAAAGAGTTATCAATACTTACACCTGAAAAACTCTGCTATAACATTTTCACTACCTCATCTATTAACTCTACATTCTTCTCATACGTCTACAATATCTCTTTTCTGGAGGAGGAATGGAATGCATCATCGAGTTATAACTTGTGTAGAAGGGACATCTTGTCCATATCTACTTTCCCTTGTTGCATTGGAATTTGTAATGAGTAGTCAGAAACAATAGGTGGAACTATAATTGAATGCTCAATAATCTCTTTAATGAATCTATGGAGGTTCTGGATGATTCTCCAACTATATTCACATTACTTTCAACATATTTATTTTCCAAAGCCTTTTCCTTGCGACCAATGTTGTCTTCTACTTTTTTTTCATTCTTCTCAGCATTGTCAAACTCTTTCTCATCATTCTTATCATCATCAACTGATTTTGTATTTTTATTCAAAGGAGGTAGATTTTCTGTATTTTGTACCTCATGTATCTATGGGTTTTCTTGTAAAACCTCTTCTTTAATATACTTCTTTTTTTTAGAGGAGGGGAGATATGACTTGTTTGATTATCCTCCTTCTACGAATCTTCAACATTTTCTTCTCCAATAATGTTTTCTCCTATAGGAGGAGTGTTACCATTGAAATTTTCTTCTAGACTTGGAGGGGTATCTACAATATCTTTTTTCACATTTTGTTCCTTAGCCATATGCTCATGTTCAAGAGAATCTACATGTTGTGCATCTTTTGGTATATCAACTTCTAGAACATAAACATCATCATGTATTTTCTTTCAATGTTTGGAGTCATGCCTAACTTTTTTTCCAAATTGGCCACTTTCTCAACTGTTTAATTTATCAGTTGCTCAACATCATCTTTATCTCTACTCATAAGTGTATCTTCTCTTTGTTTGATTTAGAACTCTTTATTATAAAATTAAGCTAATTTAGCTTTTTCCTTACCAGAAAATGTCGCACTAACTTTCTCTAAAGAAAAAGACCTTAAATTTTCTTATTCATTTATTGGCTCTTCTCTTCTAGCATATAATACATTTTTTAATTCCTCAAGAAATTGACTCTCAATATCTTTCATTCTAACATCAAATGCAACAATATACCTTACTATTTCTTCTTCAAGTGTTTCCTTTTTTGTATCATCAGAAGTAGGGTACAATGCAATATTTTCCTAAAGATTTCCTTCTTCTTTGTCAATTTTTCTTTTTTTCTAGACTCTTCTTTCTTCTCCCTCATTTGAATTTTGTAGCCTTCTTTTTCTTTCTCCACTTTAGCTTTGCTATCAATATATACAATGTCAATTTTAGCTTTCTTCCCACTATTTTATCCTTGTGACACTCTGTGTTTTCTTTTTCTCAATCAATGGTTTTGTTTCTTCTTCTTCTTCATCAAAACCTACATATATTTCCCTCATTTCCTTAGCCTTTACTCTTCTCTTCAGAGGGCCTATTTTATTTTTTGTCAGAATAACCTTTTCTTTCACAAGCACACTTTGCTACTTTGCTAGAGTACTCTGTTGTTTTACCAAAGCATTGGTTCACTTATTTATCTTTGTTCCACTAATAAAGGGATTTGTCTCGGAGGACTTGGGGGAAACCAAAAAGGGGATAGATGTTATACTAGATCTTTATGCTGGATGCATCTCCTAGAGAGCCAGATAAGTCTTTAGATTTCTCCTATTTTTCCTTTGATAGAATCATAACCTCTGCAACCCGTGCACTCATATTCTCAACATTTTTCTTTATTTTCTTTTGTCTCTTCTCTAAGTGTACTTCTATATAATTTTCCTTATATGTGAAAAATATTTCGTTAGAGGTGTCTCTAGGCTTGCTCAACATAAAATCTATTGAGCTGATGATTTCTTCTTCTCTTATTTCATATCCCATCTTTGAGATCCAAATAGTTGTAGGCTCAACAAACTATATTATGCAGTAATCCTTGTTTACCATGAAAGTGATATCATTGTTGTAATTTTCTACCATGCTCTGGGGAATCCTTTCTATGGCTTGATTTTTCTTTTGAAAGGATTTTAAGAATCCCCATAATGCACTATCCTATACATTTGCATCACCCAACCTCAATAGGTGGTCTTTGATCTTTGAAATGCAACTGGTCTATCCTTTAACCATACTATTTTTTTTAATTTTGGGAACTTCATTGACAATGTAAAATAATAAACAAATGATCAAAGTACCAAATTTTAAGGGGTATTAGGAGTCCTTAGTCTTTTGCAAGTTCTCTAGAATTTGTGCTCTGTGCAGTTCACACAAATCATAATCTACACCATTATTAACCATCTCATATGATGTGCTAAAGGTCATTATAGAGATTGAATTTTCTTTGTTAGTAAAAAATATTTTGTAACCAATCATCATAGAAGCATACTTAACTCTCTAGTTCTCAATGTCCTTTATTACTGAGCTCTCTTGTCAAACTTTGCACTTGTTAGCTTCATCACCACTTTGTTCTTCATCAACTTAAGTGTCAAAACTGGTCTAGTTGAGAATAACCTAGTAACAAACCTAATCGCCTCCTTAGTGATCATGTGAGGAATATCCAACTAGATGAATTTTTTATGAATTATGCTCAAGGTATATCTTACCCATTCATCAATATATAAAAAAAAGGGAAATAGTTCTAGACATCGAGCTCCTTCTTCACCAAGCTCTCGAGATCGAGTTTCAAATCAAATCCATCTCTGGTGAGTTCATTAACCTAGACACCACCCAACTTAGAGTGATTGTACTCTTCCAAATATGCAAGAATATCGATTCTTACATACTTTGTATGTAGCACACTAAAATGGATATTTGAGAACGCACCATCTAGATCCATCTCCACTAATTTATTAGGGAATCATTTGAACTTTGGACAAGGTTGGTTCACAAGCTTGACAACATGTGAGGTATACATCTTGTAGTAATTTGAAAGAACTTCCAAATATTAGGGCAAATGGAAGCTATAAAATACCTTTTGAAAACTTTGCCACTAGGGTTTCACATACCAAGACTCTGAAACTTGTTACTTTTCTCCTTGTCTACTCTTCTCTCCTTGAATTCTCATTTGAAAATGATTAAAAATTATGTGATATCACATATAAACCCTTTTTGAATGATATAATTTATATTAAATTCTTGATTTGATAAAGTAGTAAAAGCCTAATTGTAATATATAATCACCTTCAATTGATTCACAAAATTCCGCATCTTGATATTTTCTATTGATGTCTCCACCAATAAGTTAACCATTTCAACCTATACCTCATACCCACATGCTGAAGGAATAAACACCATATCTTTGGTAGGGGCTATAAGATCTTCTGTTAAAGCTTCCCTTGAGTTAAAGCTCTTCACTTAGTTTCTAGAGGAAACATTTTCACTAGAGGCTAACACACACTCGCTCTTAACTTTGATCTCTTTTTTATGTTTTTATACATTTTTCATTTCTTTCTTCACTTCTACCAGATCAAAAAATTTCACTGGATCATTCTTTTTTATCGAATTACCCTTCTTCACATTCTTGCTTCTACAAAATTTGGAAATGTTTTATGATTTGTTGCAATTGTAATAAATAACACTCTTTTGAACAAGCTCACTTTTACTCATTTTGGATATGTATTGATTAGCCTTATGCCTAAATACATTGCATGTATAAAAATAGCCATTGAAATATTGAAACATCATACCATTTTTATAACCATTCATCATCCGATTTCTACATTCACTAGCTCTATGACCAAATCTTTTGCATGTAAAATTATAACTAGAAAAATATTGAATATTCTGATTCATTATGCTTCTTCATTCTATAGCCTTATGTCCAAATTTATTGCAAGATTAGCAGTAACCATTAAATGATGAGTAACTTTGTGCATTTAGTTGTCTAATGAGTTTTCTCTTGATGTCTTTCCTCTAATTCCAGACCTGCTTGTCATTGTCCTTTTTTTCATTCTTCTTCTCAGCCTTGTTTGGAGTTTCATTTGTCTTTGAAATTTCACCTTTCTCAAACCCTAATCCTTCTTTTTCATTAGATCCTTTCTGATTTGGAATTATCTCATCAAGAATTGAAGTACTCTTCTTGAATTTTTCTTCTTGAGTCTTTGTTTTTTCTACATCTGATCTTAGATTCACAACCTCTTGTTCTAGCTTTGAACATTCTTCTTATTTGTCTTTCAACTTAGCATTCAAGTAGTTTTCAACTCATTTATTTTTTCCAATCTACAATTTAGACTTTTAATGACTTCATTTGATTGCTTGAGATCCTTGATTTTATGTATAGCTTTCTTGAGATTCTCTCTCAATATCTTAATACATTCATCTGCATCACTAAGATCCTTTTTTAGATCGTTGTTCTTAGATTCTACTTTATCCAGTCATCTAGGGCTAGTTTAAGTTCTCCATCCATGTACACTATGCAATCTTCTTCAATAAACCCTTCAGACATAATAAATTTTGGAGGAATAGGATACTTCCTTGCAGCCATGTGTTCAACTCTAAGATCTACCTCAATGATCAAGCCAAATGAAGGGACCAAGCTCTGATACCAATTGTTGAACACCCAAAATACTAAGAAGGGGGTGAATTAGTATTCTCCAAAACCATGTAAGCCACTTACACACTTAAACATCCACATGAATAATCATGTTCAATTTGGAGTAAGAAAATAAACCATGAAAGCAATCGTCAAAGCACATAATGCATGAACACTAGATATTTACATGGGAAACCCAAAATGGGAAAAACCAAGATGAGGATTAACTCGTAATATATTATAACTAGTGATGAGATATTACATAAAGAATCGTTGCTGATGGGTCTAGTTATTAGCTTATTCTCTATTTCTTCCATACATACTTTCAGACTCTTTTAGATAACATTTTAGAAAATTCTTCCATATTATGCTATCTTTTCATACTTATTACACAAGACTTGAACCTAGATCATATTAATGGAAATATGGTTATGACATAATAGTATTGCATGGTCTATACGTAGATATGCATGAAATGTTAATGTAATTCTATGTTTTAATTATGATAGTTAGTCTTGTGCACATGCTTTGTAAATTAAACTTTTTGTAACCAAGGAGGAACTGTAGCATGTAGCAATTGGAAGCAGTAACTGAAATCAAAAGGAAGACTGGGACAACAAAATAGGGGAGTTCCAAATTAAGCTGAATGGAATAAATATTGTTTGAAGACACTTGATGGAGGTTTAACGTGCATCATTATAAAAAGTTAATAAGTGCTAGAGAAGAAGGACTCCTTTATTGATAGGATTTTGATAAATGTTTGTGTGTTTTACAGAGTTTCAATTCTATTAAGACTCTTCTTTCTTTTCAGTTATGGTTTGATCAATTCAATATTAACTAATGGTCTGATATTTAGGAGTGGAAGTTAATGATGTTGTTAGTTGTTTCTTATAATAAGGTTCCCCCGTGCTTGTATATAGCCGTGGGTTGAGTCCTTACATCAGTTAGTTGGTTTTTTAGTCTTTCATTATTAGTTATTTTTAGTTTCAAGACATGATGAATATTCAGAATGATTGAGTGCAATATGTGAAGAAGATTTTATGTAATATTTCATGATATGAAATGAATGAAGCCAATTTCACTAGATGCGTATAATATATTAGTTAAATTTGGTTTTAGTTAAGTGAGAACAATCACTTGAGAAAGCCACTCAAGGTAACTATTCTTTACTTCATTTTTTAGTTGTTTATTTTTGTTTAATAGTTGTTTTCTATTTATCATTACTTCATGAATTACATGCAAGTTAGAATTAGAATCTCATATTTTTCTTATTGGTAATGAATGCTCATGAGCATGCATATAATGGTTAACTAGTAGTACTCAAGAGGTTAAATTAGCTAGGTTATTAGTTTTTATCAGTTTTGAGTTGATACAATAATATTTTATTAGAAACAGTCCAGGTGCAAGTTAAGCTATAGGCACCCATAGCCATTAGCGCTAGTTTGTTTCTTTTGTTGTTTTGTAATTCTATGAATTTTCAGCAAGTAGAATATCTTGAATAGGAGAACTTAGGCAGCCATAGGTGTCTGAAGGCACATACAGTGCATCACTATCACAAGTTTACAAACCTTGGGTTGGCATTTTAATGCGGTCTTTGCAATGTTGAGTAGACTGTTCAGTTAGATAAACCTCTGAATTGTGTAGGTTCTACCAAGTTTAAAATATATTAGTTTGGACTCTACATTTTTGGCACTGTTACTGGGGATGGTGTTATCTTCATAGACTTATTTTCTAAGTTTTCATAGGTTACATTTTGTTTTCAACATTAGGATTGTCAGAGTTTTTCTTTTTCACAATACCAAATAATACACTAAAATTGTGCAGTACCACTATGTTATAAAGTCATATTTCATGTATGCAGAGGTAGAGATATCCTTTGGGTAGATTCATTCCCTCTACGTGCCAAGAATCCATACTAGAAATTTGTGAACCCAGTACTCAGATCGAGGGTAATATTGAAGAAAAAATTTCCCTATCACCAACATCTAGCACACAGACAAAGGGAACATACCGCACCATGGGTGATGTAGTGGATAATGATCCTGAATGTGCCACCTTTGAATTTCCAATCACTAACCAAAAAAGGGCTACAGTTTTGAAGAACATCCCTCCTTCAACCTTACCAGTTTTTTATGGGTTAATGAATGAGAACCCAAATACATTTATGTTTGAACTTGATTTCCTATGAAGAATTTATGACTATACTTATGGTGCTCATAGGATCAAACTCTTCCCTACCACTCTTAAATATGTATCCCTAAGATGGTTTATGGGATTAGGTAGGGATATTGTTCCTGATTGGGATACCATGAAGATAATGTTCTTGGGAAAGTACCAAGACTATTTTAAGGGACTTGATATGTGTAAGGAAGCTAAGGTAGAGAAAAAAATTCCTACACTAATATTTCTTGAGAGGATAAAAATTCAAATTTTTTATAAATCTTTAATAGTTACAAAAACTTAAACATAAATATCATACATACCACAACACAATGATTTACATGGGGAAAACCCTTTCAGGAGAAAAATCCCACACTCCAAAATCCACCCAATATATTATTCAACATATAAAAAAGATTATAATATAGTTACAAAGAAAGATTCTCATAGGAGTATCACCACTTAGAGATCAAGAGACAACATGACTGCTATCAAAATCTTAGAATACATCACCATCTCTCTCTATCGCAACTATAATACAAAGACCTCATAAAATAGAGTTACATTCTAGGGAAAGACATGTCAAAAAAATATCCACCATTAGATCTAAAACCTAATAATGAATGGTCCAAATTTACAATATGTCATTATTTAATGTATGTTAGTCATTTTAGAAGTTTCCTGAAAAATTTAACATGCTCAAATTTTGCTCTTTGCTGTCATTGTATACACCTATTGGTGTAACTAGGAAATATATATATATATATATATATATATACATCCTATCAACAATAAATAATATATAATTTCAAGGTTGAGACACATTTTCCCAAAAAACTCCCACTTTTCAAACACCTTGCAAGAGAAATGTGAGGGTGTAAAAACCATCTCTTTAATTGCTAGGGTCTGAAAGGCCCATAGTCTTTGAACACCATATGAACTTCTCTGTGCTCACAAGCTTAGTTAAATAATCAACAACATTCATCAAAGTCTCTACCTTAACAAATTCACCCTACCATCTTTGACCATATCTCTAACAAAATGATACTCTACATCAATGTGCTTGGTCCTGGCATGAAATGTTAGGTTTTTGGCTAGACATATCACACTTTGACTATCACAATAAATTATCACTCCACCTTGTTTTATTCCAATATCTAAACATAGTCTATTAAGACAAATGGCTTCTTTAAAAGCATGCATAGCTACTATATACTCTGCTTCAGTAGTGGACACAACAACCACAACCTGTCGCTTACTCATCCAACTAATTGTACCACCAAATAAAGTAAACACATAAGCACTGATGGATTTTTTGCTATCAACATCACCTGCCTAGTCTGAATCCACATAACTATGAATATCAAGGGAAACCTTATCTTCAATAATATTATTATGATAACATAATGAATAATCTGAGGTACCCCAAAAATATCTAAAGACTCTTTTAACTGCATCTCATTAAACTATACCAGGATTAGACATATATTTGGAAAGAACTCCTACTGCTTGGTCAATGTTTGGTCTAGTACAAACCATAGCATACATCAAACTTCCAATTGCACTCTGGTAAGGAACTTTGCTCATGTATTCCATCTCTAATGGAGATGTTGGACAATCTAAAATAGATTACTTTTTTCCAACTAAAATGGGAACACACATTGGTCTACAATCCTACACATCAAACCTCTGTAAAATTGAGTTGACATACTTACTTTGCCCAAGCCATAGATTTATGTTCACTCTATCTCTTTTAATTTCCATTCCAAGAATGTGTTTGTCTGCACCAAGATCTTTCACTTCAAATTTAGCAGCAAGTTGAGATTTTAGTTCTAAAATCATACCTTTCCCTCTACCAAAAATAACATATCATCAACATATAATGAAATAAGTAGGAAACTATCACCATCAATTTTACAGTAAACACAATGATCTGATTTAGAGCAATCAAATCCAAAACTCAACACATATGTATCAAATTTTTGGTACCACATCCTGAGACTTTGTTTTAAGCCATACAAATATTTCTTCAATTTGAAAACCAACTTACAATTACCTTTCACCACATAGTGCTCTAGCTGTTTCATATAAATATCCTCCGCCAAATCACCATGAAGGAAAATAGTTTTCACATCCATTTTCTCAACCTCTAAATCATAAGCAACAATAATAGAAAGTAAAAGTCTTATGGATGCCATTTTTGCAATAGGAGAGAATATCACCATAATAAACACCCTCAACTTGAGAGTAACCCTTCACAACCAACCTTGCTTTGTAATTCTTAATACCTCCATCTGAACCAATCTTTTTCTTTAACACCCATTTGCAACCAACATGTTTTCATCCTTCAGGAAATGGTACAAGATCCCATGTATCATTATTTCTCAAAGATTCCATTTATTCATCCATAGCAATCTTCCAAGATTCTACATCTTTCATACTTAGTGCCTCTTCTACAGATCTGGGGTCATCCATGTTAGTATTCAAATAAAAATTAAATCTCCAATCATCAGGTGGATACCTTTCAGGTGGTTTCCTATGTCTTGGGGACCTACGAACAAGTTGAGTTGGAGGTTATTCCTCCTCTTCTGAAGATCCAAAGCTAGATGAGCTCTCCTCAACTTCTTGTCTATCCTTGGGCCTTGATTCAACTTTCTTAGGTGTAGAAGGAAATTGAATCACATATTCCTATTTACTTTGTTCTAATTGCAATGTAATAGAAGAAGGCTTATTTTCTCTAAAAGTAACACTTCTACTATGTATTACCTTCTGCACAATAGGATCCCAAAGCTTGTATCCTTTCCCACCCTGACTATATCTGATGAAGATACATTTCATAGCCTTGTTCTCTAACTTTGTTTACTTCTCCTTTGGCACATGTGCATATGCCTCTCAACCAAAAAATCTAAGATGTCTTAATGAAGGCTTGCAACTCGACCATGCCTCTATAGACATCTTCTCAACAATAATTGATGTAGGAGACCTATTAATCAGGTAACAGGCAGTGGCAATAGCTTTAGCCCAAAACCTTTGTTGTAGACTAGCACCACTCAACATACTCCTAGCCTTCTCTATCATTGTATAGTTCATTCTTTTTGCAACTCTATTCTATTGTGGAGAATACGTAGTTGTCTTCTGCCTATGAATACCACAATCTTTATAGAATCTATCAAAATCATTAGAGAAAAATTCACCACCATTATCAATCCTCAAACATTTATTTTCTTTCTAGTATGTAACTCAATCATTGCTTCACATTCTTTAAATTGACTGAAAACTTATGATTTACTCTTTAGAAAATATACCCATGTCCTACTATAATCATCAATAAATGAAACATAATATGTGGATTTATCAATCGAAGGAACATCGACATGATGAAACACATCAAAATGAATAAGATCCAATACACCACAAGATTTATGAGAACTCGAGTAAAATTGAATGTGGTTTTGTTTTCCATAAGTGCAATGCTCACATAAATTGAATTCAAGATTACAATTAGACAAACCTTCAACAAGGTTTTTATTTTTCAAGGTCCTTAAACCTTTTTCTCTAATGTGGCCAAGTCTTTGGTGCCATAACATAGTTTTCTCTGCAGGTAACTTTGTCTCAGAAGAAAGAGCACCCTTGGGTACCCAAAAGCCATGACCATCCGCTGAAGGTGAAACCCTCACTTATTCCACAAACTTTATTTTCAAAGAAGTACTATTCCACTCAACAGTGCATGCATCCAACTTATATAATGTTCCATATCTAACACCTCTAGCAATCATCATAGCACCTTTGACCATCTTGCATCCTGCATTAGAAAATACTACTTGCACACCCACATTTATTAGTTTGCTTAAAGATAAAAAATTTCATGCTAGTCCAGGGATATGTAACACACCGTTAATCCATTTTATTCTACCATCAGGAAATCTGATTTTAACTTTACCACAACCAACAATGTCTAAATGAGAATCATCACCCAAGTACACCTTACCTCCATAAAATTCTTCATATTTAGAAAACCAATCTCTATTAAAGGTCATATGGAAAGATGCACTTGAATCAATTAACCATGCATCATTACCTGCACGAGTTGCCAAAGATGCAATGAATGCGTCACCGTCTTCCTTCTCAGACTTAGAATGAAAATCATCTTTCTTATTTTTCTTCTTCTTTTCTTCTTTGCATTCCTTATGAACATTCCCATTCTTACAATAGTTCTAGAAAATAACTTTGGACTTTCCAGGAGATTTAGATCCCCCCTAGACTTGGATTTGTCACACTTCTCATTATTCTTTCCTTTTTCCTTAGGTCATCCACAAACATTTAGGTACTCCTTGGTAGTGATGGATACCTTTGTCCTCATTTATTTAGAAAGTAAAGAACCCACCACACCTTTAGTATTCAATATAACATAAGTACTCCCAATAGCCATAACAACAGAATCCCACGAATTAGGAAAAGAACAAAGCAAGATCTGAAATTTCTCCTCCTCATCCATTTTGACACCAACTAATGCCAATTGAGCTACCAAAATATTGAATTCTTCTAGGTGGTCTATGATTCATCCAACCTCTTCCATTCTCAAGGAATACAAATTCTTCCTCAAGAAAATGTTGTTCACTAAAGATTTGGCCTGATACATCTCACCAAGCTTCTCCCATAGTTTTTGTGTAGAGGTCTCTTCATGGACATTAATTAAAATAGAGTTTTCCAAGAACAATCTGATTAGAGCCTTGGATTTACGGTCAATAAAATCACATTGAGAAGCTTGAGTAGGAGCTATAGGCCTTGAAACATTCTCATCAACAACATCCCATAGATCTCGATCTATCAACAGATCCTCCATCTTTATCTTCCACATCTCAAAATTATTTCTAGAAAATTTCACCACCTTTATTCTCCTTGATGAACTTGCCATCTGAAAAATCCTACAACAAGATCACAATGTCTTCTACACAAGCTCCCACTGAAATCTAGATTAGTTCAAAAAACCCAAGAACCCACAATTGAAACCAAAGGTGATCAAGCTCTAGTACCACTTGTAAGGAAGCTAAGGTAGCGAAACAACTTCCTACACTAATCTTGAGAGAAGAATGATGCAAAAAATTTACATATCTTTAACAGTTACAAAATCTTAAACAAAAATAAACATAAATATCATGCATACCATGACATAGTTATTTACATGGGGAAAACCCTTATGGGAGAAAAAATCCACACTCCAAAAGCCACTGAATATATTATTGAGCAATCACAAAGATTACAATATACTTGCAGAGCAAGCTTCTCATAGGAGTATCACCACTTAGAGATCAAGAGGAAACACGAATACTATCAGAATCTCATAATACATCACCATCTCTCTCTGTTATAACTGTAATACAATACCCTCATAAAATAGGGTTACATTCTAGGGTAAGAAAAGCCAAAAAAATATCCACCATTAGATCTAAAACATAATAATGAATGGTCCAAATTTATAATATATCATTATTTAATGTATGCCAACCATTTTAAAAGTTTCTTGAAAAAGTTAACACACTCACATTTTGCTTTTCACTGCCATTGTATACACTTATCAGTGTAACTAGGAAATATATATATACATACATCCTATCAACAATAAATTGTATATAATTACAAGGTTACGACACATTTTCTCAATAATATGAGTAAAGATGACATCTTTAGAATGCCATAGAAGGAGGATGAACCATTAGAAGATTATGTGGAGAGATTTCAATTTTCCTTGAAGAAAAATCCATAGAACAAGTTGTTTGAAGAATCTCTCAAGTTGGTACTTTTGAGGGGAGTCAATGATGACTATATGGATGCTCTCAACCTCATTGGACAAGGAGATATATCTCATATACCATTTCAAGACATCTGTAAGGTCTGCAAGAATTATTCTAGGACCTTCACTAAAAGACCAAGAGGAGATAGGGCATCCATTATTGGAAAATCATCTACATGGGTTTCAAAGATAGAATCAAGCAATATATTGTACAACATGAAGGAGGAAATTATCATCCATCTAGAAACCCAGTTGGACACCCTCCACATCAAGAAGAAGCAAGAGGAAGCTAAAGCAATGCTCACTAAATACTGCCCAAGCTATAGGCAAAGAAAATAAAAGTGTAAATGCAAGAGAAAGGCTAGTATCTAATACGATAAAGTTGAGAAACCTGATTTTCAGCCAATTGAAGGAGAGGATGTATAAATATTTTATATAGCTCAAAGAAGGCCATGGAAACAAAGATAAGGTATGCCAAAAGGCCCTCTCAACTTTAATTTATCCTTTCTCATTGGAAATTAGAACTTTTCTGCTTGTAACTCTCAACTCTAGCCAACAAACCAAAATCAGTGGAAAAACCCTCAATAATGGCCACAAACCCAATAATATTGGAACCAATAATAGCCAAATCCTTGGTCACACTCAAATTTATAGGGTTCCAATGAAAATCCATAATGGCCAACACAACAAAACCAGTGGTATCCTCAATGGAAAAAAGGCTAGTAGTGACAACAACAAAACATGAACTATCAACAACCTATGCTTTCTCCTCCACCACAAAAACAATGTATTATACCTCCATCAAATCCTACATCCCAACCACCCAAGCCACCACAGATACCTGGCCAACCTGTACCTACCCCTAACAACAAGCCTATTCAGTAGGCTTATACTAACGAAGCTATACGAAACCCCATTTATGGGTAGAGGTGAGCGATGTCCACTTCAGATCAAGAAAAAAACTTGTTGGGCCTTCATTCCATCAAATTAAAGAGATGGAGGATGATGAAACTACATTTTAAGATTTAGAAAAAACACCTTTGGAACCTGAGTCAAATTAGGTGCACCAAACTACCACAAGTCCAAAGCTTCCTTTTCTTGAACACTTAGTTATTCAAAAGAATCACACATAGGCTGAGACAAACCTCTTAGGTCAATTAAAGGATGTGAGAATTAGGATTCCACGCATCCAATCTATCAAAGAAATCCCTATTTATACTAAAACTGCAAGGTACCTATGTCTTAAGAAACCAAGAAGGAAAAGGAAGGATCCTCAGATAGTACATGTCTTGGGAAACCTTGTAGATATCATGTTAGGGAACATAACCATATCTAAGTATATAGATCCTAGTAGTGCAGTAGTGGATGTCAAGATTAATGACACCTTCATCAAGAATACTTTGATAGAATTGGGGGCAATAATCAATGTCATGACTAAAGAAACAATACAATTACTTCAGTTAGCCAACCTTAGACCTACACAAACTATTCTAAAATTGGATGATAGGTCAATAGTCAAGCCTAAAGGAATCATTGAAGATTTATCTATTGCATTGGATTCTTGAAAATCTCCTACTAATTTCATAGTTTTACAACCAAAGGTTAATCTTATAGACTACCCACTCATCCTAGATATACCTTGGTTAGCTAAAAATGATGTATTTATAGGTTGTAGGTCTAACAATATGATAATATCCAATGGGACACTGACCAAGAAATTGGTCCTCTATCCTCTAGCCCAACCTTATGCTGACCTTGAGCAAACAACTTGGCTCACTTTGGATGAGAAAGATAGTTATTACCTACAAAATTTAATGACCATATAACACAACCCTTTATTGGATGATCAGGATGAAGATAATCTCATTGATCACATAATCCAGAATGACCATGACATGATCCCACGACAATAGGACTATCTTGCATGCCTACAAGACGCCTTACAAAATATTATACCCACCATTTATTTAGAATAAATATCTCAAATATTTCATTACTTACTACCACAATAGTGTGTACCAATCATTAAAAATCTTGATGTCTCATATGTGCAAGAATCATCCAAGGAATTAGAAGTCATGCTAGGAAAAATATTGAACATAAACATTGCCTTGACTAAAGTGTAGCAAAATTCCCTACACATAATGTTGTAGGGAAACGTAGCAACATATGCATGGGATTACCATTATATGAAAGGAATAGATCCTAACATATGTATACATAGGATCTATGTTAATCATGGTTATAGACCCATTAGGTAGCCTCAAAGACAAATGAACCCTGCCTTGAGAGAAATAGTGAAATTCAAACATAAAAAAATATTTGATGTAGGCTTTATTTATCCTATTTCACACAGTGAATGGGTCTCACCTTTGGTCATTGTACCCAAGAAAGGTGGAAAATGGAGAGTTTGTGTAGACTACAGGGAACTGAATACACCAACTAGGAAGGAACAATTTCCTTTTCCCTTCATAGATCAAGTGCTTGACTCTCTAGCTAGGAAAAAATGCTTTTCATTTCTAGATGGTTTTAGTGGTTACAATCAGATAAAAAATTATCTAGAAGATCAAGACAAAACTATATTCACATGTCCTTGGGGTTCTTATACCTAATCTATTCTGCCCTTTGGCTTATGCAATTCTCCAACTACCTTTCAAAGGGATTTGCTAAACATTTTTTCTGATTATGCACATGACTGTATGTGTTGGGAAAATGCGTCTCAACCTTGCAATTATATATAGTTTATTGTTGATAGGATGTATGTTGGTATGTGGTGACTGATCATGCAAATACTATACACTCATAGTAAGATATGGGGTTTAGGGCATCACCCTAATTTTTTTTTGTTGACATGTCAAGGTTTTCCCACTGACACATCAAGGGTTTTATCGATCGACATGTCAAGGTTTTTTCCCACTAACACATCAAGGTTTTTCTGTTACCACATCAAATGAAAAACAACCTTGTAAAACCCTAATTCTAGAAGGTTCCAAAAATTATTGTTATAAGATGCTGGGATGTATGTAGATGAGGGTGTATTCTAAGAGTCTGATAGCAGTCGTGTTGTCTCTTGATCTCTAGTAGTTATACTCTCGTGAGAAGCTTTCTCTACAACTATATTGTAATATTTTGATTTCTGAATAATATAATGGACAAATGTTGGAGTGGGGTTTTTCTCCTGAAAGGGTTTTCCCCACACAAATTATTGTGTTGTGGTATGCATGATATTTGTGTTTATTTCTATTAAAGTTTTTGTAACTTTTAAAGATCTGTAAATTTTTGCATTTTTCTCCTCTCAAGATTAGTGTAGGAAGTTATTCTGCTACCTTAATTTCCTTATAGTATGGGGATATATATGGATGATTTCACCACATATGAGGAAACTTATGAGGAAGCCCTTAGCAATCTGGGAAAGGTATTAAAAAGATGTAAAGAACACAACTTGTCACTCATGAATGAAAAGTGATTTATGATGATGACATAGGGAATTTTTTTTAGGGTACTTTATATCCAATGTAGGGATTTAGGTTGATCCACATAAAATATAAATTATATCTATATTACCTATTCCACAAAAGCAAAGAGATATCAAAAGTTTCCTTGGCCATGCAGGCTACTAGGTTTATTAAAAGATTTAGTAAGATTGTCACACCATTATTTGTTTTGTTGAGCAATGAAATTGACTTTTAGTGGACATCAGAGTTCCAACACTCCTTTGAAGAGATGAAGAAAGCATTGAACCAAGCACCTATTTTGAGGGGGCCAAATTGGACCTTACCTTTTCATATACACATAGATACTTCAGATTTTGCTATTGGAGCAGTTTTAGGTAAAAAAAAAGGTAACAAAGAATATGCAATTTAATACATCAGCAAAAATCTTCAAGGAGTAGAGTTGAACTATACTATTATAGAAAAGTATATGCTTGTAGTAGTGTATGCCTATTCAATAAATTTATGCATTGCATAACTAGTTATTAATTTTTTTTCCATACAAACCATACAACCATCAGATACTTGATGAACAAGCTAGTAGTTGGGGGTAGATTGGTAAGATGGTTGGTCCTACAAGAATTTGACATTACCATAGTGGACAAAATTGGTAAAGCTAATGTAGTGGAAAGTTTTCTGTCAAGATTTCCAACACAATCAACTAAAGGATTGGTGGATTATTAATTTCTAGATAAAAAAATATTTTCTCTAAATATACATATACCCTGGTATGTTGATATTATCAATTATTTAGTAATAGGGCAGATTCCAGCACACTTTTCTCCAAGGGAAAAGGGACAACTGGTACATATATGTTTTCCATACGCTTGGGTATCAATTATCTATTTTAGATTGGCCTTGAAAACATCATGAGAAGGTGAATAAGGGAAGATAAAATCTTTGATATCATGAAGGATTTCCATGATGAGCCAAATGGAGGTCATTTTGCAATAAAAATAATACATTTAAGATCCTCACAACTGGTTATTATTGGCCAAATTTTACACAAAGCTTCTATTAAATACACGAGGAGTTGTGATAGGTGCCAAAGGATGGGAAGACCAAAAATGAGTGATGAAATGCCATTGCAACCTCAATTAACACTAGCTCCTTTTGAAAAATGGGTTCTAGACTTTATTGAACCAATCTCACCTACTTTCAACAAAGAATACATTCTTTTTTTCACTGATTACTTGACTAAGTGGGTTGAAGTAAAGGCCTTATAGTTTTCTAGAGATGTAAATGTGGCTAAATTCTTGTTTGAGGATATATTTACTAGGTATGGAGTATCTAGAGAAATAGTCACTAATCAAGGTCTATAGTTTACTTTTGACCTCATTACCAAACTAGTTGAATAATACCAAATTAGACACAAGAAGTCAACACCTTACCACCCCTAGGATAATGGTTAGGTGGAATTCAATAATAAAGAAATTGAAATTATTCTCACCAAGATAGTGTAACTACATAGAAAATATTGGGTTACAAGGTTACTTGAAGAAATATGGGCATATAGAACAACTTGGAAAACCACCACCTATTTTACACCCTATGAGTTAGTATATGGTAAGACAATAGTCCTTCCAATTGAGTTTGAATATAAAACATTAAGGAAAACACTAGAACTAGAAATGGACCTAACAAAAGCTGGAAAGGAGAGGTTGCATATTTTAAATGGATTGAATGAAATTAAGATGAAATCCATCCATGAAACTAAGGTAGTACAACAACAAAGGATGAAGTATCATGACCAGTATATCAAAATAAATGAGCTTAATGTAGGGCACTAGGCATTATTATATGATTCAAGGTACAAAGAATTCAAGGGGAAACTCTAATATAGGTGGTTGGGCCCCTAGGAAATTAGTTAAGTATATCCTAATGGAGTAGTTAAGTTGCACACCATTGATGCAGTCAAATTCTCTCTTCTGGTTAATGGCCATAGATTGAAATTGAATAAGAAACTAGTGCAAAAACATAATTTTATTTTCTCCCCGTTTTAATAGTATGGTCCTCACAGTGATCAAGATACAGGTTCAAACATACAAAGTGATATCTCAGTAGAAAATTCCATACCAAGCACTTTAGGTGACCCGACGATTGAGCTACATAGCTCAATCCTTGAGATCACATGGGATTCATTTTTTTTTACTTTATCTCACAAGCACACACAACATGGTTATAATGATGTTCATATTTTCTCTAGAGGGACCTTTTTTCATTACACATTCAACATGAGTCTTGATGCCATAAGGACTTGTAGCACAATAGTTGTCAGGATTCAGAATGGGTCCTATTGCTGAAGGAGCCCGTAGCGCCATTTGGTAGAAGAAAATAAAAATTAAAATCAATTGGCACCAAATTAACTACAGTTCACGTGCATTCATTTCCACATATTCACATGAAATATCCATCTCTTCACAATTAATACCCACAACATGATTCTTTTGCTGCCAATTTGAATCTCAAATGTTTGAGTTGTCACATCGCCAACTACTATCTATCCAATCAATTGCACTTGCCACCTCACAAATCATTCACCTATAGTTATTTCTAGTCACATCAAATCAAAATATAGTTACATTCCATTCAATTTAATGTGTGAATATCAGTTATCTCTTCCAGTCCATACACAAGGTACACTATCATAATTGCAATAGATTTCTTTAAACTTTCATTATGTCTTTCTTATTAATTAATGCATAAAAGTATTCATACCATTAATTTCCTTAGTTTCTAATCATAACACTTCCCAATCACATGTTAAAGTGTGGTCACTTCAACCATTAAGCTCGGGGGATGGTACAACTCAACTAGTGCCTTTTCAAAATCTGCCACCTAAATGAAATTCAATAGATAGAAACAACATGTAAAACCCTCCTAAAAATTACATCTTATTTTTTCTACGATTTCCAATTTCCAATTCCAAACCCCGAGAATTTGAGATTAGTATAAACCAAAATTCAAACCTAGAACCTATTATGAGCTCAAATTAAGGTGGTACTCAGAAGGGGACCTGCAACTATGGTATGGTAGTAAAAGTGTATGAGGAAACAACAAGAAGGAGAAAGAAAGGTTTTGAAGGTGGTAGAGTGAATTGATCGAAAGTTTCAAAACTGAATTGAACACATTGAGAAGAGAAAAGTAATCCATAATGGGAGGAGATGTCATCATAAGGGAGCTGAAAGCTCATGACCAAATTTTGGAAGATGCAATGGTTCTACCCATTTTTACGAGGGTCAACTGGATTATTTCCTAAAATTAATAGAATATGATGAAGATATGACAAGAAGGTTTGCAGCCAAAATTAAATATGATGAAGCTATGATGAAAGGAATATCAATGTATGCATCTGAGATTGCCATAGCATAAGTTTTTGGACTGCCTAGAATTGGAGTAGAGTTTCTAGCACATGCAAATGTAGTATCAAAAAGAGAGGAATTCTTTAAACGAGGAGAAGAGTTGGACTTGTCTTCAAAAGATACAAAGAGGATTTCTCTTCATTGGTTATGGGATAATTTTTCTTCCTATATTGTTAGATATCTCACCTATGATAGTAGGAAAAATATATTGTATACAATACATTTTAAATTACTTAGTCACCTTCAACACAATAGGCTAGTTAATGTGCCATTTTTTTTTATAATATGTTGAAAGGAATGAAATAAGAGTATCAAAGGAAACAAAGTGACACTTCCCTATCACACCACTATTTGATTAATGTACTAGTAAAAATAAGTTTGAGGATTTAGTACTCACAAGTAAATTGGGAAGATTTTAAGGAGTGTACAAATATTAACAATTTTTTGGATGCTCTTATGGTGCCTAAGAATGTATAACCATGAAATGAACTTGTAAGAGGAATCCCTCATGTCTCACCTATGACTTCACCTACCCGTAGCCAAGGTGACCAGGATGAAAATAATGAGACGGAGTCTAGGTCACTTGTAATTGAGGAAATTCCATCTTCAAAATCACAAAGACCCAAGAGAAGGAGAGGTAGTATATCCACATCCTCCACACCTTCTAAAATAGAAGAGAAGGATACTCCAAAGAAGAAGGAGTATGTTCAAAAGAATAAAGAGGATTTTCCAAAGAAGAAGGGTGTTTAAAAGGAGAAGAATAAGTATAATGTTATAAGAAGGAGACACCTACACCTAGAAATTCAGGAAGATTAAGGAGACAAGGTGTCATGAGGGGAAATATAGAGTAACTTAAAGAAGAAGAAAAGAGTAAAGAATAGCAAAAAGAAGATGTCATGATAGTAGAAACAAACTCCGAAGTGAAGGGATATACCCATGGCAATGTAGATATACCTAGGGAAAGGAGATACGTGTTTAAGTACTTTTTATTCAGAACTAGAAGATGTTTTTATTGATAATTAAACATGGAAGGAAACCCTAGATAGTCCCATTCATGGAGACATATGAGATGTATATAAAAGAAAGAAATGTGAGGAAAGAGGTCCAAGAAGCCTTGGACATGATCAAACATTTCGAAGAGTAAGTATAGACCTATGAAAATAAGGACAAAGAAAGAGAAGAAAAAATATACGAAATAGAGGAGAAATTACAAATGTATGGCCATGGTACTAAACTTGATTTTTTGGCATAATTGGACATAATTAAGACTAGGGATGGAGAAATAGTAGTGTTAGTTCAGAAACATCCCCCCATAAGAACTCCTAATTACCATACAACCTTGTCACTTGTTTATCAGCTATGGAGAGTGACTGATGAGTTTGCACATGAAAAGGAGAAATGAAAGAAAGAAAAGTCCAAATACTGATTGAAGAACATGAAAAGGTGCTGGAAAAGAAAGATATGGAGTTGAGAAAATTGAAAGTTAGGTTGGAGGAAGTGGTAGATAAAGCTGCACAAGTCATCAGATGTAGACCTCCACTGAGGACATATGCACTATTTTTGTAGGAAAGATTTTTGAGTTTCCAGTTTAGTAGGTTAACTAGTAAACAGTCAGTTGGTATGAGTAGAATTTTTGAATTTCTTAATACCTTTTCTGCTTCTACACCTGAGGAACAAGATCAGTTCTATGAATATTATTTACACAATTATGTGGTGCCAAATGAAACAAAGTGGAATCCTCTAATTTTTGTAGGGGATCTCTAGATAAGGGCACTTGTATCTTATTATAGAAATGAACAACTCAGGGGTGAAATAAGGGAAGAGTATGAGGAGAGGGATAAATCAATTACTCTCCCCATAAGGAAAGAGTCTAAAAACCCTAAGGCAGTTATTGATAAATGGTTGAAACTCATTGATCATAAAGGTCTAGGCAAGAAAATTATGAAACTAAGGAAAGAAGATTATGAAAGAATGCATATGTTAGCTATGGGTTTGGGACAATAGTGCTACAAAAATGTGCAAAATAGATGGAACAACTTGACCCTTGAATTATAGAGAAAGGATCCTCATTCCATGTATAATTTCACTACCATGCTTCAAAGGGTACACAAGTACATAGAAATTGGTGTTAACAAAGGAATTTACTAGGTACCACTCACCTTTAACCCACCTATCCTACTCTATATTGTTCCATATTGGACTAGGGAGAAAGGTGAGGAATGTGAGAAATCTAGGAATATTAGAATAAGGCAACTAGCAACATACAAAGGTTTTTATTTGAAACAAACCCAGGGAGTTGATGTTGTTATGGACCTGAGGTAGATCAACTTGTAGTATAATCAATACCCCTAGTGTTTTGCTTGGGGAAAAAAAAAGGTCTAGTTGGGGGGAATTATGGGTCTAGTTATTAGCTTATTTTTTGTTGCTTCTGTACATACTTTCAAACACTTTTAGATATACATTTTAGACAATACTCCGATTTATGCTATCCTTTCATACTTATTACACAAGACTTGAACCGAAATCATACTAATGGAAATATGGTTATGACATAATAATATTGCATGGTTTATATGTAAATATGCTTGAAATGTGAATGAAATTATATCTTTTAATTATGATAGTTAGTCTTGTGTACATGCTTTGGGGTGCTACCACAATAGTGGTTTACACTTTCTGAGAGATCCTGATTTTTGCTGAAATCACATATTTTTAGAAAATATAATAATTTAAGCCTTGAAAAGTTCCATTTAAAGGATAAAAATTGATGAGGGTTTGATCAAACCACCTTAGACCAAGCCCCCTTGGATAGAACCCCACAAGTTTTAAACCATACCTATAACAGAGTCTCTTTTACACCTATCAAAATGTTGATAAAAAACCACTTTTGATTTAACTTTTGGGGGATCAAATGAGTTAATTTAAAATTTATTTTTTGTAACTATGTACTCCTTATTATATGCTTCCAAAAAATTATAATTATAATTATAATTAAATTTTATTTGATTATTATATTTATGTTTTATTTCTTGTGAATGTAAGTTTTTCACTGAAAATCAAGCTCTTTGTTCTGCACATGTGAAAAAATAGTAGATTATCAAAATAAATTTTTTAAAAATATGTTTAGGATAGGTATTGATGTCCTTGATCCATTAAAAAATAAATTGAATTTTGATACATACAGAAAAAGTTATGTTGTATATAGTTTGCCTATGTTTGAATTGTAATTGGTTTGACTTCGAAACTTGATTAAGGAAAAAATATTTAATAGAACACTATGAAACCAAAAGTGGTTAGATATCATAGTTAAAAATCTAAATTTTTAAAAATTAGAATTTTATCCTTCTATACAAAAAAAGTTATGTTGTATACATGAGCATCACTCCTTAAAAATGTTGTTTATTGATAAAAACTAGTTTTCGAAGGAGATGAAAAAAAAGTGCAATCTGATTCCAATTTTTTTTAAAAAAATATATTTAGAATCTATAGAAAAAACTTCACAAATCACTAGTTTGCATCATCTTCAAATTCCTCACAGTTTAGCAGCTATAGGGGCCCGAAAGTGAAGATTTAGTTAAAAAAATCAGTTTAGTTTCTGGTTTGCCCAAAAATTATAAACCAGTATTGTGGGATCACCCTTTGTGAATTAAAATTTTTGTAGCCAAGAAGGAACTGTAGCATGTAGAATTGGAAGCAGTAGCTCGCAACAAAAGGAAGACTAGGACAAAAAAACAAGGGAGTTCCAGATTAAGCTAAAAGCAATAATTATTGTTTGAAGACACTTGATGGAGGTTGAACATGCATCATTATGACAAGTTAATAAGCATTGGAGAAGGAATCCTTTAGTGATAGGATTTGGAAAAATGTTTGTGTGTTTTACATGCAATTATATTTTAGAGATTTTTAGTTCTATTAAGATTCTTCTTTCTATCAATTATGGTTTGAACAATTCAATCTTAACTAATGCTTTGATATTTAGGAGTGAAAGTTAATGATGGTGGTTAGTTGTTGCTTAGAATAAGATTCTCCCATGCTTGTATATAGCTGTGGGTTGAGTCATTAGATCAGTTAGTTAATTTTTTAGTCTTTCATTATCAGTTATTTTTAGTTTCAAGACATGATGAATATTCATAATGATTGAATAAAATATGTGAAGAAGATTTTATGTAATATTTCATGATATGCAATGAATGAAGTCAATTTTATTGGATGCATAGAATCTGTTAGTTAGATTTAGTTTTAGTTAAGTGAGAACAACTACTTGAGCAAACCATTCAAGGTAACTATTCTTGAATTCATTTTCTAGTTGTTTATTTTTGTTTAATAGTTATTTTATGTTTATCATTACTTCATGAATTACATGCAAGTTAGAATTAGAATATCATACTTTCCTTATTGGTAATTAATGTTCATGAGCATGCATATAATGGTTAATCAATAATAATCCGAAGGTTAAATTAGTTGAGTTATTAGTTTTTATCAGTTTTGAGTTGATACAGTAATATTTTATTAGCAACAGTCTAGTTACAAGTTAAGTTGTAGGCACCTGTAGTCATTAGAGCTAGTTTGTTTCTTTTACTATTTTGCAATTCTACTAATTTTCAGAAAGTAGAATATCTTGAATAGGATAACTTAGGTAGTCATAGATCTCTGAAGCCACATATGGTGTAGCACCATCACAAGTTTACAAACCTTGGGTTGACATTTTAATGTAGTCTTTGCAATGTTGAGTGGAGTGTTCAGTCAGATGAACCTTTGAATTGTGTAGATTCTACCAAGTTTACAATACATTAGTTTAGACTCTACAATTGCTAGGTGGACTCATTGTCCAGAGGAATCATTGTCTAGAGAATAAGAAAGATAGAAGATATAGCTCATATCCAAGAAAAAGGATTTGGCTCACTATCAAGATCTGAACTACGAATAATGTATCTACTATATACAAGAGTTACAGTTCTGCTGAAGCTCAAAACACTAAATCTACACACTTTGTGCTATACTATTTTAACACTCTCCTCTTCTCTACATTTACATCACACTTGCACACTTGTATTCAAAATTTTCATTCACAACATAACTATCTCATAATATTATACCACAACACTGAAAATGATCTTACATATATACCCATTACATTCACAAACACCTACAATATCAATTAGGTTGGCCTAATTAGATGCACTGTGTAACACAATAACTTATCAATTGAAAAAATGATTCGTTCCATAATCAAAATTTATAATGAATTCAAATAGGTTGGAGGGGACCTATAATAACTCTCATAAGACGATTAACACTCCCTTTAACTCCACATGATGCCAAAAATATTAGGTCGACAGTATTGGTGAGACAACATTGAAATTCACCAACAAATCATCCACAAAATAACACTCGGACCTCTAAAACACTCACCACTTAGATCATAGATGTAACTGAAACTTGTATACTAAAAATTGTGTTATGGACTTAGTCAAATATTAATAATACTTGTTATGCACTAGAGAAAAACTTTTTCATCTCTATGCTAGATTACCATCTCCTCAAACACTTATGTACACTAGAACAACTATACCTCACTCTTCACATCAAACCATAATGTTGACATCAATGAAAACACTATATATGCTCGTGCTCATGCTCATATTTCCAACAACCACATCAATGAGAATCTCCTCAAACTTTCAACACTTATATGTTCCCCAAGACTCCATTCCTTATCAAACTAGTAAATTTAGTTTCAATTGCATGTAAATAAACCATGTATGATGTCATGTAAAAAATTATGGGTTTTTTGAATTTTTGAATTTGGGCATGCATTGAGTCACTAATTGTGTGTGCTTGATGAATCATCTTATCTCCATTCAATATTATTTTTATACATCCATACATCCATGATTGAAACTTGGCACTTGGTAATCCAACCACTTTCCTTAGTAGGATTATGATATCCCTATTTCATTCTTGAAGTCAATTTTGTATAGAGTCTTTGCAATTTTAGAGAGTGACTTTGGTTTCTTTGACTCATCAATCTAGCTAACATGTATGACCATATTTAACTTTCATTAGCTTCACTAAATTATTTTATATATTATGCTCGGTCTAGTGGAATACATGTTTGATAGAAGGGGATATTGAATATTGTTCTAATATTCTCTAGGTTAGGTTTGTGTACACCCTTCCTCTAATAATTAATTGCCTCTTCTCATCATACCAATGAATATATTCTAACATAATCTCTAAGATTTCTAAGGAGAGGAGAAACGCAATAGATTTATGCAAGCCATTTACTGCAATATTCTTTTCCCATTGGGTAGAATTGTTAGCATCAATTATCTAGTGGAAATAATTCATGTTGACATGACCCAAGTCAATATATAAGATGATACCATACTTTTGGGTGATCTATGAAGGTAGTGAAATTTCATTAAATTCAAATCTCATGCCTTTAGCTCTCTTACTCATTTAACTTGAAGGGAAATGAAATTTCACAATTACCAATCTATTTACCTAGGGTATAATTTTCATTATATTTATTTGAATCTAGAAGCATTTATCAAGTTAAAACTATGGTTCATCATGTTCTTGTTGCATTTATTTTCCATGAATTTACTCCAAAAAATACAAAGATAATTACAATTATGCTCAATTCATATAAAATGACATAAAATTACTTCAAAATATATCAATTCATCTTAGAGTTTCATGTTTTTTATACATTATTATATTGAGATTGCAAACATAGATTGTAGCTCGACTAGTGTGCCTCCTTGGTAATAGATGACAAAAATTTCTAAAACTTCTCCTTTGTCCCATTTGTACTCAAACACTTCACTAAATTACATTGGGTTTCTTTTCTATTTGAAAATTTTCTTTTTTGATGATAAAACATTATAAAATTACCTTTTAAGTTGTAAAATATGCAATTAAGGAGTGCATTCAATGCAATAGATGATTTGGTGATTAGTAAATGCTATGGTAGTGTAGTGTCATAAGTTTTCTCCACTTACAATTTCACATGAGGTTTGGTGCCCCATTTTTCTTGTATGGTTAATTATTTTTGTGATGTGACTGATTTGTGACTAGATTAACAAACTATGTTTTTGAAAAGTTAAACAGCATTTATAGGGCACTGTACCCCTCACAATGAGCCACTAGGGACAAAAAGGAACTAAACAACAACAAAAAACATTAACAGAAAAAAAAAACCAGAGACAACCTAGGGACAACACACAAACAGTTGAAAAACAACCGATAGACCACCAACAAGTGCAGCTAAATGGCATCATCCTAGTTCTTGGTCAGGAGGTCCACCGCCTCATCGCCCACCCATTCTTTGTTTTCTTGGCTATTATTCCCCTCCAGTTCCTCTTTTATGACATTTGATAGTGCACTAGTAACAAAGTGGCTCAGTTTCATTGTGAAGCGAGTCAAGCCCCTAAATCTTTTGTCTAGGGTGTTCAATCTCTTCGCCACCATATCTGAATCTTCCCCAGTATCCCTAGTCTCCTGCATCTCACCAAGATCAGTCACCAATGGAGTGTGCGAGTCAGAGCCATGGCAAGGAGTCTTGCTATCCATCGGAGTAGGCAGGGGCTTCTCCCCCATATTATTAGTCTCATCATCAGACTCTTCCTCCTTGTAACCCTTGCTGTCCGACTGCTCCACCTCCGAGTCCTCAATAATTAATCTCTTTTTCCTATTCTTGGTGAGCCTCTCCGATCTCCTCCTAACACTTTCCCCACCAGTCAGCTCCATGGTCCCCACAACCGTTTCCCCTCTAGAATCAATCCCAACCGCATTCTTGCCCTTGCCCTTGCCTTCCTTAACAGTCGTGGCCTGCAAACCTTTCTCCTTGCCTTTTTTTGGCTTAGTGACATTAGCAGCCATGTCAACTTGGGTGGCCCTTAGCTCACAGAGCCCTTCCACCACCCTGGCATGAGCCAAGCCTAACCCACCCTTAAGCTTCTTCGTGGCCAAATTGGTTTTGACACTCCCCACATTATCAGTTATAGGCTTCCGAGGAGGGCTCATGGACTCAGCCGGGGAGATGTGAATCGAAGAAATGGGATCAATATTCTCAACATGGACAGAGATGGTTTTAGGTGGGTAGAGGGCAAGATGGAAGTGGTACAGGCAAAGGATAAGCCCTTGATGGAGTGGGAGAGGTGGGAGATCACCAGGATTACGATAGGCTACTGCATTACATTTATCCACCGAGCTCTCCAGGTCCATAAGAAGGAAGAACAAAAAGCTAAGTAACATTTTATGTCTGAGATGGTTAAGCAAAGGGAAGTGATAGAAAAAACAAGTTTTGTACCTACCTTCCAGCATCACATATTTCATCAGAGCCATGCAGACCATATCCCATGGCTTGGGGAGCTCAGCTCTTTTGAACCCCGCCTGATTCCTGACCGAAGTCTCCTCACCTCTAAAGAAAGCCTTAAGGCTCTCATGGTCTGGATTTTTGGTGTGCTTAGGGTATTTTTTCCCATCGCAGCTCAAGCCCGTGGCCTACGTAATGACCTCCTCGCTAACTTCAAATGAAATCCCCCCAATAGAAACCCTTCTGTCCTTCCAAGAACTTGCAAATTGTCCTGAAAGAATAGGATCATGGCCAACCGGTCATTCCATAAGTGGGGAAATACCTCCCTCCACACAAATGTGCCAGACCAGAGGGTTATTCCGCCCTTGACAACTAGAATTTTGAGAGAAAAAATTCTAGGACACTAGAGTAGTGCACTAATGTCTTGCATTTTAATTTTAAAATAGGTTTTAAAACTGAATGTTAGCTTTTGGTGTGTTGAGAATTGTAGTTTATAAACTTTACAAATGAAACATATTGTATAAACAACTTTCTCTCTCTCATTTAGAGAAGGATGTGACTTCTTTATTAATAAGAACTCTCTTTGTTTCTCTATTATTCTCTATATGCTTTCTAATTCTCTCCATTTGTGATCATTATTTTTTTAGGCACACTATATCTTTTAGGAATTCAAGGAAACTTATTCTTTCTTCATCAACTCCTTGTGGTGACTTGTAATTTGACATCACTCCAGCATGGGTTTCACACATATGGTAACTCTACTTCATGATATTTCATTTACAATAATCTTTATGATTTTTTTCCTCTACTCCCCTAAGAGAATACACTCTTTATTATCATTATCATTGTTTTTGTGGATTAGGGAACACCAACATGGGATTTGACATAGGGAAGATGATATACAACACAATCATTTTTCCTCTTTTTGTGGGTGTAGATCTGGAATCAATCATTTGTGATAATGAGTGGTTACAAGAGAATAAAGTATATTGTGACATAGATTATTAGATAGGAATTTAGACCACACAAAACCTAAAGACAATAGCACCCCATGTTGGCTTCCTACCTCTTCCACCTCTACTTTCAATACCAAACAGAGTGAACTATAACATAGATTTTTGGACAAGATTCAAATTGAGAAAAACCCTAAGGATACTAGTGCCCCACGTTATTGTATTTCCTTTCCACCTCTATTTGTGGTGATAGGATCCCCTTTCTTTGACCTTTCCATATCTATGTTCATTTATGTAAATTTTTATATTTATATGTGTAATTATTCATTTAATCAAATTAGGGTTTATGTCACTTAGGTTAATTGATTCACACTTATCAACATTTCATTTGTGCAACAAAAGAATACAACTTAGGTTACTTGGCTCTCCTTGGAGGATGTTATCCAAGCACAAAAAATTCATTGGTTCATTTTCTAAATGTTGCATGGGAGAAGGATTGATCTAGGTTAATGTATTAATTAGTCTAGAGAATCTATTTCTTCATATAATAGGCACATGAATACACATTTAGGATCTGAAGTGGTTATTGGATTTTACTTTTTGATAGTTCAAATGAATCAAGTTTAGATAGAAGTGAGTTCCTTGAAAGAAACTTAAACTTATCTTTTTACCCATTGTACTTAAAATTATGAAAGGAAATAATCACTCAGATTTAAAACTATGTTTAATTCAATAGGAAGTTGATTTCCCACAAATGCTACTACCGTCTTATGTGAAGATGTAACTGAACTGACTAGATTAAACCTAGTTATCAAGTTCAGATGGATTAGGTTCAGGGTGTTTAATCATGATGTGGATAGTTATCAAGTTGAGAATGCAAATATTTGATGTCATCTTTTGTACAATTATAGGTTTATTGAAGTGAACTAAAATTTTTTGATCCAAAATAGTGCAGTTTAGGGTAATCCCACAATACTGGTTTACAATTTCTGGGAGATTCTAATTTTTTCTGAAATCACATATTTTTAGAAAATATAATGATTTAAGCCTTAAAAAGTTCCATTTTAAGGATTCAAATTGAAGAGGGTTTGATCAAACCACCTTAGATCAAACCCCCTTGGATAGAACCCCACTAATATTAAACCATACTTATAACAAAGTTTCCTTTACACTTATCAAAATGCTGATAAAAAAACACTTTTGATTTACCTTTTGGGGGATCAAATGAATTCATTTAAAAAATTATTTTTTGTAAGTATGTAGTCCTTATTATTAGCTTCCAAAAAATTATAATTTCAAATAAATTTAATTTTATTATTTATTTCTTGTTAGTGTAGGTTCTTCACCGAAAAGCAAGCTCTTTGTTTTGCACATGTGGAAAAATATCATATTATCAAAAAAAAAATTTGAAAAATATCAATGCACCAGATATTAAAATCCTTGATCCAACAAAAAAATAAAATTGAATTTTTGATACATACAAAAAAAGTTATATTTTATACAGTTCGCCTATGTTTGAATTGTAATAGGTTTGACTTCAAAACTTGATTAAGGAAAAGATATTAAATAAAACATTATGAAACCAAATGAAAGATCTAGATATTGCAGTTACAAATCTAAATTCGAAAAAAGTAGAATTCTATCCTTCATGGAAAAACAGTTATGTTGTATACAGTGAGCATCAATCCTTAAAAATGGTGTTTCTGGAAAAAAAATAGTTTTCAGAGGGGATGAAAAAGAAGTGAAATTTGATTCCAATTTTTTTGAGAAAAATACATTTAGAATCTATAGAAAAAATTTCACAAATCACTAGTTTGCATCATCTTCAAATTCCTCATGGTTTAGTCGCTATAGGTGCTCGAAAGTGAAGATTTATTTAGAAAAAATCAGTTCAGTGTCTAGTTTGGTCAAAATTGTAAACCAGTATTGTGGGATCACCCTTCAGTTGAAGGTAGATAGTCCACAAAGTGACACTACGATGATGTCATTATTATAATATTTGCAAGTAAATTCTAAGTGATTTAGAAATTTTAGTATTTATCTAATAAGTGGGTTCATTAAGGCATCAAAATTTCATGAAATTAAAATCAAGTTTAAAAAATAACACTTTTGTGGGGAATTCAAAGTGAACTATAATATTAATGATTAAGAGTTTGATTCAAATGGAGGTCAAACTTCTACAAAAAATTAAATCAAGTTTAAAATGATCAGTTCTACAAGAAACTTCAAGTGAACTAGGAAATTAACACTTGATAGTTTGATTCAATTGGAGATAGATTTTGTAAATCTTCTTTATAATGATTCAAATGTGAAATCATAAGTGAACTTTTATTTTAATGCTGCAATTTTATTTAGTTCACTAGAAATTTAACTTTCATAAATAAGGTGTATTGTAGGATTCAAATAAGCTCGCCATGTGAGATTTGGCCATGTTACTTACCTTGAGAAAGTAAGGATGATAAGCCCTACAAAATAAATTTCTTGTTTCAATTTTTTTTACTAACGTCAAAAGAAAACCTTGGCTAAATTTTCATTCTCTTTCTATCCATGATATAATTTTATCCATATGAAGAACTATCCTTAAAATAATTCAAAGATCATATAAATTGACATAAGTTGTAGGGTAAGGCAACAAAAAATAAGAAACAAGAGCTCTGAAGGAGCTAGAGTCCTCGCCAGGGAGAAGAAGGCTGGGATTTGATATTTGATCATGTTTGAAAAATTGTGATAGTAGTTTTTTATATAATTCCCACTAGTTGTGAATTGAGTCCCCATGATTGAAGAAAATGTATTCCTTTGGTGTAAAAATAAATCAACCATGCGATGCCACATCAAAGTTGAACTACCCATTAGGATCCTCTCTACTAGAGATTGGAAAGAAAAGTTATCTATTGCAAACCATGGTGTGAAATTTATAATGATTAGTGAATGGGTAGAAAATGTATGTTTTTGTATATTGTATATACACATAGTTATATGTGTATTGTATGTATGTGTAATGGAATATATATATATTTAAAAATTTATATGTTTGCACATATATGTTGCACATATATATACATCCACACATACATAGTTACAAATATAGGAACATGTTTATACATTCTCAAGACATTTATATATATATATATGCATATATATACATGCATATGTATGTAGATACATATGTACGTACATAGATATGTACGTACATACATATACAAACATATATGTACATCTAGAGATAGATAGATAGATAGATAGATAGATAGATAGATAGATATTTGTACGTTATAAAGAAAAGAAATTGGTGGATTTTAAACAAATAGGGTGGAATAGACAAACTATATGAAATATAATTTGGCATAGTAGTGGAAATACAAAATATTACATAATGTAATGTAGTGTGGTGACAAGAATAAGATGCTCATTATGACTTTGTTCATAACATAAGAAAATGGATAAATATAAATTCTGTTTGTGTAGATTTAGGCAATCCATCTTTCATTTTGTAGAGTTTTATGTCTTAATTACTCATATTTAAGCATGTAGATGATAAATAATTTATGGTCTTTGGACAGTGTGCTCATTTTGATTGCTATGTAATAATATAAGATATGTAAAGATGTGTAAGAGGTGTCACTTTTTAATGTAGGATGTTCATCACGAGCACTTGTTTTTATAGTTTTGTATGTGTGTGTATGTATGTATGTATGTAATGACATACATATATATAAAGAAGTAAATATATAGAAACATATATATGCATATGCATATACATATACATATATATAAGTGTGTATGCACATATATATAGATATATAGACATCTACAATGCATCTATAGATAGTAGATGTGTGTTTCTATATGCATCATATATTTATCTTTATTATGCATAGTGGTGATGTATATAGATGCACATATACATGATATATAAATATATAAAGAATAACAATTTTTTTTCCCGTAATTGTTTTATTTTTTTGGTTTTTTAAATTAATAATTTTAGTTGAGTATTCAAAGTTATTTTCTTAAAGACAAGTGTTTAAATATGTGTATATAGATACTATATATATATATACGTACATACATATATATATATATATATGTGTGTGTGTGTGTGTGTGTGTGTGTGTGTGTGTGTGTATAGTGTAGGAAATGAATACCCTTGCATTTTCACACATATTTGGGCCTGCCTTGCTTTATTTATCCTTATTTATGTCTTAATTGGTCCTATTTTTCATCCACAAGCCTTATAAACTATATATTGTTTTGGAAAATCTTGACAAAACCAATGGATAAATGATAATTTAATGATTTTGGTTGAGTGTCCTTGATTTTTGGGTTGGGACTAAGATGCCACCTAGGGCGTCTTTCTCCCCCAAAGGTCTTTGGACCCCCACCTTAAATAGTCCCCTTTTTGGAGTTTGTGCCCCAAGTTTTTTAGGACTTGGGACTAAGATGCCACATAGGGCATCTTAGTCCTCCTTAAGCTTTTTTTAGGATTTAATTTCAAATTCTGCTAGGATTTGGCCTCCTTTAATTAATGAATTCATATGTCGGCTTGTTGTGGTGTAATTTCGGGATATTAAGAATGAATAAGTATAAATACAAGGTTCATTCATTCATTTTCATCTTAAGCATTCAAGCATTCATTCCTAAGGAAATTTTATGAGATCAAGAGCAATTCATCAAGCATTTGGAGCCATCATCGAGATTCAAGCAGCATATCAAGGAGATTGTTGCATCATGTGTTTTTTCGAGCTAACATTTGTGATGTAGGGTTTTGATTCAAGCAAGCCATTCAGGTCTTGATCTATCAAGCACTCATTGGATTCAAGATCTATATCCAAGCTAGCCATTTCACATAAGTTTGCAGACTTCATAGAAAGGGTTTGGTGAGTTACAACATAGTACTTTGTTCATTCATCATTTCCCTTCTCTATTTCATTTCATTTCAATGTTTAATTACCAACAAGGGGTTTGACCAAGGCAAACACCCATTTACTAACAATCAACAAGTTTTTCCCCTCTTGTGTGTTTTTTTTTGCAGATTTAGGTTGAAGACTTGAAGATCATTTAAAGTGAAAAATTGCAAAGTTTCATTAAAAAGTTGTCATCTTCATAGAAACTCACCTATAGGCTAGATCTGGGAGATTTAGAACCTAAGACCTGAGAAGAAGGAAGTGCAAAATTTGGACCTCAGGACCACATCAAAAAATTCCATAAATTCTAGATGGGACTGAGTCACCACTTAAGGCATGTTAGTCCTCTTGAAGGTATTTTGTAGAGATTCTTTCAGATCCAGTTTCGGCATCCAAAGATTACCCATTTTCCCCAAAAAATAGTAGTGAGAATAAGTCAATAGTAAGGGCGTCTTAATCCTCCATAGCATTTTTTGACAGCTTCTTTGCATTTCTAGAATCCTCATTAAATTTCTTGAACATCTAGGTACACATACCCTAACTTGTTGCTACATAATTTCACTATTTGCATCATTCATTCAGCTTGCATTGTTAGGTTTTATGATTTGAATGTTTATTTATCTTTTCCAAGCTTTTTCTTGGTGGTGAACCCATCCAAGCCTAAAATAATCCCTTCCTAGGTCTTCCTTGTTGATAATTGACTCACCTTTGAGTTTGATATTCAATCCAATTAGGATTCCTAGGACTATACTTGAATGACAATAGGACAATAAGTGGGCTCCCGCATATTCTATTTTCCCCATTGTTCATTTTGGTGAACTTGACTTATTTGAGCATTCATATTCTGATTTGGAGTCCATTAAAATCCTATATCTAGGTTACATTCATTCTTGCATTGCATCTTGCATTAGTGAAATTGCATCTAGGGTTTCTCATACTTAGTGAAATTGCATCTAGGGTTTCTCATATTTGCATTAGTGAAAGTGCATATAGGTTGAATTTTTTCTTTCTTGCATCATCTTATCTCATTTAAAAATTGAAAAGTGAATTTTTCATCATCCTAATTGCATTTAGAAACATTGTTATTACATTCAAAATTGAAAAAATTTGCATTCAACCTTGCATTCAATTGCTTGTCACTAGTTACTTTTTCTTTCATTCATTTGCATACTTTTCTATTTCTAAACATCAGGTCCTTGGGTAGACAACTTGGGAACACTATTTACAACTTATAATTTGTTGTTTTTCTAGAAAAAACCTTTACTAGGACTAAAACGCCCAACTGGCTTTTTAGTCCCTCTTAGGGTTTTTGGCTCAGAATCCTCTCTCTACTGTTTGTTGTCTGTTCCATTCTTTAGAAATTCAAAATCACACCAGTAGGACCAATATGCCCTTACTAGAATATTCATCCATGTTTACTTTGACTTTCCAATTTTCAATATTTGCAAGTGCTTTTCTGTGCTTTTGTGGGCTGCCTTCAATTTTTTTTCTTCAGTTTGCAGAATTGTTGTAATTCCAATTTCTTTCATTTCAAGTATAGTTGTAAGCATAGGATATTGTGTTAATTTTAATTTATTTGGTTTATCCCTTGCATGAGCTATACTAATTGGTGTCCTACTGATAATACTATGGTTAGATGAAGTGTGAGACTCAAGGCATCCTGCACTAAAACACTTCTTGTGAATCTTGGGTTATCAAGCTCGCTTACTCCTAGAGTTGGTATTATTTCACTAGGTATGGACCATACCTTTGATACCTCTTTTTCTATGCCTACCTTACCTAGAAGTGCTATGCCAAGTGTTCAGACAATGGTTGATCATATCCCTCAAGATAAAATAATGAAAATGCATGAAGACTTAGCCCATTTACAAGATAGCGTGAGTATTGAAAAAATTTCAAACACTGTTATACCTACCATAGATAATATTCATTGCAAGATGGAAAGTAATGAAGGAATGGAAGTTGTGTGTAATATAGCTCAAATATTTGGAAAGCATCTTCCTTCCACCACTAATGGTGCTTAAGCTTTAAACAAGGCACAAAGCTAAGGAGGAAATAAAACTCCTCCCTCCTCAACCATAACCTCAATTCCCACTGTAATGTAGAAAAATGTATCCTTGACATTTTCACACTCATTTGGGCCTTTCATATGCATCTTGGCCTGATTTTTCCTAGATTTAATGTTGTAATGTGGTAAACATATTCACATTAGGCCTTGAACACTTGCAAATCAATAAAAACCTAATGATGTCTTGTAAAGGTGTTGTGAAGTGTTGTAACCCACTTTCACACTTTTCTAGGACCTTTGTATTATAATTCACCTGAACGACCTATTTTTATCACTTACCAAGCCCTATTTCAAAGTGTTGTAAGGAGTTGTAACAAAATCTCACACTTTTCTAGGTTTGTCATCAATAATTTGACCCTTTCTTATGTTTTAATGGCCCCATTATGCACTTATAGACCCTACTTAAGTGTGTTTCAGAGAAAAATCCTATTAAACATCATTAGATACACTTTAATTCCTGACACCTAGCAAAATTTACTTTGTGGGACCAAGTCAACCTTGCGTGACTTAGTACCATCTGGCTTAAAAATCAAAATTATTTCAATATTCTGACGAGATATTATTCTCTAAACCCTAAGGTCAGCCTGTGATGAGGTATTTTAAGTAAATTAGGGAAAATAATGTATAAATAAAAGGTTTTCCCCTAATTTTGACCCTATCCAACAAGTTGGATAACTCATTCACTCATCCATTCAAGCATTCAATAATTCTAGGCATTTCAAGCATTCATCCATTAGAGCATGTACTTTCATATCTTTAGATTTCTACTTCAAAGGTTTTGTGAGTTGTAGCATTTCATGTTTTTCATTCATCATCATCTTTTCATTTAATTTAACTCTCAAGGATTTGATTACCAAACCAAGGTTTGACTAAGGCAAATCCCCATTCTCTAACCCTTAACCCTTTCCCTTCTTTGCATGTGTGTTTTATAGGTCTTGTACGCAGATTTTTCAAAGAGAAAGGTTGGAAAAGTTTTTATGAAAGTGTCAAAGTCCTTCAAGGTTGTCAAAAACCTAAGAGAAGCTTGGAGAACACTTATAGTGTCGAAAATTAGAGTTTCAGAATCAGACACCTAGAGGAACAAAAAGTGCAGGCTGTAGACTTTCGTTTCCACTCTTGGATTTCCAGAAAAACTAGAGTGGACTAAGTCACGGACACTGGTGACTTAGTCCCACTACATATATTTTTCAGAGGTTTTTGGAGATCTAAATACCAAGTTGGCTGAAACGGGTTTCGAAGAAGTTTCCAAGATCTGGGACTAAGCCGCCCAACCTAGTGTAAGTGTCCTAGTTGGCCAAAAAATCATATTTTCTAGAATTTTAGAGGTATTTGGAGTCTTCACTTCAATTCTTGTTCATTTCCAGGTGCGCTCTTGCTGTTTTCCCTTCTATCTTGTCTTTTATTTCCTTTAATCTATCTTTCTACATATCATTACGTGTTTTCAAAAAATCTACATTTCACTAGTTTTGCATTGATCATTCATCTCTTTTAGTAGTTCATTGAATTTAGGACATTTTATTGAGATACATTTCCATCCCATCTACATTAATATTGAATGAACCCCTAGATCTTTTGCGAAAAATATCTCTCCTTTTAGGTGAAAAACCCTAGAAGTGCAAGGGGGCAACCTTTCCCTTAAAATATATGGTTCACCAACCTATACCAATCCTCAAGTGACCACAAAAATGCAACCAAATAGCAATATCCTTCCTAATTCAAAAATTTACACTAGTGCTCCTTATACTTATCATATATCTCCTCCTGTAAGGAATCCATTCACTTGTCCTTCCAACACATATACAACACCACCATATTCACCTCCATCTCAAACGAAAAGAAATGATCCTATAATTAACCACCTTTTACAAAGCCTTTCATCCATTCAACATCAAGTTTCCACCATAAATCAAAATCAAAATGGTCCACCTTCACATTATGTCAAAAGAAACCCACTATCTTTGGAGATATTGATAACTCTAATGCCACAAGGTATAGAGATCCCTAGATTTGAGAAATATGGAGGAAAAGGAGATCTTGCTAATAATGTTAATCTATTTACTACTTTGTGTAGTGAATTTATCCTTGAGGATAAAATTTTGGCTAAGCTTTTCCCTCAATCCTTAAAATAAATTGCCTTGTACTAGTTTTATGCATTACCAAATAACTGAATTCGTCCATTCAATGAACTTATTGAAGCCTTTATTAACCATCTCAAAGTGCATATGGTTCTTGAAATGAAACTAGCTAATTCAATGAGATGTAAGAAAGATGAGGGTGAAAAGGTAACTAACTTTATTTCCTACTACCAATCATTTTATTCTTAAATTAGTGTGAAGATTCCCAATTCTCACCTTCAAACGATGTTCATAGATTATTTAAAAAGTAAGATACGAGACAAGCTTACCATGATGAAATTTCCTTCCTTCATGCACTTGTGCATTGCCCTTTGAGAATATTAGAATTATGTAGCTAGTTGTGAACCTAAATCCACCTCTATCCATCCTGAAAATTCTGAACCTTCAAACCAAAACATCTACCAACCTTTCAAAAGACAAAACAAAAATTTCATTCAACTAAACTGCAGCTCTCAACCTACCTAACAAGTTGATACCCAAGTATCTTTGGGGATACATAAAGGAAATTTACTCCCTTACCTGACACACTTGAAAATATCATGACTTAGCTAATAAACAAAAACATGCTTACCTTACCTCCCGCTTGACCTCTTAACCCTAGCAAGCCGTTACCTCCGAGCTTTAGACACAATGAAAATTGTGCTTATCTCCAACAAAAAGGACATGATACAAAACATCACAAGCATCTTAAACATCTTTTGCAAGACCTCATGGATTCCAATCATATCCAAATTGGAGGTGTGAATGAAAAAGGAAATAAATTTGTGGCTCCTCCTAACAAAAACTTGCAAATCTTTACCAATCCCATGCCTAACCACAATATTGCATTTGTTAAGACTAATGAAACTAAGATCAATTTAATGAATGTTGACACAAATGATGATAACATAAGCAATAAAAAACAAAATCCTATGGATGATGATGAAAAAAATCCTATGGATACTAATGAACAAAGTCCTATTAATACAATGATAGGAGTGATTTATATCAGGCCTCGTAAACAACAATCTAAAATTCCCATTGATATTATTTTCTCTTTAGAAGAAACAATCAAACATGCACCCGATGGTCCTCTTTACATAGCCGACATAATCAACAACATGCCCACTCCTAAGATTTTAAATGATCCCATTTGTGGAGAGAATGTGATCATAGAAGAACTATTATATGTGCATGAGATTTCTCAAGATAGATATGAAAAACTAAAAGCATGGATTAAAATGAATGATGGTTTTTATCTTGCTGCAATGGGCTCAATCACACTCCCTTTACAAGTAGGACTGAAGAAATAAAATGTATCATTCTATTACGTTTAATTCAGATCAATTTGGTGTGAAGTTAGGCTACAAATGGCTTCTCTCCATGAATGCGGTCCCATCCATTTTACATAAGTGCCTAAAGGTTCTAGGCAACAATGAGATATTCATTGTGAACCATAATGGTTTTAGCCCTGCATCTTCTCATGGAAAATTTTCCTTAGAATATTTTTGGCTTGAGCCCATGGAACCTATAAGACCCCGTGAGGACTTCCTTTTCCTATCTTACTAAAAGTTCAAAGAAAAATGCATAAGCAAGCTATCCCTTGAAAATTTTCCTAACATATTATTGAACCTCCACCCTTCAAAGAAAACAACATTGAGCATAAAGACCTTCCAAAAAACCAAAACCCATCCATCAAAAATCCTTTACCCATTTCCTACAAGAGATCAAGAGAAAACCAAAAAAGTCGAAATCCACCTCCTCATAAAATTTATAAATCTAAAGAAAAAGTGGTTGAAAAACCTTCCATGTTTTTTTCCATTCTTCCATCACAAGAAGAAAAGGAACCTATGGTTGACCACCCCGCTCTTACACAAACACAACTTGAAAATCATAATAAAAGGAACCAAAATGCTAGAGTGAATAGACACAGACGTCGTGCTATTGCTCGTAAGATGAATGAAGAGAATAACTTGAAAATCAAAATCTAAATTTGATAGAAGCAATAAATGATGAACCTCCTCCATTACCAGAACAAATAGATCCTATTTATCCAAAAAAACGAGGACCAACACCTTCTATGGATATTATCATTCGTCCTCCTATTGTGGTTAACTTGGATGACAATGAAGAAAAAAATAAAATTGATGAGCAAGTGCATAATAAGTTGAATGTGTTATTTTCCTCTTCTATGAGCATAAATGATAACAACCATGATGATCCTTGTAAACTAGTTGATGCACCATGTGTTGATCTTGGTGATTCTCCTATTACAACACTTGATTCTATCCCTCTCATTAGTGATCAACATTCTGCATATATTGAACAAGACTAGGATGCAGATGACCTATTGGATGGTTGAATCGCATGTGCTTTACTAGTATTTTTTCTTTCCTTTTTTCGTTTCTTTTTTTTGATTGCATGTGTGTAATTTGATTCCTTGTGATGTTCTATTTGATGTTCCCTGTCTTTGTGAATTCCTCTATTTGTACCTTCATTCTTCTATATGTCATAATCTTTTTCACTTTCATTGATCTTCACCTTTCATCTACATTTTTGTCTTGTGTTTTCCTTTTGGGGATGCCGCAAGGTGTCAAGACACCCTGTGTCTCTTCCATGTTGACCCAAAAGATTTTCCCTAGCTTTTATTTTTCATTTTTGTCTTATGTTTTCCTTTTAGGGATGACACAAGGCGTCGAGACACCCTATGTCTCTTCCATGTTGACCCAAAAGATTTTCCTTATCTTTTATTTTTCATTTTTATCTTGTGTTTTCCTTTTGTGGATGACACAAGGTGTCGAGACACCTTATGTCTCTTCCATGTTGAATCAAAAGGTTTTTCACTTTGTTTTCACTCTCTTTGTGTCATTCTTCCAGTTCTATGTGTATTTGGGGAATGATGACAATTTTGAGCTCTCTAATATCATTTCACTAAAGACAAATATTGACCCCGAACCCATAGATCCCTTATGTGTTTCTGGGGGGCAACCCTCTTTTCCTTTTTCTTTTCCATGTTGGTTTAATTTAAAGTAATTTCTCACAACATGGTGTTTAGAAATTTCTTTAAAGTGGGGGCATACATTGGAATTATTTTGGAATTACTTTGGCATGATTTCATTTGCATTTTCATCTTCCTTGATGTGATTTTATTACTTCATGTGATGTTTTTTTCTCTTTGTGGTGACATTGGGATTAATGTCCTTCAAGAGCTTGATCTATCTTAGCATATTACATTCCTCTTAGTGGTAATGCAACACACTGCATTCCCTAAGTTGTGAATCTTTCATCATTTGATTGGTACTCTCCTGGAGAAATTAGAAACATTGTACCCTAAGATTAAGACCTCACACGAATTGAGAAAATCATCCCTCTTTCTTATTACATTGCGCTTTTTTATTTTTACCTTATTAAAGTCATGGAGGTATGGATTTGGTATGGTCCCCTAGGGCTCACCTAGTGAACAACTAGCTTCACTAGCCCTTGTGAGTGCACATTTTATTTTTGTCCTTATCATAGTCATGGGGGTATGACTTTGATATGGACCTCTTTGGGCTCACCTAGTGAATAACTAGCTTCACTAGCCATTGTGAGAATGCACTTTTATTTGCATAATGGACAATGAATTCCACTTGTAAACCATTTTGTAAAAAAATCCTAGACCTGATCCACAACACATTGGATGGCTAGTCAAAGCTTGATTCATTGCATTTTTCATTGTCCTTTTTCTATCTTTGATGGTGTATGTTTATGATCTAGTTATGGCTTCATATATCATCTACAAGTGTGTTCCTTTGTTCCTATGTTGGTCTGATATAGGATCTTGATCCTGGGGTCTTGGCCACCCTCTTGGTTATTGTTATCCTATCTTATTAGTATTTGTACATTTGAACCCCTCTTGATTGCGTGGTTGGCTACTTTAGTGTGAGTTTGAAGCAAGTTCACCCTCTCACTAAAGTGGGGGCTAAATGTAGTGTAGGAAAATGCATACCCTTGAATTTTCACAATTTTTTAGGCCCACCCTGCTTTATTTATCCTTATTTATGTCTTAATTGGTACTATTTTGCATCCACAAGCCTTATAAACTATATCGTTTTCTGGCAAATCCCAACAAACACCAATAGATAAATGGTAATTTAATGATTCTAGTTGAGTGTCCTTGATTTCTGTGTCAGGACTTAGATGCCACCTAGGGCATCTTTGTCCCACAAAGGTCTTTGGACCTCCTCTTCAATGGAACCTTAAATGTGCCCCTTTTTGGAGTATGTGCCCCAAGGTTTTAGGACTTGGGACTAAGACACCACCTAGGATGTCTTAGTTCCCCCTTAGGCTTTTTTCAGAATTTAATTTTAAATTTTGGTGGGATTTGGACTCCTTTAGTTAATGAATTCATATGTCAGCTTGTTGTGGTGTAATTTTAGGATATTAAGCATGAATAAGTATAAATACAAGGTTCATTCATTCATTTTAATCCTAAGTATTCAAGTATTCATTCCTAAGGCAAGTTTATGAGATCAAGAGAAATTCATCAAGCATTTGGAGCCATCATCAAGATTCAAGCATCATATCAAGGATATTGTTGCATAATGTGTGTTTTTGAGCTAACATTTGTGATGTAGCATTTTGATTCAAGCAATCCATTCAAGTCTTGATCTATCAAGCACTCATTGGATTCAAGATCTATATCCAAGCTAGCCATTTCACATAAGTTTATGGACTTCATAGCAAGGGTTTGGTGAGTTGCAACATAGTACTTTGTTCATTCATCATTTTCATTCTTTATTTCATTTCATTTCAAGGTTTAATTACCAACAAGGGGTTTGACCAAGGCAAACCCCCATTTACTAACAATTAACAAGTTTTTCCCCTCTTGTGTGTTTGTGTTTGTAGATTTAGGTTGAAGAATTGAAGATCATTTTAAGTGAAAAGTTGCAAAGCTGCATTACAAAGTTGTAATCTTCATGGAAACCCACCTACAGGCTAGATCCGGGATATTTAGAACCTAATATCTTAGAAGAAGGAAGTGCAAACTTTGGACCTCAAGACCACATTCAAAAATTCCAAAAATTCTAGACAGGACTAAGTCGTCACCTAGGGCGTCTTAGTCCTCCTGAAGGTATTTAGCATGGATTTTTTTAGATTTAGTTTTGACATCCAAAGATTCCACATTTTCCTAGAAAAATGTTGAAAATGAAGGTAATATTGTAGATTAAAACTTGTAAAACTATGTGACTATGGATCTAATTAATTGTTCTTTGTCATAGTTATTTGTGTATGACTATCTTCTTAGATCAATTTTACCAATTGTAGAAAGAGACAAAAGATTGTAAAAGAATGAGACAAAAGATAGAAGTGACACAACATATACGTGGAGAAACCATTTCAGGAAAAAACTCCACCGGAATCAATAGTGCTTGTATTATTTAACCTTAGAACAAGGTTACAATAATACTGTATCAATCCTTGATTGATATGCTTCTTTTCCTTCAACAATCCTTCTTCACAACCTGCAATAAACTCACATTGAACTCTCATACACTTGCTACAAGAAAAAGACAATTATTAGCATGTAAACTCACAAGAGCTGTACAAATACAAGAGCATAAAAATCCTCACAAAAATCTATGCCTAGATTGGGCAAGTAGAGTTCCACCATGTAATATGAAGTCAAACCACAAAGTCTTCCTCAATTTAGGCATCCCAAACTGAACAATTAACTGAACTCTGGTCAAGAAGATATCTTGGAAACTTCACCTCAAAGTTGGTGCCCAAGAATGGGCCCACTTAACCGAGCCTTGTAAATATCTTCTCATTCAAGATGTGTTAACTAAAATATGCCAACTTGGGTGCCCAAGGTGGAACCGAGTCAATCTTAGTTAACTGAAAAATATATCTCCACCAATTCATGCAAACATTATGCATGATTGATCATCCCCACTTAATTGAAAGTATCTACCTATTATCTATCATGCAACTAAAGTCATTAGTCATGAAACTCAAGTCAACTACATGCAACTAGCATGCAACTGAAGATAACTACATGCAACTAGCATGCAACTCAAGATAACTACATGGAACTAGCATGCAACTCAAGAGAACTGAACTGAATTGAACTATACTAAACTGATACTGAACTGATACTAAACTGATAGTGCCATTCCACTCATGTAAATATTAATCCCTAATTTGTAGGAACAAAACATGCATTACTGAAGTGTTATGAATCCTCCAAATAGTTAACTGAAGCAAGGTGGGTTTCACCTTCCATGTGGGCACCCCATGTGCTCCTATCTTGCAGGATCCTTTCTTAGATGTCCCCACATGTTCCTATTATTTAGGAATAATCACAAATGCCAATTTATATGTTGATTTCATTCGAATTTAATCTATTTCTAATCCTAGTGTTAGGGAACACTTTCCAAGGACTTAGGAGATACATGAAATATGTTTAGGATTTCAATTAAATGACATCCTATTCCCAACAAAAAACAATAGCGAGACTAATTCAACAGTAAGGGCGTCTTAGTCCTCCATAACACTTTTTGATAGCTTCTTTTCATTTCCAGAATCCTCATTACATTTCATAAACTTCCAAGTACACACACCCTAACTTGTTGCATAATTTAATTATTTGCATCATTCATGTAGCTTTCATTGTTAGGTTTTGTGAGTTGAATTATTATTTTTCTTTTCCAAGCGTTTACTTGGTGGTGAACCCCTCAAAGCCTAAAAGAACCCCTTCCTAGGTCATCCTTGTTGAGAATTGACTCACCTTTGAGTTTGATAGTCAATCCAATTAGGATTCCTAGGACCATCCTTGAATGAAAATAGGACAATAACTGGGCTCCCACCCATTCTATTTTCCCTATTGTTCAATATGTATGTACGTGTATGTATATAAATGCATGCATATATGCATATAGTATGGATGTGTAATTGCATAGACATGTGTAGAGGTTTATATATACATACATATATATACACATATATACATAGACATGTATGTACACACACATACATACTTATACATACACCCACACTTACATATGTACTTACAAATACACATGAGCGAGAAAGTTAGAATAGTGAAATCAAATGAGGGGTAGTTGGGAGTATCAATGGTAACAGAAAAAATTGTCAATATTCAGTTCAAAAATTGGATGTGGAAGAAAGGATCAAGAAAAGACACATAACCTTTTGTCGTATTGATGTGGAAATTAGATGTTGATTATCACTTTGTCCATAACATAATCCAATGATCAGAATTAATTTTTGTTAGTGTAGATCTTGGCTATACAACTTTTGTCTTGTAAAGCTTGATTGATAATTTTCAATTTGTCTTTTTTAATGTAGGATGTCGATCATTGGAACTTGTATTAGTAGTTTTCTATGTGTATTTATTTATTTTATGGCATACACATATATAAAGAAGTATATATATAGAAACATATATATGCATATATATACATATATATAAGTGTGTACACACATATAAATACATATACATCTACAATGCATTTATAGATAAAAAATGTGTGTTTCTATATGAACTATATATCTATCTATATTATCCATAGTATAGATGTATATAGATGCACATATACATGATATATAGATATGTACAAAATAGTAAATTTTTTTCTGATTTTTTAAATTAATAATTTTAGTTCAGTATCCAAAATTATTTGCTTAAAGACAAGATTTTTAGTATGTGTAAATACTGTATATATATATAAATGCACATATAAATACATATATATAGATATAAATATATATATGTATGTATATAGTATGGATGTGTAGTTGTATAGGCATGTGTAGAGGTTTATATAGGAAAACATATATTTACACACATATATATACACTCACACATATATATGTACATACAAATAGACATGAGCGAACTAGTTACAATAGAAAAATCAAATAAAGGGTAGTTCAGCATATCAACGACAAAATAAAATATTGTCAATATTTGATTGAAAATTTGAATGCGAAAGAAAGTAGAAAGATAAAACACATAAGATATTGTAGTATTGACGTGGAGTCCATAACATAAGCCAATGATCAGAATCAAGTCTTGTTAATGGAGATCTTGTCTACACACCTTTTGTTTTGATGAGCTTGGTTGTAGAGGTATTCAATTCTTGAACTTGAGACATGACATTTGCAGCCTTTTAAAAAATATATTAGTTGCATGGTAAGATTTGTTGTTCGAGATTAAGTGAAGAAAATTACGTGATAAGATTTGTTGTCAGGGATTAAGTGAAGAAAATTGCATGATAAGATTTTTTGTCAGTGGTTAAGTGAAGAATCTCTGGTAGGAGATTGCTTTGATGATGCACTTTCTTTTTAAATCAAATATTTTCTAAAACTATTGAATGGAGTTACCTTGAGGTCGATAGTATGTGAAAAAACTATAGTGATAATGTTTTTGGGGTCGTTGTATGAAATTTTTTCAAAAAATTACAAAAAATCATAGTAAGTTTTAACTAATATGACACAAGATTTTTTGTTTTGACCATCTTTTCAATTTATAGTTTTGATAATGATAAAAGGTGTTTTTATTTGAATCAAGGTGAGTTGACTTTGTCAATCAATGATACACATTGCCTGATGTATTGATCATTTTTTTATTGATTTTTTTTTTTCTCATTCGTTCTTTAATTTCACTCCATCACATTCAAATTTATTCTAAGAACATGCATAAATAAATGTAGGGGTAGGATTTTCATCTACTGTCATTTATATTAATGTTCATAATTCTAGCTAAAAAAATTCAATTATGTTTCTTGGGAATATTTTTATAGGTACACGTCATCCTAAAGGTGGGTATTTGTACGATTTGCATTAATACCTAGCAAGGCACTACACAAACACTTATGTGCGACTCCTTAGCTCAAAGTGTGATAGAAATGTTAGATAACCATGAAGGAGGATTATAATATAGTGTAAGAGACATACAAACTTACAAACATAAATACTTTCACTGGAGACACATATTTAATGATTCTATACCCATAAATTTTCCAATTACTTAGACCTAGTTTCAATTTTTGTTTAATAAATTCGGCTGTAGTTGCAATGCATACGTGCAAAAAATTCAGTGAGCAATGAAAAATAGGCATTAACCCATAAAATTTAGAGTTGTAACAAACTAGAAAATGACACTGTAAAAAAGACATACAAAGTTACACAGACTAGTTTTTGGCTCCTAATACAATAGACATATATTTAATGATTTTACATAGATATTTTCCAATTACTTATACCTATTTTTAATTTTTATTTAATAGATTCAAGTGCAGTTGCAATGCATGCATGCAGAGAAAGTATTACTTCCATTCTAAACCATGATCAACACACCATCGTGTTAAGTCTTTATGAAGACATAATACAAAATTCTTAAGGAAAGGAATAAGGTAAGTGATAAATAGGTGTAAGAGAATGTGATGTTGTACATGAATAAGATGAAGTCAAAAAAACTTTGTATCAACAACTATATAAAAAAAATGTGGTGACATAAGTTTTGTTCAATAGGCATTATCTAAAGCAAGATAACTATCATTGGTTTGGTTGTTCAAATGTAAAAAAATAATTTTGATACAACATAATTAATTATGAAATGTATAATTTATAGAAATCCGAATAGTTTTCTATACATCGAATTAGTCAATTTGATGCATGTGGTAATGATAATTTCATTTTGATTATAGTGGCATGACTATCATTGACCACCGACTAAGCTGTCTTTTCAAACTTCATTGATTTAGGTAGCTGCATGGAGCGATTAAAAGTAGTGATTAGTTAATGCAAAAAATAGTTAAAAGAAAAAAAAATGAAAATATTAGAAAAACAAATTGATTAATATGAAGGGGAGGCAAGATGGAAACAATCTTACAAATGTCCTTTTGAGTGAACTTGGCATGTAAATGTATTGATGGTGACCCTTTCTTACCTGTGGCCAACAAGGAAATGAACTTTGATGAATTATGTTGTTAAGCCTATAAGTGAAGAGGAGACACTGACTGATAAAGGCAGTCAAGGAGAGGGGACAAAACAACTTAAAAATAGTAGACATTAAATGATTAAATGTAGAGAACAACAAATTGTAGATTTTAACTTAAAAAATGCATAGATGGAAAAAAGTATAGAACAACACCATAAATAATATAAGAGCATACAAATGGCTTGTTTCTTGTTTACAATACAATATAAATAGTCCCTAGTAGTGGACATAGATTTCATCTTGATGAATGTTGCTAAGTGAATGAATAAACAATACAAAAAATGAATATGTAAAAGATATAGGAACTTACAAATGGCTCCTTCTTGGCTTCCAATGTCATAGATAGAAACCATCTCAATAGACATGGATTTCATAGACATAGCAAATTAAAACCAGTTCTTTCTTTGTTTCTAATATGAGAGACATAGATCCTATCAATAGACACCGATGTCTCTCTCATCAAACAATTTGAGGTCATGAGTAAACAACATGAAAAATGACAGTGTAAAAGATATAGGAACTTACAAACCTCTTGCTTTCTGATTTGAATATGAAAGATGTAAAGTGTCTGAGAAAATGATAACATGAATAATTAGAGAACTGGATCATTTAATCTGCATCTATGGGAAAAGAGAAATTGGAAGTCGAATGAATAATGCAACTATTACATGTGGAAGCAACGATGTTGAGTGAATTCGAACAATAGACTACAGGGAAGAAGAGACATTAAAAATTGATTGATGCATGTACATTGTGTGAGTAGACAAAGATGTCATCCTTCTGAGCCAATCTAAGAAAATGAATAGACACTAAAAATCATTGAACTTTATACCATAAGCCATTAATGACAATTTCATTATAGTGTAAACACCAAACCCAAGAAATATTACAAACATGAACAATTCTCATTTTGATCAAATAGATTGAAGTGTAGCTAGCTACTTCCATTCTGAATCATGGCTGGTAGAGAAATCAACATTAATGAATTATGGTGTTAAGTCTTTAACTGAACAACAAACACCAACCCATGAAAGTATTCAAGGATAGTGATATTTTATGAGCTTTTTCACATACACTATAGCTAGGCATGCATAGTATTTTAAGTAGTACATTTGAATTTACTATTGGAAAGTTTTCATTTATTCAGAGTAGATTGAAGTGCAGGTTTCATTTGTGGCTTATGGTGTGAAGTTTTAAGTCTTTCAAGCAAAGTATTACTTTCCTTGTTTTCTCATTTTCTTAGGTTAATGTCTAGAATTTTAGAATCGAAAAAATGAAGCATTTGTAAGTTGCTATATCTTTTACAGTGTTGTTTCATTATTATTTGCATGTTCTCTTTTTATGAATTAATGCCTAGTGTTTTCTATTTTTATGTGAATTTATGCATTGGCTTCTCTTTTCTATTTTGTGTGTTAACCTCTATTATTGTCTATTGTTGAGTTTGAGGCTTAACACAATAATTTATCAACGTCAATTTATGTGGCTCCATTCATAATAGAGTGTAGCACAAAAATTGAGATTAATGAATAATGGTGTTAAGGATTTAATTCAACAAAAGAGTGTGACTCATAGAAACATTCAAAAAGATGGAGGAATAGAGATTAAGGCATAAAATAAAGAGAGAAATAATAGGCAGGGACCCATAAAATGTAGAGATATCAAAAGTATAAAATGATAGTGTAAAGGATATAGCAACTTAGAAGTGCCTTCTACTTTTCCTCAAGCACAAAAGACATAAATCCTATCAATAGATACAAATTCCATTTGCATCAAATAATCTAAGAAAATGAATAAATAATGCAGAAAATGAGAGTGTAAAAGATATAGTAACTTACAGATTCTTGTTTTGTTTCCTCCCTCTTGAAACAGTTAAAGCAAATGAATAAACAATGAAAATTGGCCTTTTCTTGATATAATTGAAAAGTGAAACCATAAGCCATTAATAATGCCTATAATCTAGGATTTTCACAAGTAGTGAACATTAGGGACTAGTGAATGCTGAAAATAACAAACAATAGAGACTTATCCATAGAATGCAGTGCTGCAAAAAATTATAAATCAACACTGTAAAAGATAATGTAACTTACAGGATACACACTTAAGATGCACTAGAGACAAAATCACAAAAATCAATCACTTGTTAATTTTAGCCTTCACAACAATAGTGAATTCATTTTAAGCAGCAAACTTGAGTGCGAGTTTGCCTTCTTCAATTTTAGCCCAAAATCAAAGTCTATTAAGTTCCTAACATTCAATTTTAACAAACTTTGACAAAAATTGAGTTGTTTGTAAATTTTAAGCCCCAAAATAACTATAGTTTGTCCTAAAACAATAAATAAAATCTAGAATTAGAAATCCTAGGCTATTACAATGAGCATTAAAAAATTCTTTTAGATTTCCAACTCAATTTTCCTCCCCTTCCTGCAAAGGCGATGCTAGGAAGAAAATATGATGCTCTGCAATTGGAAAATGTGGCATTGAAAACAAACGTGGTGCTCTGTTGATTAGCAAAAATGACGCTCTACAAAAGGAAGAGATCACATATGCAACACAGTTTCAAAAGTGACGCTTTGTCAAAACCAGAAAGAAGATAGAAAATAGAAATTCAAAGTCGATGTTGAATCAGATGGAATGCAACAACAATGAATGAATGCGGTGTGACGTGGAAAAGGCGGTGCTGAAATCGCAAGCGACGCTTTGGAAGTTCGCAAAATCGATGCTAAAAGAAAAGGTGACACTGTATTTGACAAGTGTGGTGTCACTCCCCTATAGCTGATAAAAACAAAATTTTAAGGAAAAAGTTGACAAAACAAAGTGGTTAGCCCTCCTTCTAGCACCAAAATGTGAACACCAAACCTGCAACAAGCTAATATAATATCAACAAACACTTATTAAACATGTTATAAATCGAAATATAGCATTCCATATGAAATTATTTGACCAAGAAGACAATAAAATATGATAAAAACTTAAAATGAACCAAACAAAGTATGTAGTCTAGTCTAACTTAAGCAAACCTCCATCCCATAGGGGAGTGGTGCTCCTTTGATGTGAAAAGGAAGCCCTTTCCCAATCCCCTTGATAAGATTTGACGTTGAATGTGATTATAAGTGTGAAATTGACTCCAAATGGTGATGACTTAGCTAAAATGATGAAGATGGTGATTTCTATGAAGTAAAAATGGCTATAGTGGTAATGCTTGAAGTTGTGGATCCATATTGTGAAAATAATGTCTCTATTTATAGAACTCAAGGGTTGAATAATGAGATAAATTGGTGAATGTGGGATAAAATGAGAGCTAATGAGAATGTGCCAAGTGTCACAATTTCATTGGAGGAAGGTGGAGCACATTTTGGGAAATTTATTGAGGATTGCGGGATGTAAGAGGAATAACTGAGTATGCAAGAGGATATGTAAGAGGATTTGAAAGGTTGTAAGAAGAATTTAATGAATGTGGTTGAGGATTTGAAAGGATGTAAGGGAAGTTATTGGGGATGTGAGAGGTTTTTGAAATCTTTGGAGGGAAATTGAATAGAGAATGGTTGAGAGGAATATTCCTTGGAATATGTCATTGTGAGGATAAATAAAGGAATTAGATAATTAAAATAAATTAATTTTATGTGCAACCTGGTTAGTTGACCATGGGTTGATTTAACTCTTGAGGATTTAAAAGTTGGAGGATTTATTAATGATGATTTAGAAAGTGATTTAAGATTAATTAATTCAGAATCAATCAATTGGGATGGACTAAGGGATTGTGATATTTGATTTGATTTACTTAATCAAATGAGAAGACTTAGGGGGATTTAATTAACTGATTTGATTTAATTAAATATGATGATTATTAGTTAGAAGAAGGGTGAATTAATCAATAAATTTAATTATTTGATTAATAGCTATTTTTTTGAATTTAATTAATTAATATTGATTATTCAATTAATTGGTTAATTTGAAGTGATTTCAGAAGAAGTGGTGTTAATTTATCAGAATCAAATATGTAGTATCAATCAAGACCAATTGATTAGGTGTGGATGATGATGGCAATAGTTATAATGATGGGAAGATTGGTGGTGTGTTCCCTTGCAAAAGTGATGATGATGCATCAAAAGTTCCCACTTGTGTAAACAAATCCACTTGTCCTTATGATATCATGGGGAGGGAAATTTGTGTAAGAGGGTATGTCGGTGGCAAAAAAGGTGGAGGGGTTGTTCATATCATGGAAAATGAGTGGCACATATGGATGTTTTGGGTCTTGCAGGATGCTACTAGGCATATGAAAGATCATGTTTTCCTTCAAGTTTTGGTTATTGACAAGTGGATGTGTTTGAAGAGCTTGGAGTAATGAAATCCCTTTGGTGATCATTGGTTGACTTGGAGCATGAGATGATGTTGGTTGTATGATGGGTTGGATGACATTTGGGAACGAAGGAAAGAATGGTGCTTGAGGTATACACCCAAAAGGTTGTTACACAATAGTGCTTAAATCAAAATTGGAAGGGATTTTATCCCCTTCCTTTCCTAATGCCAACATGTATTGTGTGGGATTGAGCCTCATGACCATATTGACAATCTTGTGTGTTTCAAGATTTTGGATTAATTCAAGTATTTCATCTTGGGTAATCCCTTGGAAGTTGTTGGTGACATCCTCCACTTGGAAACATCCCTCTTGAGGATCTTGAGGTATTTGAGAGGGATTAAGTGGAGGGTTGATTGATTCCTTGGGGTTGAATTCTGGTGCAGTTTGTCTTAAATCACTTGAAGTGGATGTTTCTTTGTTTTTCTCCATGATCTTCTTATGTTGATATATTGTTTGGCCCGTAAAATAAGGATCAAATTTTGGGAATAGGAGGTAAACCTTTAACTCCTTGGGTTGGTCTAAAATTTATGTACAAAAAGAAAATCTAGGATGTTAAGGATCAAATGATGGTGGTGCAAATGATAAGGGGTGAATGATATGGATGTTCGAACTCTTGAGGACCTTGGAGGAATACTAGACTTTAAGAATTTTTGGATTTTGATTTTGATTTGGTTTGATTTGATCTTGATAATGGAATCATAAATCCCAAGATGTTGGATGTTATCTTGGGGTAAACTTGCCCACAAGGGTGATAATTTAACTAAATGTATGAGGAAGGATTCATCCACACACTTAACCAAAAAGGTGATTTTGATTTTGATTGAAGGATTTACCAGAAGTTTAGTAGAGATGATTTTTCCAATGTTTCAAGAGTTGTTTGTGAGATAGGATTTTGATTGATGTTTGAGATGGATGAGGGTGTTGATTTTGATCCTAGATGAACCTAGAGAGACTTTTCTTACAAGACCAAGGTTTTGAAGAACATACTATTCCCTACAAAGTGTTGAAATGCAAGAGACCAAACTTTGACTTAAATGAGTGGTTCAAATTGAGCATACATATCTAGATTGTTGAGGGGAATAAGTTTATAAAACCTTGTAACCTTCTTTCTTATCTTGGTGTATTTCTTAGGTTGCACCTCCTAATGTACTTCTTGATAACCTCTTGAGTGTGACACCTAAACTTCAAGTTTTTGCATAAAGAATTTTTCTTTGGGATCTTGACCTTTTTGGAAATCAGGAGAAAAAGAACATATGTTGGGTTCAATTATATTTTATCTTGATTAAATGGATTCTTTTTACCACAAAAACACTTGTCTTGATTAAGTTCAAACTAAATTTCTATGCCTTAACTCTTTTTCATTCCATAAAGTCCATTATGTGAAAATCAAAAGGGTCAAAGCCATAGTTTCCCTAAGTTGACTTTGGAGAGAACAAATTGAGATATAGGCCCACATATTTAGAAGCCTCCAAGGATAAAATCCCTAAGGACAAGCAGTAATAATTAGATCTTTCAAAAGATATTCATTCTTTCCAAAGGGTTTGAAATTTTGATGATTTGTTGAATGTTTGTTTCAAAGTTTGTGATCCAAGCAATGTATTTAACTGACTCATATATTGTACAATCCTAGGATAGAAATGGACATAATTTGTTGAGTCCTCACTTGGATTTCTCCAAACACTAGACAAAGTGAACATTTAGAGATTTGGTGACACTGGATCCCCTCCACGACACACACATCTTGGGACCACCAAATCTCAAAGTCCTCAAAATTCGGAGATCAAAAGGATTTTTCTCAATAGCATAGATATGAAGTGGCTTCAAAACGACCATTCTTGCACCAACAAGTATTTAAGGATTTTGGTATCTAAACAATTTTGGCTCTTAGTAACAAACCAAAAACACCTAGCTATATGCGCACCCACTTTTCCACTTAAGGCTCTTATTACCGTTCTTGTTCCACTTAATGTGTGGTACTAGGTGCAGTATGTCATACAATCCAAGATAGAAAGTACTTTCTCATGATTTCCTAGCCTTTGATATTGCCCACTGGTAAATGTGCTCCAAGAACATTCCTATGAGTTTTGCATTATGAGGTGTGTCTCATAGTAAGCCCTCTGTCAAGGGTGACTCAAAGCAATAAATTATACCTCAAGTGTTTCTCTTGCACCCCATATCAAATGAAGTATAAGGGGAGAGGATACACACTTAAGATGCAACACAGAAAAAATAACAAAAATCAAACACTTGTTCATTTTAGCCTTCAAAGCAATAGTGAATTCATTTTAAGCACCAAACTTGAGTGTGATTTTTCCTTATTCAATTTTAGCCCAAAATCAAAGTATAGTAAGTTCGTAATGTTCAATTTTAACCAACTTTGAAAAATATTGATTTGTTTGTAAATTTTAAACCCAAAAATAACTCTAGTTGGTCCTAAAATAGTAAATAAAATGCAGAATTGGAAAGCCTAGGCTATTAAAATGAGCATTAAAAAATGCTTTTATATTTCTAACTCAGTTTTATTCCCCTTCCTATAAAGAAGATGCTAGGCAACAAATGTGATGCTCTGCAACTGGCAAATGTGGCACTGAAAACAAACGTGACACTCTGTTGATTAGCAAAAAAACATTCTACAGAAGGTAGAGAGCACATATGTGGTGCAGTTTCAAAAGTGACACTCTATCAAAACCAGAAAGAAGACAAAATATAGAAAGGTCAAAGGCGATGTTCAATCAGATGTGATGCGACAATAGTGAGTGAATGTGACACAACACGACAAAGGAAATGTTGAAATTGAAAGTGATGCTTGAAAGTTTTCAAACACGATGATGAAAGCAAAGGATATAATGTATCTAACAAGTGCGACATCACTGCCCTGTAGCTGCAAAAACTAGAATTTTATGGAAATTTTTTACAAAACAAAGTGGTTAGCCCTCCTTCTAGCACCAAAATGTGAAAACCAAACCTGCAAAAAGCTAACATAAGATCAAAAAACACTTGTTAAACATGTTAGAAAGACAAATATAACATTCCATATGAAATTCTTTGACCAAGAAGACAATAAAACATGTTAAAATCTTGAAATGAACCAAACAAAGCATGTAATCTAGTATAACTTAAGCAAACCTCCATCCCATAGGGGGTAGTGGTGCTCCCTTGATGTGAAGAGGAAGCCCTTTCCCAATCCATTTCATAAGCTTTGATGTTGAATGTGATTCTAAGTGTGAAATTTACTCCAAATGGTGATGACTTAGCTAAAATGATGAAGATGGTGATTGCTATGATGCAAAAATGGCTATAGTGATAATGCTTGAAGTTGTGGATCCATATTGTGAAAATAATTCCTCTATTTATTGAAATCAAGGGTTGAAGAATGAGAGAAATTGGTGAATGTGGGATAAAATGAGAGCCAATGAGAATGTGCCAAGTGTCACAGTTCCATTGGAGGAAGGTGGAGCACATTTTGGGAAATGTGTTGAGGAATGGGGGATGTAAGAGGAATAAATGAGAATGTAAGAGGATTTGAAAGGTCGTAAGAAGAATTTAATGAAAGTGGTTGAGGATTTGAAAGGATGTAAGAGAATTAATTGAAAATGTAGGAGAAGTTATTGGGGATGTGAGAGGTTTTTGAAATCTTTGAAGGGAAATTGAATAGAGAGTGGTTGAGAGGAATATTCCTCAGAATATGCCATTGTGAGGATAAATAGTGGAATTAGATCATTAAAAGAAATTAATTTCATGTGCAACCTAGCTAGTTGACCATGGGTTAATTTAACTCTTATGGAGTTAAAATCTGGAGGACTTATTAATGATGATTAGAAAGTGATTTAGGATTAATTAATTTAGAATTAATTAATTGGGATAGATTAGGAGATTGTGATATTTGATTTAGTTTATTTAATCAAATGAGAAGAATTAGGGAGATTTAATTAAATATGATGAATATTAGTTAGAATAAGGGTGAATTAGTGAATACATTTAATTATTTTATTAATAGCTAGATTTGCTAAATTTAATTAAATAATGTTGATTATTCAATTTATTGGTTAATTTGAAGTGTCTTCCGAAGAAGTGTTAATTTATTAGAATCAAATATATGTAGTATCAATTGGGAATTTTTAAGTGTCTAAAAGACCTATAAAGTAGTAGTGTTCAAGATAGAGGAACTTATAGACGCATTGAATTCCCCTTGCAAAAACAATACACATAGTACCTTTTGATGGACAAAGATTCCACTCTTGTCAAGAAAATTGAGTATATGAAATAACAATACTAAAAATTACAAGGTAAAAGATATGAGAACTTACAAAGGCCTTGTTTTTTGTCTGTTGCACTGTACATATAAAACGTTTTAATAGAGGCAGATTTTAGTTTGATCAGACTATTCATAGATCTGGTGAATAGGACATGTCACCTATGGAATAGATATAAACCCTCTCAATGGAACACATTATCTAATAGATGAATTTGAGAATCCGTAGGACTTGACAAGTGAATCATGTTGGGGAAATGGGAGCTTTGAAGATACAAAATGTATTTGTTGCAGCTTCAATGCATTTGGAAAACACTTACCACCATCAAATCTCGTCATGAAGGTTGTAAGTGTGTTTGAGAAATCAGGTAAACAAAATCAATTTCTTTCCAATTCCATCCATTCTCTTGTCAATAGGGAAATTTCCTAGTGTTTTCAAATAGTCAGAGCAAGCGTACACAGTATGCAAGAAATGCAATGTAAATGATTTAGTAACTTACAAATCCCTCATTTTTTGTTAGAAATATGATAAATAGAAACTATGTTAGTAGGTAGAAATTTCACTCTCGCCTAAGAAATCAAAGAAAGTGAAATAATTTCGTGGATAGATTGAAATATTCACTCCATAAGTCCTGAATGACTTGTGCATTTGAGCCTATTCATAGTGTATGAACATTAGGTGTGAATAAATAAATAATACCATTGTAAAAATGTCATGTGTACACAGAAACAATAGGTGGGAAGACAAGACTATATCAAAGAACAATAGAAAGACATGTATTGTTTCCAATAACAAGAAAACATTAGGAAAATATTATCTTTTCCTATTTCTTGTGCAGAGAATAATTTTTGCAAAAAATTTAAAAAGGCTATGCATTGCTTTACTTAGCGCAAAAGCCATAAGGCATTGTATTTTACCATTTACTTTTTCTGAGACTTTGAAGATTTTTCATTACAAAATTTGCATGAGATATAGTGACTTGATGTCTCCCACACATGATAAAGTAGTGTAGATAAGGCCATGTTGATAGACATCCTACTAAATAGAAGATGCTTTCAAAATCACAGTAAAATCCTTTACTCTAGGAAGACTGCTCAGATTCTTCCCATCATAATGGTGAACAAAAGCATCAGTCATTAACTCAAAATTTATTGAAATTCCATCAAATTATACTTCTCCACCCTCCTTTCCATTGTGAATTTTATTTCCAATTTTATCCATGAAGAACGTCCCTAGCTTGTAGATCCCGCTCATAGCCATAACTTTACTAGGTGTTGAGTATACCTTCAAATTTTTATTGGAGCAACAACTAGAAAATTTTGGTCTCATTAGATACAATGTGTTGAAAAGCTCTTTGAAATTATTATAGGAAAAAATTCTTGAGAGTATAATATGAAGTTATGAATTAACCCTTTTGCATAAACCCTATATCTTTGATCTACCATTTCGAGTTTGATGACCTTCATCAAGAATGAGTAGACATGTACTCTCTTAAAGTAGTTTTCTTCAAAGTAGTTGATCAAAGATATGGAATTCATGCAAAAGGTTTGATTCAAAACATCACATTATAGTCTCAAAAACTCTATTCTAGAATAACTTCAAAGATATTTTTAATCCATTGTATCTGGTGAGGCCAAATTTTGTCAATTGTTGCTTGCGTTAAAAAAAGAGGCTTGGGAAAAAATTCAAAAAAATAAAGAGGGTGATTAAGTAGAATTTGATGACACTATTGCAAAGTTAAAGTTAATCACTAATGCATTTTCTCATTGTTATGATAACAATTTTTCATGGAAATTTTGTTCAAAGCATTAGAACTTAGTTATTTTCATTGATTTCCAATTCATGTAAGGAAGTTTCAAATGAAATTTCCTTTCTATAATGTTTATGTGCAAGTTTGGGTGGATTTTTTTAGTGGGATTGTAAAGTCATGAGCAACAAGAATTATGTCATGGAAAAGAATTAATATCACAGTATTACATACATCATTGTTGAAATATAAATACATTGTTTTGTTTACTAAAGGAAACACACATATTGCAATGTTTAGTCAATATGTGTAATGCCCACATTTTATCTCTAAACAACCTAACAATCCACAATGACTTTACTAATTTTGCAAATATATATTTTTTTTGCTTACTTAAAAGACAAAAATAATACAATTCACTACTTATAGTTATAGTCAATGATCATTAATTAAAAGATAGAAATATTTCACTATTTTTAGTAATAGAGTCTACCTACTTTGGGTTGGCTTAACATTCCTCTTACATTCCATCATGTTCAAAAATTACTCACTCCCAATACCTATACCTATAAGGTATACATGACTTGGCACACACATAAGATCAAATGTAGTTAACACATGATTACCAAGACAAGCTATATAAATCAATGGTAGATTACAATTTTGGGAGAAAATAACAAGTCACATACAAGAATCAGAAGAACAGTCCTAGGGGCTTGACCTAATGCCTCAAGGCTCATCACTTGATGGCCTTTCCTACAAATATATTTCGCAAAGGCACCCTAGTTCGACAACTTGAGTTGCTCCAACTCATTTGACTCACCTTCACATGGGATAACCTCAAAATTTCAAGGGGACTACCTCTGCCACAATCTTACAACCTAACACTACTATAGGCTAACTCAATCAACTACTTAGAGGCATCATGTGCTTTATAAAAATTACAACTAAAGGGGGTGGGTACGCAACCCTTTCTAGGGTCCATAACCCTAGATAGTTTCTCGATTGGCTACCACCAACGTAGGTGAAGCTAGAGGTCAAAACCTCTTTTAAGGTATACTAGAAAATTTAAGGATAGAATTGAATTCCCTTACTTGTATAAACAAAAGCACAAGGCATACCAGGATACTAAGAAATAAATCTATTAAGCATTAGCAAGATAGATAATCCACCCATTTTGCATATTGATGAGCTAGTAACACAAATAACCCAGTCATTATATTCTAATATAATTAGCTTGGAAAAACTAGTGAGCAACGAGGGGTTGTTTCAATGATATACATTTTGGTCTTACATCTCTAGTGATTATAGAATTAGGGATAGATTTTACAAATGCATATTCCTTCACAACAAATGGAATTATACTAGTAACCAAATCATTACCTATGTATAACAAAACAATAATCATGAATTTCTTAAACAAACTAATTGTTAAAACTTCATAACCCATTAATGCAATATCATAATTTGCCATGTTATGGAAAATACCTCCTACCTATCATCTTATATCAAACATCATGACTAATTAAATAAATAAAGAATTTTAGATAAATAGATGAATCTTTACATAAACTCCTCTTTTACTCACTTATTTATTATTCCTTTATTTTGAACTAAAATAAAATAACTAAAAATAATTACATGTAGTTTATAAAGCAACTAAATTTTATTTCATTCAGAAATACTTAACAAAACTCTAAATATTCTTTAAAGCTAGAGAATCTTTTTATATTTTAGCATATTCATATTTTAAATTAATAAAGCACCTTTTAAGGCAATGGGGATATATTACTCTTTAATTTATTTAAAGAACCATTAAATCAAGGGATTCGCATCAAATTTCCCCAAGTAATTGTTATCTACTGAAATTGCACCCTGACTAAGCTGTAGGATCTAACATATTAAGTTGTAGGACCTAGAATTTGAGAGAAACATGGGAAGACCTCTAAAGCTATAGGTCACTTATAAATAGAGGTCAACCTTTGGAGAAGTCCAACTTCCTATGGTGTCACCTAAAACTACTCTACTGAACTTGTAGAGGAAAAGGATAGAAAGAGATACCATAAATTGAAAAATACTCTTATGGTGATTTACCTAAATGATACTTGGACTATGAAAAAATCCAAAATTTTCATACACTTGAACCTTAATAACAAAATCTAAACTACACAACTCATTTTTGTAAGTTTATGCATAAATATTTCACAGTAAAGTTTGAGTGCATTATCTTCAAAAAGGAAAAAAACAATATTCTCACACTCTAAGGGATAAATGCAACTAAAAACACAACCTATAACCTACATAAGCATACTTTACATAAATGACATGAAAATGTGAGACAAAACCAAAAGGAGATTAAAATACCTCACTAGTAGCTTGATCAATCACTTGGTTATGCACAATACTGTAAGAATGAGAAGGCAAACAACATAATCAATAGTATCCAAGGTATTATCTATATATCATATTCCAAAGTGCCAAGTTACAAAACATGCTCAAATTGTCAAGGAATGCAAAAGTCTATGTCTAGAAATTGCATAAAAGGAACTGTCTCCAAAAAGGCTCTAATATGCTTGAAGAGGTAAATTTGACCAAGTCCATCATAAAGGAATACAATAAATCCTTTAAGTTCTAGTCAAAAAAATCTCCTATATCTTTGCCACTTGTTTCCCAACTGCATCAACTACCCCTGTATGCTTGCAAAATCACTTGCAACTCAACTAAACCCCCCCTTTAAGGCATTTACAAAGAATAATACACATTTATTTTGTATTTTAAATAATATTTAAGTAAGTGGTTTATAATTATACCACTTAATTAAATATTTTACAACTGAGATTAATGCAAGATAAAAAGGTCAAGAGCTTGACCATATGGGAAATTAATGTAAATACTATAGTCTAAAACTTCAATACTAGCACATACTAAGGGACAAGCATTAGATACATTGCCAAAGCCTAAAATAAAAGGTAAATAAAATACCTTTTTCTTATGTTGGTATTTCTTAGGGATATGAAATCCTAAGAACCAAAAGCAATGCAAAAGTTTACAAAGCATTTTATTTTACCTACAAGCTTTTAGGAAACCTAGAGGTTCCGCCATCATAAGGGTTTACGGAGAATTCTGGACCATTTTGCAGGCCTGGTGCTTCCACGAACTGAGCTCAATGAGTTTCTTGCTTGCCCCTGACTGAAAATATACAATGTTGAGCTTTGCATAGGAAAAAATAGATTTCTTTGACTTTACCATCTCACTTCGAGCTCTACTTGAGTGTATATAGAGAGTTCATTTCTCTCCTTCTAAAAGTTTGCTAAAGGCCTGAAACTCTATCTTTCATCTATATTTGTGACTCTTCCATGCATTTTTCCTGAAGATGAACTTTCACTTTACAAAAATCTGAAGCCTAACAAAAACCCAAGGTCGTGGGTTTCTCCATTCATGCCATTTATTGTTATTTTCATGCATATATCTACATAGATCGAGGGTTTAATCTTATTTTGCATTTTCCTTCTCCCTTTTGTGTAGAAATCATGCCGTTCGAACTCAAAATGAAGAAAAAAATGAACATCTTGATTTTTCCTATGTAATTTTACATTTCAAGCACTCTGGAAAAATGATGGTAAAACTTCATAATTGGCGTGGCTCCTCTTCCACAACAAATTTTAAGATGTTAGAATAATAGCCACAGGCCATGGCTTTTAATATACCTATATTCTTCGTTATTTATACTCAACTTATGATGAAATTTTTCTGTGTGTACATATTTTCCTTTCTTGGCTGAGGGTTTCTTTGTGATGTCATGTAATAACGACTAGTACTGTCATAATCCCCCTACTATGATAATATCGAACAAGATATTCATATGGATGAGACTTTATGAGAGAGTGGGTGGTCAAAAAAAGAGCTATCTCAGTCAACTGTTTCTTTTATTGTCATTTTAGTAGAAAAACTTATCTTAGTTCACATTGTATCTTATTACCCTCCCCAAGATTGTCCTGACAATTCACTCTACCCCTTAGTTGATTGTTATCATCACTTGATGCTTTGACTATCACATGTCATTTGACAAACCCCCAAATGGATTTGATTCACTTATGTAAATTTTCATATTCTTACAATTTCAAACTCATTTCAAGCTTCTGTATATGTAAAAATGAAGAATATAACTTTCTTTCGTCCCGGTTTTACTTTGTTCTTGTGGAAACACAATCCATTTATATTTGGACCATAATATAATAGGTTGTATTTGTAAAGTGGTGGCCACCGTGCTTGCCATAACATGATGTTGCTCATGTATGTGCTCTATAGAGATGCTAAATTTGGATCTCACTGTCTTGTACAAAAGAATTATGTATTACCACTTCATTGTCTCTCCAAATTTTGTAGCATTTCCCTAACATGATGTGGTACTTCATGCTACTTTTCTTAATGTTGTCTTGTTATCTAAATTCAGTAGTTGCATCATTGCAGGCTATCCTTTGACAAGCATTGTCATTGCACAAAGTATGAAGTATTCAGTCACCACAAACTCAAACTATCAACACATGTATTCATCTTGGACTGTCACTACCATGTATATAAGGTTGTCCCTTAATGTTCACTATCCTTTGAATGAAAGTCCTCCTATACACTGTCTTATGCAAAATTTCATGAACATTATCGCTTCTTTTCCTTTGAAAGTTAAAGTTGCCTTATACTAACTGTCATGCTTTGATTTTGGGAATACTGTCTCATGCCATGTGATTGTACTTGGTAGCACCATTGTTTAGTTTTTAATGACATCAACAATAACATATCTGGGCCAAAATATTGTTGCATGTAATGTGTATCATGAAATTTCAGAAATGTTTTTCTTTTTAAACCTCATTTTATTTCACAGATTATGGCTACCTATAACTGACATGCATGATTACTTGTAACATCAGGTAGACACTCCAAGCATCACTTATTCAACAATTAAGTTTTTATTTATTTATTTATTTAATTAGCCTATAAACATTTGTACACACTAAGCCTCTTCAATTTGTTGCAGCCTCAAGGAAATCCTTGCAAAATACTGAGAAAGGCAGAGCCATGAAGCTATGCCAATCATATCACAATATAGGTTGAGATTCCATTCAAATCAAGCTATTGAGCTCATTTGATGATTTGTATTCCATTGACATTGGATTCAACAAAGCTATGGACATAAAATGATAAAATGTTCACTCTTTTAAGGCTTAGAACTTACAACCTCCACAATGCTCATTCTATTGACTCTTTACCTACATGACTAGAAAAATGCAGTAATAATAATAATAATAATAATAATAATGAGAACAAAAAGATAAATCATCAAAGTAATAAAAAAATTATATCTTGTTCACCCAAAACCATGGATAACTGAATTCTATTTTAGTTTTCTCATACTATTGTATCTATAATAATTAGAGAGTAATTGCTCTTATCTTGTGAAGCCCAACTCCTCAACTTCACAATCATCCCTCATTCCCATGTCAAAAGGGGAGTTTTAAATAGGTCGTGGACATATTATGGTAAAATCAAAAGATATACATTATATAATTATTATATTGATATATCCTTAACTACATAGGGTAAAGGATTTCATAATTGTTAAAACTTAAATGTGCTTCTTGGCGGAATTTTTTTCATTTTAATAAACATACTCTGCCATAATTATTAAAACCTAAATGTCCTCATTATTAGGATCCTAGGCGTAATTTTCTATTTATTAATAAACATGCTCTCCCAATTTTTTAGGCTATAGCTCACCAATTTCGAAAATTGAAAGGTCAATACTAGCAAGAAAGAGTTTGGAGGAGCCAAAACCAAAAACAAGAAGAAGACAAAATGTGGACGCATGGACAAGGTGTGTCAACTGTTTAACATAATGCCTCATAGAAATGTGATCTCATGGAATGTAAGATAGTATATTATACACTAAAATGGATTTGTTGCAGAGAATTTTGAGACTAACAAGTAATTGCAACCCTCCATAAATTTGAAGATTGAAAGAAACTAAACTATTCTTTTTATTTAATTAAAAAAATCAACTATTTTTTTTATTTATTCATTATTTAATTAACAATGTCAGATTCAGGTAACTAAAGAGTAACCACTGTCAGAATGAATATATTCAACTTTATAAATTTATTTGGATGCATTTTAGTATCACTTTCATTAACTGAACCAAACCCAATTCCATAACAACAACTTGATACTAAAAATGTAAACATAACTGGAAAGTCTACCCCTGACATTAGTGATTGCATAACACAATTTGTGCAGAACCTCAAGGTAAGTCACTTTTCCATGTTTCTAGTGAACTCTCTATGCAAGTAAAGTTTGCAGGATTAACATCAAATTCCATAATCTTTGCCAGCCTCCACTCTTCCTGCACCAAAATGGGAGGTTCCCCCAAAAATAGGGTATGGACATTGACGCAAGTATATATTGTTTTTTGCAATATATTTGTCAGATGTTGTAGATATGTATGCAAAAATGGGGAAACATGAAAAAGGGCACATGATCTTTGTGAAAAAATTTCTCCCAAAAGATGTGTCTCATGGAGAGTGATCCTCCCAAATATGTAGGAAAAAAGTGGATGCATAGACTAACATGTGGATAGTTTAGCAAAATATTTTCAAAGAAACATGGAAAAATTACAGTATAATCCCCCCAACTGTATGCCCAAACAGCTCAATTATAATGTGCGTCAAACAACACATAATAATATATTGTAACATGTTTTAACTATATTAGTTTTCAAGAAATTATAATATATGTATTATATCCATCTAAGAATCTATTCATAGTGTATTTAAAAATCATACTTACTATAGGTGTAGATGTTGGCATTCATGATATTAAATAAGACATTATGAAAAGTAGTCAATCTAAAAATCCAATAGCCAATGATACCTTGCATGAAGTGAAAAGAAAGGAGGATGATGGGGAACCACAAAAATTGGGGATTGGCTATTGGTGATAATGGTAAATTTTCAAAAAATTCTTACTGTTCTGAATCATCTTCAGCTTTCCATCGAGTAGATCGGGTGGGTAGTGGTGCTTTTTCTTGTCCCTTTGTTGCAACACCCGATAGATCGATGTTTGCATTAGTAGGTAAATCTTTTTTCTGGGGAAAAAACAAAATTTTCTTCTTAGTCGAAGGGTTCAGAGAAATTCTTTGGTCGAAATAATGGTTTGGATTAGGTTCAAAGCACCTCTTTGGGATTCCTCACCCTAGGAGAGTGCTTAATTGGGAAAAGCAGATCCCTTTTGATATTTGTGGCTTGGACTTTGAACATGGTGAAGATACTTGATCGTGGGTAGATGTTGTACAAAAAAATCCAATGTCTTACCTAACAATATTCTGATTAGATTTGGAGCTCCCTTCAATCCAAATTCAAAGAGGCATTATTTTCCCAACTCAGATCATGACATATCTAAGCCTTTTTCTGAAAATTTTGTTTTCATGGCAAATACACCTGCAATGTATCTAAACAACATACCTCAGAAGCATGATGATTGTTATCAGGTTCTTCATTTGCAATTGAGGAATGCACATCTAAATAAGGTAAATTATTTTCTTTCATTTGCTTCGACTAAATTCTTGTTTACTAGTTCTCTCTCAAATAATTTTTCATCAATGAAAAATGGTAATCAAAAAGTAGGGAAAAAATAAATAGCCAAGAATTGGGTTCGAAAAGGATGCCCTACCCAAAGTGCATAGAAAGAACCTATGTACGAAGGTTTAGTTCAAATTTATCTTCCTGAAGAAAAATTAGATGCAAAAATACAGGATCTTAAAGATCATGCATTAATTTATCAATTTTGGAATTTATTACCTTCTACTGAAACTTTAAAGGATTTAATTTTCTCCAAATGGGATGGGGCTAATCATATTTTTTACATAGATCAGGGTAATGGTTTTTTCGTTGTGTTTTTTTCCACCAAGTTGCAGATAAATTGAATTTTTAACATTAAATCATGGTTCTTTGAGGGTTCTGGGTTATTCACATAGGCTTGGACTCCAAATTTTGATCCCTTCTCTATTGTCATGCAATTTGTGCCTTTCTGGATCATGTTATCCACACTTCCACTTGAGTATAGGGAGCCAAATATTATGGAAACCATTGCTAATAATTTGGGGGTTTTTGTATGCCATGACATTGTTTTTTTCACAAATCTAGACAAGCCGATAAGGATTTGTTTATTGTTAAATACTTCCAAGGATTTTCCTTTATCAATTAGAATTCATTCAAAGTATGGTTCTTGGATGAAGAAAATTCTAATTGAAAATCCACATAATGTTTGTATTTCTTTTTACTTATTGGGTCATTCTACTCATCAGTTTGCAAAAATTAAGAGTACTCATAATGAAGGGGATTCGCCTCTATCAGAAAACCAACCATAAGGTTTTACAAAGGAGAAAGAATATTTTTCTTTAGGTAAATTCAATTTTGTTAAGCACCAAACACAAGAAAATATATTTCCAATGTTTTTAGTGATGAATTGGATATGGGTTTTTCTAGGAAGGGAAAAACCTCAGTGGTGGAACCTATATCAGATACTTCTAATGTCCCTACTCTTGTGTTGGTACAGAACTCAGGGAGTTCTACATGTACTATTCACTAGGAGGTTAATTCTTTCAAGATTATTAGGCCATTTAAAAAATACAGAACTCTAAAATTTATTGTAAATTTTCCAAAGGGTTGGCAAATAAATCTCGAATTTGTATCCAGGGTAAGCACCTTGATCTTCTATACACCAAGCCTTTCTTTAGCTAATGAGAAAAAAATAGATGGTATAATATCTATGCTTATTTTGGATAACTTGTTGTTACCTAATTTTGTTAGTCACATTGAAAACTCAGAGTCACATTTTCCGAGCACAGATTCTCAGTTGGATGGTTTGGACGCTCATGATTTACATTTGGATGAGCATGATAGTTTGGAGAGTTAGGCACAACATCTTGCCAATATGGTTGGCTCAAACATTTTTGATGAAATTGCAGAGGAAGTAATCAAGGAAGAAGGGGAATTCTCATTATGAAAATGTGATAGTATTTTTCCAACTTCTCTAACAATCATTGAAGATGGTGCTCAAGAAATAGGCGTGGACATTAACGAGTGATGTCATAGAAGCTAAGGAGTGCAACAAAGTTTTTGGTGCTGATTTTGATTTTTGAAACCACTTATCTGTCAGTCAAACTCTTCTTTCTACTCCTACAATTAAATTGCCTAGTAAGAGAGGTAGAAAGTCAAATGCAGTAAAACTGTAGGAGGAAATTTCTTTAGGAATATAGTTGAACTTAGATGGAAACATAAAAGAAATATTGAGGAGAGTAGGTTGCTCTCCTTGATTGATATAAAGATTGTCTCTAAGAATGTTAGGGGTATCAATGCCCCTAACAAATGAGCCCAGGTCAAACAACAAATCAATGCATCGGGGGCTGGTATTGTTTTATTACAAGAGACTAACTTGTCTAAATAAAGTTATGACAATTTAATTGTCAAGTGGACTATGTGGAAATCATGTCATTCTATTGCTCAAGGAGCATCTGGGGGACTGTTGAATTTATGGAATACTAAATCGATATAAATGGAATCCATTAATAATACCCCTCATTGGAAATTTTTGCGTGTTACACATTTTGATTTGTATTTCTTGTTGGTCAATGTATATGCACCAAATTCAATAGTAGGAAAGAAAAAGCTCTGGAAGGAGCTTGAATTAATTTTTGAGCAATCAGGTGTTGAAAAAATAGTACTTGCAGGAGACTTTAATGCAATATTGTCACTTCAAGAAAAGATAGGAGGCATCAGGATGCCCCATAAGACAATGGAAGATTTCAACAAGTTTGTTCATGATAATGCATTTGTGGATGCACAACCTAAAAAGGGTATGTTCACTTGGACAAAAAAGAGAAATTATTTTTTGCAAATTTTTGTGCCGTTAGACATATTTTAATGTCATCTAGTTGAGTAGTAGGAAAGTATGTTCAAATGTAAGAAATTTTATGTTCAAAGGTAAGAAATTTTTCATTGGTCAGGATCTGATCACTTCTATACTTCTTTAAGTATTGAAGCTGCTAATTCACCTCAAAATAGGACATCATCTTTTAAATTTGAATCAATGTGGTTCAAACATATTGAATTTATGCCATTACTGAAAACATGGTGGATGTAGGATCTATATGAAATAGGTTCTATCATGTATAGATTCTGTAACAAAATGCAATTTTTGAAAGGTAAAATCAAACAATGGAATATACATGTATTCAAAAATATATTCCATCAAAAGGATTCAGTTTCAAAACAACTATTAGATGTGAATGAATAAATTACAAGTCAGGGGTTAGCACCATAGTCTTTTGAACTTTAGAGAAGTCTTCAATCAAAATGGGAAGAATTAGTGGTTTGTGAGGAAATATATTAGCATAAGAAATCTCAGTAATTATGGCTTAAAGAAGGAGATAAGAACACTACATGATTTCATATGTCTGCTCAAGTTAAGAAAGCTAAAAATGTAGTGTTTCACATTCAAGAAAATTCATCAGGGAAATGGTTAAATAATGAAGTTGACATACAAAATGAAGGGGTTAAATTCTTTTCCAATATTTTATCTACACCAACACAATAATCAAATCAAATTGGGGTTGTAACAGAGGACTTTCTATAAGCAATACCTAAATTAGTCACTAAGCAAGATAATGTGGAACTCAATAAGCCTTTTACTCAGGATGAAGCAAAGGTTGATGTATTTTCACTTAAGGTAGATAAAGCTCCAAGTCTGGATGGATTTACAACAATTTTCTTTCAAAAATGTATAAAGGAAAAAGAAGACGTTGCAAAATATGCTTTCCTAATGAAAAATCCTCAGAAGAGGAGTGCAAAAAACCATCATTTAAAAATTTCTTGCATTTGAGATGCACAAACACAATATAATAGGAAAGACAAAAAATAAAACACACACAAAGATAACACTAGATATACGTGGGAAAACCCTTATGGGAAAAAAACCCACCAGACCAAGTAAAGTGACTTTGTATTATAGTAAACGATTACATATAGAGTTATAGACTTCACTCTCAGATGTTAGCTGACAGTGGGAGCCCTTAATTGATCTCCTCTTAGAATTCAGTTTTACACAATGTTACAATGCAAATACAACATACAATGAATTCTCACTTACACCATCACCTTCATCTCTATACCTTTTTCATCTGTTACAACCAACTGCCAATGGGGTGAATTTAATTTCATACTTCACTAATAAGCTATCTCCATCTCTGATCAAAGCACCTTGCAAATATGCATCGAGCCACCCCAACATTAAATCCTATTACAAAGAATTACATAAATTTGGACTCTGTCAACCCTCGATTCAGATCTTACATTTAATGCACATATATCGCTTCCAAAGATTATAGATTTCGACCAATAAATTTTTATTTAAAACAATGATGTAAAATCAATGAATGAGATCATGCCATGTGTCATCACACCATTCATCCATCACTTTGATCATTGAAATAGATTGGTCAACTATGCCTTGAGCTCCTTCCACTGTGCTACCATTCTCCATTTGATCCAACCCTCGAGGTAATGCGGTATACCTCGCTACCACTTGGCATAGACAAAGCCTTCACGGTACGGTGATACTCACAACACACTACTGCATTAGAGCTAGAAGACCCCCATGGTAAGGCGGTGACACTATGCTACCACGTCAAGGCTTACAGGCACCGTAGTATAGCAGTGCCACCGTGCTACCACGCCATAGTCGGTAGACCTCCATGGTATGGCGGTAACACCGCGTAACTACTAGTCAACCATAAGAACCTCATGATAAGGAGGTAAACGACCATTCGCCAGACCACCACAATTCATCGCACTACCACCAGGAAAGAGGAAGGACTCCGTGGTATAGCAGTAACACCACCTAACCGCCAGATAGTGTGAAGTCCTTCGTGGTATGGAGGTGTGACTACCCAACTGCTAGACTAACCAAAGAGCCTCACGCTAAGGAGGTAAACCGTGCTAGCTCCAAAAGGTAAATTCATCAAGTCTTTAACTGAGGTTGAAGCCAAAAAGTTGAGGCACATTTTCCAACAAGCTCCCACTTGGCAAAGACTTAATGGCTTCCTCCAGACTTCAAACTTACTGACGATCATAGGGCCCAAGGCCCATCGAATTTGCACACCACCTAAACTTGTCTATACTCACTAGCTTTGTCAATGCATCAACAACATTATTTAGAGTATCCACATTTTCTAAACAACCTTTCCATCCTCCACCATATCTCTAACAAAGTGATATTGCACATCTATATGTCTTAAACTAGCATGGAAAGTTGGTTTTTTTGCCAAAAAATGGCACTCTGACTATCACAGCAAATAATAATCTACCCTACATCAAAACCAACATCATAACACAAATGACTAAGCCAAACAACTTCTTTGTAGGCGTGTATTGCTGCCATGTATTTTGCCTCCATAGTGGACAAAGAGACTACAGCCTACCACTTGCTCATCCAACTAATTGCACCACCATTTAACATGAAAGTATATCCACTAGTGGACCTTCTACTGTCAATGTCCCCTGCCCAATTAGAATCCACATATCCACGAATGTTGAGAGTCCTTTGTGATCCAACCAAATTGCCATGGTAACACAAAGCACATTCTGAAGTTCCCCTTAGATATCTAAAAACTCTTTTCAAAGCATCCCAATGTTTCCTTCCTGGATTTTCCATAAATTGACTAAGTACTTCGACTGGTTGGGAAATGTCTGGCCTTGTACAAACCATTGCATACATTAAACTGCCAACAACACTTGCATAAGGCACCCTGGTCATGTCCTCCATCTCAGTAGAATATTTTGGACAATCTTCAATAGATAGCTTCATTCCCTACAAAACTGTAACAACTAGCTGCTTGCAACCATTCATACCAAATATCTCTAGAACAGTGTTAATATAATTACTCTGGCTGACCCAAAGCTTTCTGCTCTTTTCATCCCTAGTAATTTCCATCCTCGAAATATACCTTGTTGCACCCAGATCTTTCATTTCGAACTTTGTAAACAACTGAGACTTAAGATCAGAAATCATTGTCTTACTATTTCCTATGAACAACATATCATCCACGTACAGGGTAATAATAAGTACACGATCATTTTCAGATTTGTAATACACACAATGATCAAATTTTGATCTCACAAGTCTCATTGACAACCCAAAGGTGTCAAAATTTTGGTACCACATTCTAGGCGATTGTTTCAAACCATACAAAGGTTTCTTTAACTTGCAGACCAGGTTTTCTTTACCTTTTTCAACGAAGTGCTCAGGTTGGGACATGTAAATTTCTTCTTCTAGCTCTACAGGGAGAAACACTACTTTCACATCCATCTGCTCAATCTCTAAATCAAACATGGCTACAAGTGACAAAAGAAATCCGATAGATGTCAGCTTAGCTACAGGGGAAAATATTTCTCCATAATCAATTCCCTCTACATGGGAATATCCCTTTGCAACCAACCTCTCTTTATACTTTTCAGAACTACCATCTAGACCAGTCTTCTTAAATACCCATTTACAGCCAACAAGCTTTCGCTCTTTACGAAAAGGTACCAAATCCCAAGTTTCATTCGTCTTCAATGATTCCATTTCTTCATTCATAGCTTCCAACCAGGAATTTTAATTAGACATATTAATCGCCTCTTTCATAGTCCTAGGCTCATCAATGCTAGTAATCAAAGCATAGGAATAGTTTGAATCCAACATAGAGAAACCATACCTATCAGGTTGATGCCTTTCACCTGTAGACCTTCTCACTGGATGAGGTTGAGGTTGTGGCTCTTCTTCTTTAGAACTCTCAGAGCTGCTAGAGCTCTCCTCAGTTTTAGGTACACCATGTAGTTCCTCTTTTTTTGGAGTTTGAGGAATGCCAATTACATCATTCTTCTTTTCCCTTTGACCTGTCTCTAACTACGGATCAGCTGTTGAAGGCTTCAGCTCATGAAATATTACACTTCTTCTATACAAAACCTTCTCAGTATCAGGATTCTAAAGCTTGTATCCTTTCGCACCAATTCCATAGCCGATGAAGATACATTTAACAACCTTGTTCTCTAACTCAGATCTTTTCTTATTTGGCACATATGCATATGTCTCAGAGAGGGCTTCTTACTAGACCAAGCTTCCAAAGGTGTTTTGTCAACAAGAGCAGAGCAAGGTAAATGATTTACTAGGTAACATGATGTAGCCACAACTTCAGCCCAAAAATTCTGCTCTAGACTAGCAATACTCAACATACTCCTCACTCTTTCCATTAGTGTCCTGTTCAACCTTTTAGCAAGTCCATTTTGTCATGGAGTATAAGGTGTAGTTTTATGCCTTTTATTCCCATGGTATTTGTAGTACCTTTCAAAATCTACAGAACAAAACTCACCACCATTATCCATCCTCAAGCATTTGATTTTCCTTCCAGTCTAATTCTCCACCAAATTTTTAAATTTTGTAAATCAACTAAACACTTCTTATTTACTCTTAAGAAAGTATACAAATGCCCTTCTCGAATAATCATCAATAAATGAAACATAATATCTATACTTTGATAGTGAAGAAACATTCACTGGAACAAATACATCAAAATGAACATAATCCAATACACTAGAAGATTTATGAAAACTTGAATAAAATGAAACACGATGTTGCTTTCCATAAATGCAGTGTTCACAAAAATCGAACTCAAGGTTGCAATCAACAAGCCCTTCAACAAGATTTTTACTTTTCAAGGATTTTAAACCTTTCTCATCTATGTAACCAAGTCTATGATGCCACAACATGGTCTTCTCCACTGGGAGTTTCACCTCCAAGGAATTTGCATCTAGAGGAGCGTCATTCTCCTTCTCTACATGAGCAGCTTTGCTTGAATTTACAAGGACATTGTTAAATTGAACAGGATGTGCATCCAACTTATACAAAGTTCCGGTTCGTACATCCTTAGCCAGAACCTTTGCACCTATAGTCATCTTACAACCTCCACTCAAGAAAGAAACTTGCATGCCAACATCATTCAGTTTACTAACATAAAGTAAGTTATGAGGAAAACCTTGTATGTGAAGTACATTATCAATCCCTTTCATTCGTCCATCAGGAAATTGGATTTTGACTCTCCTACAACCAACAATCTCTAGGGTTGAGTCACTTGCTAGGTACACCTTTCCACCATCATACTTTTTGTACTTAGTGAACCACTCTTTGTGAGACGTCATGTGGAGAGATGCACCTGAGTCAATCAACCAGACATCATCTAATGCCTGAGTCTCCAAGGGTGCAATTAATGCATCTTCATCACTCTGAGAAGAGTCATTATCCGAAGAGTTATTATTCTTCTTCTTCTTCTCCTTACAATCCTTTCGGATATGGCAAGGCTGCCCACAGTTCTATCATTTCACTTTGGAATTTTTACCAGGAGATTTTGATCTCCCTTCAGATTTGGATTTAGACTTCTTGTCCTTCTTTTTTCCTCTCTCCTTCGATCTACCCAGAACAACAAGAGCCTCTTTGGCCATCTCTGAAGACTTCCTCCACATTTCTTCTGATAATAGCGAGGCAACCATGTCTTCCATCTTGAAATTAGTTTTTGTACTTCCAATAGCCATTACCAGATGGTCCCAAGTGTCAGGTAAGGAACATAAAAGAAGCATGCAACGATCCTCCTCCTCTATCTTCACACCCACAGATGCCAACTAAGCAAAACTCATGTTAAATGAGTTCAGATGGTTTGCTATAGATGCACCTTCTTCCATCTTCAACGAGTACACCTTCTTCCTCAAGAATAACTTATTCACTAGAGACTTTCCTTGATAAATGTCACCAAGTTTCTTGCATAAAGAAGTTGCAGTATTCTCATGGACGTGTAGGAGTACAAAATCAGCCAGAAAAAGTCTTATCAATCCTCTAGCTTTTCTATCTGCGTGATCTCAATCTTCTTGTTTCATATTTTGTTGCATAGTTCTAGACACAACAACCTAGAGGTATCTATCCACCAACAAGTCTTCCATTTTTAGTTTCCACAACTCAAAATTGCCGTCATTGAATTTTTCAATTTCTACTCTACCTGGTGTACTCGCCATCTCAAATAGTAGACTCAGTAATTGGTTCTCCCTTTGCAAGACTCCCACTAAAATAGGATTAGCATCAAAAACAAGCCTTACTCACAAGGATAACACAACTGGCCAGGATCTGATACCACTTGAAAGGAAAAAGAATACATTGCTGAATACACTTTCCTAATGCAAAATCCTCATAAGAGAAGTGCAAAAAACCATCATTTAAAACTTTCTTGCATTTGAGATGCACAAACACAGTATAATAGGAAAGACAAAAAATAAAATACACACAAAGATAACACCAGATATATGTGGGAAAACCCTTACAAGAGAAAAACCCACCATACCAAGTAAAGTGACTTTCTATTACAATCACATAGTAGCATCCCTTAGTCGACCTCCTCAGAGACTTCGGTTTTACATTCACTGTTACAATAAAAATACAACATACAATGAATTCTCTCACTTGCACCATCACCTTCGTCTCTATACCTTTTTCGTCTATTATAACCAACCATCGATGGGGTGAATTTAATTTCATACTTCACCAACAAGCTATCTCGATCTTTGATCATACCGCCCTGCAAATATGCATCGAACCACCCCAACATTAAATCCTATTAGAGAGAATTACCTAAATTTGGACTCTATCAACCCCTGAATTGGATCTTACATTTAATGCACATATATTGCTTCCAAAGATTATAGATTTCAGCCAATAAAATTTGATTTACAATAGCGATGTAAAATCAACGAATGAGATCACGCCATGTTTCATCATGCCATTCTTCCATCGCTTTGACTGTCAAAATAGACCATTCAACTATGCCCCAAGCTCCTTCCACTGCGCTACTACTCGTCGTTCATCCAACCCTCAAGGTATGTGGTATACCTCGCTACCACTCGATGTAGACAAAACCTTCACAATATGGCGATACTCACACCACACTACCGCGTTAGAGTTGGAAGAACCCCATGGTAAGGCAGTGACACTGTGCTATTGTGTCAAGGCTTACAAGTACCTGCGGTATGAAGGTGCCACCACGCTACCTCACCATAGCTGGTAGACCTCTATGGTATGGTGGTAACACCGCATAACCGCCAGTCGACCATAAGAGCCTCACGATAAGGAGGTAAACGACCATTCTCTAGACCGCCATAGTTTACCCCACTACCACGAAGAAAGAGGAAGGACTCTGTGGTATAGTGGTAACATCGTCCAACTACCATATAGTGTGAAGTCATCCATGGTATGGCGGTGCCACCACCCAACCGCCAGATTGACCAAAGAGCCTTGCGATAAGGTGGTAAACTACACAACCGCACCACCTCCAAAATCTCTCAATAGTATAGTGGTAAAGACATGAAAAAAAGGTAGATTCATCAAGTCTTTAACTAAGGTTCAAGCCAACAAGTTGAGGCACATTTTCCAAAAAATATTGGGAGTTAATTGGAAATGATCTTCTCAAGGATTTTGAAGAATCTCAACCTTCTTGTTCCATGCTCAAATATTTTAACGTTACACATTGTAGACATCAAAATCTGCAAATTTGGTTAAAAAATAAAACACATACATCTTGTTAGCATGATTAGTATAACCAAACACAAATCTAATGTCTTCATAAAATAATACTACATTCTTCAAAATATTAGCATATGACAAAACAAATCCTAACATGTAAAGAAGATATGAAGTATATCTATCCTATGGTGGATTGGTGCAACTTGGTTGTGTAGGAAGCTGCCCTTTCCCAATCCATGATAAGCAAGATGATGCCAAGATGATGGAGCAAGATTGATTCTCAAGTGAAGAGAATAACCTTGCAATGAAAAAGTGTTCGTGTTGTAGATGATTTGTGTTGAAATGCTTTGCATTTTATAGATTCAAGATTAGGAAGAGTGATAGATTTGGATGAATGTGGGATCATTCATGAGCCAATGACAAGATGCCACTTGTCAAGTTGTGAGAGGGTGAGGAATGTGCAAGTCTTGGCCAATGTGCCAATTTCAAATTCAAATTTGGATGAAATGACATGTTTAGGGGGGATGAAAGGTGCAATAAATGCCATGTTTGACTTGTGCAAATAGCATTTAAAACCTTGTTGGAAGGGACAAGTCCCTTTTGGGAGGGAAGATTCAAATTGGAAGAATATTCCATTTTGATTCCATTTTGATGTAATTAGAGGAAATAATAAATCAAATAAATGATTTATTGGTGCAAGTGGGTGGGTTAGTTAAGAGTTTGGATTTGACTCTAGTTGAGTCAAAAGCTAGAGAATGATAATCATGATTAGAAGTTAATTAATTTAGATTAATTAACTTAGGGGATTTTAGGGATTTGACATTTGATTAAATCAGTTTGATTTATTAAATCAAATGAGAAGAACATAAGGATTAAATAATTTGATTTATTTAATGAACCTTAGGAAATTAATCAATAAATTGTTATAATTGATTAATAGTAGAATGGTTAGAGCGGGATGCATGATGTTAGTTTTGCATGTCTACATTTTTCCCCTCTTTGAAGCAATGTATTTGTTGCATTGGTTCGAAGAATGATTCTGCCGACATCAAAATTAAAAAATTTCATATTTTTTTCAGATGCCCTGGCAAAAATAAGTTCATTAGTACATTGCCCCCTCGAGAGATTGAGTGAAAAGATTCGATTTGAGGTGGATCTCGTGACAAAGAGGTTCAAAATGAATGTATGGATGGTTAGACTATATGATAATGATGATGTAAATGAGATGTTTGGAAGATGCTTAAAATAACAAATCTATATTATTTTAAACATGTTAAATGATTATGCAATGCATGTGAGATAGATGAGATGGATGATGTTGTCCTATAATGATATGACGTGATTATGCAAGATGAGAGGATGAATGCAGCTTGGATGCATTGTTAGCATGAAAGAGGATAGAAGAATGAGAGGGATCAACCCTTAAATTCAAGAAGATGAAGAAGTCCAAGAAGTCCTCTAGTCATTGAGACTTTATTGGATATGATGATGAATGATGATTATGTATTGCTTATCCAAGGATGGGAAAAGAGCATACCTTTCTTTATGTTTGATAACACACGTAGGTGTGATGCATCAAGGTATTAAGAACCAAGATGGCGTGGCACCTAGTGTGATGGACTTTGACTCATCAAATAGATAGGAGTACTCTTGTTCACACTTGACAAACATAACCTTATTCAGAATGCAGTTCAGATATTCTAGACATCTCGGGCCAAAACATACAAAGGCAAGTCTTCTTATGTGGTCAACAAGATACCTAAAACATCCTCCCTACAAACAAAACAAAGTATGCATGACGAAGTTATTTTACAAGAATATCCAAAAAGCACAACAGATAAAAAGATAATGATTGTTGCCCCATTCCTTTCTCTCTAAACCTGTTTTGTTTAGGCATCATTGAGAGGTCCTTGGAATGAGCGCAAAATAAGATAAGTCAAAAAGACCAAAATAAACTAAACAAACAAGTTGATGTTCATTGTACTGCTAGCCAAGGCTAAACTATTGTGGGGTACCTGATGCTTATGTCCATCATGGAAAGCTTCATCCTATGACATGTAGTGATCAGGGTTTTGGTGGGACTGATTGGGTGATAAGCTATTGATACTCTGAGTTGACCAACTTGCTGACTTACTGACTTAGAGTTGAGTGTCTGACGATTAAGCGTTCACTTTGGAACCTACTAAACTTGTTTCCGATTGACTCACCAAAGGGTGAAAGCGACGATGATTTATTATGAGCGATGACAATCACGGGTGAAAGCGAGATGAAATGGATGCACCATTTTGGATTTTTTCAAATGTTTTGAGGCTGTTTTTGGAATTTTGATATGTTTTACAAATTTTTTTGGTATTTTCAAGATTTTAAGATGAACAAACTAACTTAAAGACCTATCCTAGGGGTCTCAGGAGCTGATCCATAGATTAGCCTTGCCTACGTTATACACGGAGAGACCACGTAGTTCGACTGGTGGTGGACTGACTTGATGATAAGATGGATGGGAAAATAGGTTGCCCCCCTTTTTATTACTTAAAGGACTGACTTAAGATGTAGACTAGATGGGCAAATGGATTGCCAATGCGACGGACGCCTAAAGGATTGACCTAACCGTCTCAGGGGATGATCAAAGATCAACCTTGCCTATGTTCAAGCTCAGAGACGACGTAGTTCGACAAGGTGGAAGACTGACAAGACTAAATGATGAATTTTGAAGATTTTCTGATATTTGACATGTTTTTGGATTTTTTGCATGATTTGGATGTTTTTGAGTTTTTTGCATGATTTGGATGTTTTTGAGTTTGTTGCATGATTTGGATGTTTTTGGATTTTCTGATGAAATTTGGAAAAAGATCACGAGAATATACACGAATCTGATCCGATGTTGCGAGAACGTGCCCCCAGTGTGGTGCGACAGACTACTTCAATAAAGGTAGGACAGATTGACCTTAGGAATGCCAAGTAGCTCCATGGTGGAATATGGTATAGACACCAACGCAGGCTACGTTACGGATGCAAGTGGATGAGTGGATGAATGAGTGATGGAATGAGCTATGCAAAGCCTGGTAGATGGGGAAGGTGCTTTATTTACACTTGGTGCCTGTTTGCCAGATTTTCACTAGCGTACTTGCCCAAAGTGCCACCAAAGTGGTTTTCACTAGAGGATGAATTTTTTTTTCTTTTTACTATTTTCAATCCTTTTTCTGATTTTTTTGGATTTTTTGTATTTTTTGATTTTTTTGTTATCACCAAGATGCCTGTTTGCCAGGTTTTCATCAAGGTAACCATTTTTTCAGGACTTTTTCCAATTGTTTTTCTATTTTTTGGTTCTATACCTTGCAAGATTTAGGCATAAAACTTTTTGAGGTGTGAACTATTCATGGGCTCCTGCAGAGGCTCGCCTTCTGGTGTTGCTAGTTGATATGCCCCTGATGTGTAACTTGCAGTGATGAAAAAAGGTCCCAGCCAGTTGGGTTCAAACTTTCCCTTCGTATCTGGATTTGGCACATTCTTTTGGTTTTCTTTCAGCATGAGGTCACCAACTTGGAAAGTGCATTGTCTGATCTTCTTGTTGTAGCTCCTTTTTAGGCGATTTTGGTACACTTGTAGATTAGTGGTTATTCTCTTCACTTGAGAATCAATATTGCTCCATCATCTTGGCATCATCTTGCTTATCATGGATTGGGAAAGGGCAGCTTCCTACACAACCAAGTTGCACCAATCCACCATAGGATAGATATACTTCATATCTTCTTTACATGTTAGGATTTGTTTTGTCATTTGCTAATATTTTGAAGAATGTAGTATTATTTTATGAAGACATTAGATTTGTGTTTGGTTATACTAATCATGCTAACAAGATGTATGTGTTTTAGTTTTTAACCAAATTTGCAGATTTTGATGTCTACACACATATTGCATTCATTCTAAAGGTTAAGGATCCTAAGTGTTTTTCAAAATTCCATCCTATTTCCCTTTGCAACATTGTTTATAAGATTTTTACAAAAGAAATCTTTCACTTGGTGCCCATTATTCCAAAATTAATCTCAGAGGAGCAAGGTGGTTTTGTTCCAGGTAGAGAGAAAACAAAGGGTGCTTTGGTGGCACATGAATTTTTGTATTCTATTTCTTTGCACAAAATTCCTTCATTTATCATTAAACTTGACATGATGAAAGCTTATGATAAAGTGGATTGGACTTTTCTTACTCAGATATTAAAGAAATTTGGCTCTACCAATAGATGGTGTAAATGGGTCTTATCTTGCTTAAAGGGTGCCAAATTTTCAGTATTAATTAATGGTACATCACCAGGTTTATTTAGTTCAACTCAAGGTGTGAGGCAAGGTGATACATTATCGCCTTTCGTCTTTATTATATTGGCTGAAGCTCCTAGTAGGGTAGTCCAATAGTCTCATTCACATGGGTTGTGGAAAGGTATTGTAATACCAGTTACTAATTTTCTAGTGACTCATTCTTTGTTTGTAGATGACACATTATTATTCACTTGCTTCTGGTCAATAAATAAATGCTGAGAAATCAAAGATTTAAACTTTTCATATCAAACATGTATTAAATAAATATTCAGTTGCTTTTGGTCCATTCTTTGCAGGGGCAGACAAAATTTCTTATTGGTTTAACATCATCTAAAGTATCTAGAAGAGAATAGATTCATGGAAGGGTAGATGGTTGTCACTATCAAGCCGAATATTATTGATTAAATAAGTGATCTTTTCTATTCCAAATTACTATATGGTAGTGTTAAAAGCCCCAAAATCTATAATTTTATTGATTGAAAATATAATCAAGGAATTTGTATGGAAGGGAAACATTGATAACAAAAATAAGATCAAGCATTAGGATACAAATTAGTGTGGTACATGTATGCTAAATCACATTCCAAATGGTGTAGGTGCATGTAGAACAATTATTTAGACAACATGGATCTAGAAAGAATTTTTACAGTTTCAAATCCCCCAGAAGGTTCAACAATATGGTATTTCTTGGTTACTTGTAGAAAGGTAATCTTACCATTACTCACTTGGGAAATTCAAGATGATTCAAAAGAAATTTTTTGGGAAGATTCATGGGGAGGTCATGCAACTTTGAAAGTAGCTCATAGCCTACAAGATATTAAAACTCTTCTCACTGAAATTTGGGGTGACAAAGTTAGTGATTATTTTGAAAGTATAGATGAGTGTATTGGGAAGGTAAAGTGGAAAGATGTATTTTTTATTAATTGTTCACAAAGACGGAAAGAGGAATTTATGAGAATAATAGGTGAAAGGATCATATATTTATCAGGAAAGAATGATGAGTTGTTATGGGATCCATCTAAAAATGGAAATTATATAGTAAAAATGGGATATAAGGCAATAAGGAGTCAAGGGGAAAGAATAGAGCCACAAAGAGACTTAACATTTTGTTGGTATTCCTTGGTATAGTACCAAAGGAAAGTTTTTTTCATGGCTTGACATTAAAAAAGAAATTCTGACAAGTGATAGGCTTGTCAAACTCAGGATAGATGCTCAATTTAACATTGTTTTATGTGATAAAGATCTGGAAGAGGTAAACCATATTTTTATTTATTTCCCCTTTTCTTTTCAATGTTGTTCATTTATTAAAAACAAAATAAGTTGGAATTCTCTAATGGAAAAAAACTTGTGGGACTTATTTACAAGCTAGCCAATACTGTATAAATTTGCATTGTTTGCTTGCATATGGCGAGTGATACCTTCAATAGTATTATGGACCATCTGGTGGGAACGAAATAGAAGGATATTTAGAAAGGCAAAAATGAAGATAGAGCAGGTATTGGAGAAATTGGAGTCTTCAATCTCAAAGATAACAAATGCATATGTTTTAAAGAAAAAACATGTTGGATCATTATTCACAGATTGAGATTCAAAAGTAATGCAGTGGTGGAGGAAGATAGTATTTCCTTTCAAAGGAAGTCTACACAATCTAGGTCACAAATTAGACAAAAGCAAAATTCATTGGTCTCCACCAAAAGAAGGGTATTTTAAGTTAAAATTTGATGGTGTTTCATGTGGGAACCTAGGTTTGTCAGGTGTGGGAGTTGTAATAAGGGATCACAAAGGTTAATTTATTTTTGCAAAGTCAGTAAAAATTTAGAAGCACAAGCCTTGCTTCATGGCTTGCATTTAGCATATACATTGAATTTAAAAAAAATGGAAATTGAAGGTGATTCATTAATTATTATAAATGCTTGTAAGGAATTTTTTTTTTTTTGTTAGAAAATTAGATATGTAATGCAACAAGTATGGATGAGTTTGGAAAATTTTAAGTTTGTGCAAATTAAACATACATATAGGGAAGGAAACCTAGTGGCAAATAAATTTTCTAATGTTGGGTGTGATCAATTTCAGGATGAGAAAATTTATGGTAGTAATTTGTAAAATATAGCACATGAATTAAAAAGTGCTATTGAATCAGAAATAATCATTTCTGAGCATGTTGGAATGGAGGTGATGTTAACCATACTCAAAAAAACCTTAGCAAAAGGTAGACTGCTAATATAATGCAATGCTTTTTGCTCAAGGAATGGCATGCCAAATTTAGTAAGAAAACAGGGGTAGAGCTAATGGATAAATGTTTTCAAACACATGTTTATTGTAAAAAAGGCCATCATTTAATTGTACATCAACATCCATGTCGGTTTTGTTTTGGAAAAATATTATCCAAGGTCATGCACTAGATTTGTGTGACATCTTTTTTTAAATCTACATCAATCTTGTTAAGTATAGAACAAGCATTCCTTGCAGAATGTAAACTTACATTGGCATGTGTATAATCTGATACAACATCTTTCCATTGTAATTGGCACATGAAGAAACTATATATCACATGAGTGGCTGGGATGTGGATCAAAGTTCTCAAATAAATCAATTTTTCATCTCACTGGCCGTAGAAAAGGTATATGTTTAGCTAAAAAGTGTTGAGTGTTTGTAGGTTTCCACATGGAGGAATTGTTTTTGGCACCTACAACATGATATCAAGCAATCTTAATTGTAGTTTAGGACATTTTCACATGTGGCATATCTCAAAATGTTTCTGAAACTTTTGCAAAATATTGAGTTCCATTTCTATAAGTCCATAACAATCTTACAAGCTAATCACATTTTAAAAAGAGATTGTTAAAATGATAGGTCGCAAGATACAATAATCAAGTTCAACATGGATTTTTGAAAACCTTTTGTTCGTGGGTGAAGCGTGGGAATTTTTTTTCGTGGGTGAAGCATGGGAAATCAAAGCAAAATGTTGGGATTTCTCAAGGGTATGATTTCTGTTCAAAAATTTCTACAAGGTGGTTAAGGTTGCTATCTGGTAAGAAAATATTTTGATAGGTACTAGATTTTGGGTTTCATTCTCAACAAATTTTCTTTGTATCTCGTGAAGGGACCTAGTGTTGTCTCAAAGCTTTCAATGCTTTGCTTAGTATATCAAGGGACCTGATTTTCAATTTCAATTCAATAGGTATGTGAGCATACTTGGCATCTGCGTAGATTATATTTTGAAACTCAAATTTGGCTAGTGCTTTCCTTAGGCGGTATTTGTTTTCTGGAGTTTATTTTCTATAACTGCCACTTTATTACTCTTATAACCATCATCTCATGGAACTTATTCTAAGAAATCACAAAGCCCCATTTCTTGTGCAAGATTGGGAGTTTCCCTTTTTCAAAGGATTGGATAGAGAGCAACTATCACATATCTTCAAGATAGATTACTTATCTATTTTTAAGTGCTTGAGAACCTTGATAGGAGATGACATCTTACATCCTATAACTCAGAGGTTGATATTTCCTTCAGACTTGGTGTCAATATTTGTCTGCAATGTGTTGGATTTAAACCCAAATTATCTAGCTATGAAAAAACTGGGAAATGCAGTTGTAGACATCTAAATTTGACCACTTATATTTGGCCAAATTTACCCTTTTCATCTAAATATCCTTTTATCCAAATTAGTTAAATAATGTTACTATTATTTAATTAATTCCCCTAAAGTCTTCTAAATCCCTAAGGTATTTAATTAAATAATTAAATACCTTGCCCCTTTATCCCTTTCTACCAAGGAATTAAATTAGTAACACACTTATTTAATTCCCTTTATGTCGCATCCACACTTAATCCTAATTCATCTCCTAATCCCATCCTCCAACTTTATGATTAGGATGTGTCACATCCTCCAACTTTTGCAAACTCGCTCCTAATCATGATTAGCTACCTATCCCTCTTCTAATCCTTCATCAACTAGTCTAATCAACCCCCTTTAGTCAACCCTTCCCACATCCCAATGGAATTTTTAATTCCATTTTATTCTTCCACTTTAATTCCATTTACAATCTCCATGTCCTTCCCCATGTGGATTTAAAATTCAAATTTATTCACCCCATGCATTTCTCTTACCTATAACTCCTCATAGGTTACATCACTCACAGGGGACAAGGACCTCCTTTAGGAGAACCTTGTCTTATCCAATAGGTACTTTCAATCATGTGAATTTAAAATTCACATTTATTTCTCCAACAACTTCTCCCATCCCCATGGTAAGAAGAGAGGACTTTCTAAAAATCCTCACTTGTCACCATCAACCTCATATGGGGACAAGGATTTACTTTTTGAGGAAATACTCTCCTAATCCCAAGGTACTTGCAAGTACCTCCACCTCACATGTCCTTTTCTATGTCATTTGTCTTCTTCACACCTCATATTCCACATGGAAAGATGTGAAGACTTTTGAGTCCTCAACTCACCATAGCCCTCCATCTTGTCCATGATGGCTAAATCTTAGCTATCCATTCTTCTTTAAATTAGAAGACTTGGTCTCAATTTAAGGAGGTTAGACAAGCATTAGAGACAAGAGTTATTTTCATTTTGCATTCACTATCTAGCATTCAAGCCATTTAGCATTTGCAGCCATTTAAAGCCATCATTGCATTCACCTACCATCTTCATCACATTACCCACCTCCATTATTGCATGCATTTTCCATTAAAGGAGCATACAACCAAGCATCATCAAAGGGCCAACCAACTCATCAATTTGAACAAGGTATAACATTTCATGTTTTTGTTTGGATTCAACTTTGGCTAATCATTGAGTGTTTGTTTGTGTATTTTCATTTTGCGTTTCATTTTGTTTTGCATTTTAGAGTAGAAAAAAACTTGCACACATTTTTGGCACGCCCGATGGGACCCACAAACGAGTTTGTCCTTTTCAAAAAATTTGTTGTTTGATATTTTGTAGGTTTAGGAACACAGAGGATGCCTTGCCCAGAATACAGAGGTGACCCCACCCTCAAAAGAGTGACCCCATCCTAACAAGGGCGACCCTGCCCATCTATCTATTTTTTTTGTTTTCTATTTTTATGATATTTTATAGGTTTAGGTACACAGAGGCGGCCTTGCCCAGAATATAGAGGCGATTCCACCCACAAAGGCAACCCTGCCTACAAATAGGCAACCCCACCCACAAAGGGGCAACCCCACCCATAGATAGGTGACCCCACCCACAAAGGTGTGACCTCGCCCAAAGAGCTAGTTACACCCATAGATCCGACTCCATTGAAAATAGAGAGGTGACCTCGCCCCAAATAGAGGTAACTGAGGTAAAATAGAGAGTTAAAATTTCATTCCAAAGTTAAGTTGTTGTTTTTTTCCTTACTACTGACCCTCTAATGTGTCTTTTTTGTGAGTGTTGTTTTTCCTAATGTTTGTGTAGGTGTTTAATGATTGTCAAAGAGAAGAAGCAAAAAACTACTAACATACTTGCTGCAGGGGGAGAACAAATAATTTCTTGGATTAGAATTTTTCTTATTGTTTTTAGCTTAACTAGGCACATAGCTCTAATTAGAGGGTCAATTAATAGTTTTTCATGCTTGTAGGTGGAATATTGATATATCCAATCCCCTTGCACCATTTGGTGATCCTAGGTGAAGAAAAATCGTAGTCCACTTAAGTACTTTTTATACCCTTTTTCTTTTTCTTAGCGGGACTTGCTTGGAGATTTCATCACCCCAAGGGACGATCCTAATCACGTTTTATCGATGGGGTATATAAAGGGGGGAGAGTGAAAGTTGTACCTCAATCTATTCATGTCATGTCTGGTGGTGTGTCAAAGCTAGGGTGATACCTAGACAAGATGTGAAGAGCTGGTTCGAGCTTTTAGTATCTTGTTGGAAGTTCCTAACTCGCGCTTGTGATGGGTTGGTATTCATGGTTGTGCCCCACGTACCATGCGTCTATCAAGGAATCCCTTAGTTTCCTAAATAGAGGACTGTGTTGACCATACCCTCACACTAATTTTAGGATTCTACTACTTGAACTGTCTTCTTTGTGCAAAACCGGTGTTTATCAGTCAGTCAACCATTTTCTTGTTGTTTTTGCCTAAGTTATATCCAAATCAACACACAGAGGTGACCCTACCCTCAAAGGGATGACCCTGCCCTCAAAGGGGTGACGCTGGCCTTCTATCTTAGTTGTTTTCCACATGGACCAAGTCAGATTTAATCGCTTTTCCTGAACAAGCGACCCTACCCTTAAAGGGGTGACCTTTCCCTTAAAGGGGGGACTTTTCCGTCAAAGGGGTGACCCTGTCCTTCCAACTCAACTATTTTTCACCCTATCCAAGATTCAATTTTCCTAGAATAGGGAACTCGACCCCCTAAAAAGGCAACCCTACCCTCAAAGGGGTGACCTTGCCCTCCAAACAGTCATTTTTCCATTCCTACCATCTATTTTCCCATTCTGAGTATCGTTCCCTGATTTCGAACATTCATTCTCTCATTTTGAGTATCCATTTGCCTATTCCTACCATATTTTTTCCCATTTCAAGTATCATTTTCTCATTTTGAGCATTTGTTCTCCCATTCTGAGTGTCCATTCGCCTGTTCCTACCATCCATTTTCCTATTTCGAGTGTTGGTCCATCATTCTAAGCATTCGTTCTCCCCTTTCGAGTATCCATTCACCCGTTCTGACTATCTTCCCACCTATTCTGAGCATCATTCCCTTATTCTAGGTATCTGTTTTCCTGTTCCGAGCATCGATCTCCCATTTTGGGTATTTGTTTTCCCATTCTGAGCATCATTCTCCCATTTCGGGTATTCGTTCACCTGTTCTAGGTATTTTTTTCCTATTATGAGTATCACTCTCTCATTCAGAGCATCCTTCCACCTATTCCAAATATCTATTCACCCATTCTGAGCATCCACTCACTCGTTCTGAGCGTCATTCCCCCATTATGTGTATTCATTCACCTGTTTCGATCATCTGTTTTCCTGTTTCGAGCATTTTGTTTGCTTTTTCTGATAGTCTATCTACCCATTTATCGATATTGCTTGACTATTAAGACAAGTCTAAAAAATATTTGGGTGACCCAACCCTTATAGGCAACCTGGCCCTAGCAGATAGGTGACCTGGCCTTGATAGGTGACCTTGCCCTAGTAGACATGCGACCTGGCCCTGACAAGCAACTTGGCCCTAGCAGATAGGTGACTTGGCCTTGATAGGCGACCTTGCCCTAGCACACAGGCGACCTGGTCCTAATAGGTGACCTTTCCCTAGCAGATAGGAAACTTGGCCCTAATAGGTGACCTTGCCCTAGTAGACAGGTGACTTGACCCTGAATAGAGGGGAAAATTTGTATTTTCTTCTTCATCTGAGGCCCTGTTCAGGTCCATTTCGGTATCTGTTTAGTTTCTTTCTGCCTTGTTCGTCGCATCCAAAGAGTCAATCCTTCATACCAAAATTACCCTACATCTTCTTTAGTTTGAAATTATCATCCAACCATTTCTCCTCTTCCTATCCATCCCCAAACCATCCAATTTAAAAAAAAAAAATGAATTTATTTACCCCAATTTGTTGTGGTCATAACTTTCTACTCAGTGCTTAGAATTTAGAACCGTTTACATCGTTGGAAAGGTCTCCAAGAGCACTAATTAAATACCTAAAATAGTGCACTTTTAGTGGCCCAATTTTAGGGGTTGATGCAATTTTCAACCCCAAATTCCACTCCGAAGACCTTCGAAAATGTGATTTAGTATGACATAGAAAAAACCAAAAAGAATTGAAAATTTTAGTTTTTCATTTTTTCTCAATCTTGTCACCCCTCGACTATTCTAGATGATAATATAAGCTTTAATATAGTCCTAATCTAAAATCCAATCCAATTCTAATATGAGATTTAATCCCATCATCCTAATCTGAGCTTCAATTTAATCTAAATCTGATCTTTTATCCAATCCCAATATGAACTTAACTTGAATCCTAATTTGAGATTTTGGTCTAGCCATATCCACGATCTTTTGATATCGAACCAAATCTTAAGATCTCTTCCCCCATATTCTTCCAATCCGTCTTCTTCCATCATATATTCTTTCCTTCTAATCTGTATCCATCATGAATCCTTATCCTCCTTCTGTACAACCAATAATAGTAGTCAAGGGGAATCCTATGTACGTTGATGACAATAATGAAAGTCTTGTTGATTAAAAAGAGTGTAATATAGATCCCCTTGATGCTATCATTGCTTCCAAGCTTTTTCCAATCGCCTCCCAAAATCCAACCACTCCTTCAAACTATCCCCCATGCCTTCATTTGCATCTGATAACAATCCTTATGCTACCCTTGACAAGGGATATCTAGTATCCTCACCATCCACATATTAATCATGCCCTCCCTCTCCACCTCTATCCTATGCAACATCCACATCCTCCTATAGTAATCCACCATCCCCATACTCCTATCCTTATCACCATCAACAATCCCAATACCTCTACCTTAATCCCCCATCCCAATCTTCCCATGCTAATCCAACACCCGCTCCTTCCTATCATAATCCACCATCCCAATAGTCCTCTTATCCTAATCCACCATCTCAATTTTCTTATCCTTATCCATCACCCATATCCTCCTCTACCAATCCACCATCCATATCCTCCTATGGTAATACACCACCTCAATCCTCCTCTTCTAATCCAACATCCAAACCTTTCTATCATAATCCACCATCCCAATATCCCTACCTTAATTCCACATCTACGTATTCCCATCTTAATCAAGCCACTATTGATGTTATGGCAGCTTTGGGCTCATACTTCCAGCCAAAAAAAAGTGAATATATAAATTAATGTAGCCTCCTGGCTATTCATTTATATGTGTTAACTCAATGTGAAGGGGCGCTTCACAAAATGTTTAATATAAATTCAGTTTGGGATGAACCTCTTTGTTTCTTATAAATTATCTTGCACTTATTTATCTTGGGATGACCTCCTTGGAATTCACACAACTTATTGTATTTCCATCTTATGGTGGCCGACCTACCTTTTTATTGATAAATTCTTATGAGGCTGACCTACCTCAAGGGAAACCATATTTTTTTATAAATACGAGGTCATTTGGCAATGAAAAAGAGAGGTAGAATTCACACTATTGGAAGAAGTTTTCTCTTGGGCAGAAGATCATACTGAGGCAGTAGATCATCATTATGTATTAGCAGATCATCATGATGTAGCAGCAGATCATCATTATGTAGCAGTAGATCATCATGATGTAGTAGTAGATCATCATTATGCAGCAACAAACCATCATCATGTGGCAGCAGATCATTAAATCATACTGTGGTAGCACATCTTCATCTAGTTGCAGATCTCACTATTGTTCCAGGCCAATTTCAAGGAGAAACATTTCATTGTACCTTTTCATCTATGAAAGATGCTAATTTTATTGTATCAAATTTGGCCATGAGCTAGGCCTGTGTTGTAAGCAGAATTATGTTCTTAGTGATTCATTATATATGCTATATATATTGCTAGGTTTTTCCCCTTAGGTTGGAGGGTTTTCCTAGGGTACCTCGTGTTGTTCATTGTCTCATGTGTTGCATTTTCTATGTACTTCCCTTCTGTATATCTATTCTTGAAAACACTAACATGGTATCAGAGTAGGTCACTATCTTTCTAACTTGCTATTCCAGTCAAGGCTTGTAAGGAGCTTCCTGAATATGGAAAGATCATATGATAGTCAGATCATAGTGTGCCAATTTTGGAGTGAACCATTCAATGACCATAATTTATAAGTGGGTTAATTACGACAAGGAATGAAAGTCACACTATTTATGCTTCGGGATGTTGAAGAAGGGTTGAGCGAAGTTGCTCAACAAATTATGCTAACGAAGTTTTCTGAGCTACATAAAAAACTAAAGCCTCTTCAACAAAAGTAGTTTCACTTGCTTGAGGGCTTGAGATAGCTAGGTTTTTGAAGTGGTCTAATATCAATCTTCGATAGAAGTATTCTATCTTCAAGAGTTCAATACATCATTGGGAAAAGATGATAGTTGTTTCAAGAATGGTGGTAACAAAATCAATAACAAGATAAGTATTTCATGTTTGATTAATGTTCATGAATCTTTTATATATTTATTAACTCATGCTACAACATGGGATAGTGAATCTTGTATGCCTCTAGCTTTGACATTTATTCAATATAGTTTAAACTATTAGTAATCCCTCTCTTATTGCTTCCAGGACAGATCAATGAGGAAGAGGATGATGAGAGATTGCTTAGAGAAGATCTTGAGGAATCCTATAAGGAAGCCATGCCAACTAGAGACATAATCAAGCATGAAGTCTTAGATTACAGACTTAGGTCTGAATTGATGGCCTGAGACATCTCTTGATGCACAGATTATTCAAGCAATAAAAGTGATGGGAAGAATCCCAATATCGGACTTGTGCCTTCTGAAAAAATTCTAGGTGGGTCGCAGCTAGAGTGCATCAATATATTTGAATGGTCAAAGACCATGTTCAAATTTAAACTTGTCAGGGGCCTATGTGCAAGCCGTGAAGGATGTGGACTTATCTAAGCACAAGAGTGATCTATCTTACTATGTCCAGCATTTGGATCCTTCAGAATATTTAAAGAGATAAGTATTCTTTGGTTGCTAAGTTATATATATTTTTATTTTTTGGATCTTGTAATTTGTAAAGAGAGATTGGATTCTCTTGAATTGTGTTGTGTTCAATAGCATAAGATTCTTTGTAAATTTCATACTATAACTTGTATGATTCTAGCCTTGATATTTCTTTGGATAATTATAGACTGTTAGTAATCTCTATCTAAACTGCTTCCAGGATAGATTTAGGGGCAAGAGGATGATGAGAGATTGCTTGAGGCATCTTGTGAGGAAGTCATGCCAACCAAAGAAATGATCAAGAGGGAGTGAACATTAGAGGGACTGAGTTGGTGACTAGAGGGAGTGCACCCCCCGAAGTCTTCTTTGCAACCTTTGAAGTAGGGATCAAGAGGGATTCTATGTCTTACTCATAATAAGTTAAGATTGTAGGATTGCAAGGCCAAGTGTAAAATCCTTGAAAGACCTCTTGAGCTATTGAGTTCCGAATTGCACAAGAAAAACATTTGGATTTTATATTGCTATCTTCGCAAAACTATTCAACATAGTGTGATATGAGATCGGGAAGGACAACCGTGAATTTTCTATAGTACCAGAGGTGTGTGCTGGAAAACATTCATCTAAGGAAAGTGTTGTAGGATATCTCTGATGAAGAGGTTAGAAGGTTAATACAAATACTTAAAGATTCAGAGGGAGCCTACTAAACCTATATAAAATAAGTTTTGGTATGATGGATTGAAAATCCATGCCTACACCTATGGAGACCAACTTACTCAAGCTAAAGGAGGCTGCATTGGTGGATTCTATGAGGTATAGGTAGTTGATTGGTTCATTGATGTATCTAGTTAACACTAGACCTGACATCTATTATGTAGTGAGTGCACTTAGCCAATTTATGTGTGAACCAAGGCATATACATCTTGTTGCAGCTAAACATATCCTGAGATACTTACATGGCATAGTTGGATATGGACTGAGATATTCCATAGGTGTGGATTTGGAGTTGCATGGCTTTACTGATTCTGATTGGGCAGGGTGTGTCTCAGATTCAAAAAGTACCTATAGTTGTTGCTTCAGTTTGGGATATGCTATGATATCCTAGTATAGTAGGAAGCAGTCTTCAGTGACATTGAGTATAGCCGAGGCAGATTACATTGCAACTTGTATGGAAGCTCATGAAGCAGTGTGGCTTTGTATGCTTCTAGTAGGATAGTTTGGACAATCAAAGGAGCCTACCATCATTCATTATGATAACCAGAGCTATGTGAAGATTTCTATCAATCTTGTGTTTCATGACAGAACAAAGCATGTTGAGATCAAGTACTATTATATCAGAGATATGGTATTGAGGATGGCTATATAGTTTAGGTATATCAGCACTGATGAGCAGACGACAGACATTCTCACCAAGCCCCTCTCCAAGATAGAGTTTGTCTACTTTTGATAAATCTTGGTATGGTGGAGAATGCAACCTTGACTGAGAAGGAGTATCAGTATCAGTGATCCTCTCTAATGAGTTCTTCTCTTAGAATAAGTTTGAGGTGAAATCCCTTGTTAATGCATTCTTCTCTTCAAGAGAAGTTTGAGGTGAAAGCCCTTGTTCCACCCTCTGGGAGAGCCATGGTGGATTTCATGTGTGTGGCTCCATGACAACATCATGTGAGGGAGTTTGTGATGATTCCTTCTTGTACTTGTGTTTCACCCTCTGGGAGAGCCATGGTGAAAGTCACAGTGAGGTTAAAACATCACATTGAGTGATGAGAACTTGTACATACCATCTATGGAGGTAGCCATGATGGTTGATATCACGGTGAGGTGATATCTTATTTTATTTCATGATGAAGTGATAAGATCCTTTATCACAATGAGGTGACATTTCTTATATAGTTGGAATTAATTCTCCCTAGCTGAGAGGGAGTGTTGATGTTATAGTAGCTTCAGGCTCATACTTCCAGCCACAAACGAGTGAAGTTATAAATTCATGTAGCCTCTCGACTATTCATTTATATGTGTTAACTCAATGTGAAGGGCACTTCACAAAAGGTTTAATATAACTTCAGTTTGGGCCAACCCTCCTTGTTGCTTATAAATTATCTTGCACTTATTTATCTTGGGCCGACCTCCTTGGAATTCACACAACTTATTATATTGCCTTCTTATGGTGGCCAACCTACTTTTTTATTGATAAATTCTTATGAGGCCAACCTACCTCAAGGGACACCATATTTTGTATAAATACAAGGTCATTTGGCAATGAAAAAGAGAGGTAGAATTCACACTCCTGGAAGAAGTTCGCTCTTGGGCAACAAATCATCATGATGTAGCAGTAGATCATCATTATGTAGAATAAGATCATCATGATGTAGCAGTAGATCATCATTATGTAGCAGCAGATTATCATGATGTAGCAACAGATCATCATTATGTAGCAGAAGATCATCATAATGTAGCAGCAGATCATCATGATATAGCAGTAGATCATCATTATGTAGTAGCAGACCATCATCATGTGGTAGTAGATCATTAGATCATATTGTGGCAGAACATCTTCATCTAGTTGCAGATCTCACTATTGTTGCAAGCCAATTTCAAGGAAAAACATTTCATTGTACCTTTGCATCTAGGAGAGATGCTAATTTTATTGTGTCAAATTCGGCCATGAGCTAGGCCTGTGTTGTAAGAAGAATTTTTTTCTTAGTCCTTCATTATATATGCTATATATATTGCTGGATTTTTTCCCTCAGGTTGGAGGGTTTTCCCAGGGTACCTCGTGTTGTTCATTATCTCATGTGTTGCATTTTTTGTGTACTTTCCTTTTGTATATCTGTTCTTGAAAACACTAAGAACCTCCACATATTGCTATCATGATCCTCCATCCACACCTTCCTATCATAATTCATTATCTCAATATCCTTACCTTAATTCCAAATCTTTACATCCTAATCCAATGTCCACAGCCTCCTATATTGATCCCTCATTCACATCATCCTACTATTACCCACCATCCCAATGTTCTCAACCTAATTTAGCATCTGCCTCCCCCTATCTTAATTCATCATCCACATCCTCTTGCATCACTCCCCCCTTCACCACATTATATCTTAATCCTCCCTATTCCTAATCCACCAATCCCTAATCCTAGTCCTCCAACCACTCCTATTCCTCCATCCTATCCAATCCTAATCCTAGTCCTCTCTCCAATCCCATCCACCAATCTGCAATCCTACTCCTCCCTCTAGCCCTAGTCCTACATCCGATCCTATTCCACCATCTAATCCTAATCCCCCAATCCCTAATCCTAGTCTTCCAACCATCCATAATCCTCCATCCATTCCCATCACCCCATCTAATCCTACATCCCTTCCAAATATTGTCCAAGGACTCATGATAGAAGAGAGATCGCCACATCCATATCTTGATGTTGTGAAACAATGCTCTCCCACTTGTTGGTGCTATTTTCTAGCTAGGCTTAAAAATTCTCTAAGAGATAGCCAATCTCTATGTTCAAGAATCATAAAAGCTAGTGGCCAACTATCAAATAAAGATTCTTAGGGCTTTATCTCTACTCTTTAGGCTGTGTGAAGCCAAGGACGGTATTCCTATTTGTGTTCATTTGATATCCCATGTTGCAAGATAAATTCACACACAAATAAATTCCTATTACTTTGCAGACATACATGATTTATCAAAGGTTTGGCTAAACTTTACATAAATAATGATATATTTCCTAGGAATACATGTATTATGTGAGATTTGCATCTCAAAACAGATAGATTTTTCATTTATAATGTTCTAACCTTGAATCCACATGTAGGTGCTTCCTGATTTTAACTACATGAAAGAATTTGAAAAGAACTTTCCACTGCCTCATCAAATTGGGTAGGAGTCATACATAAAACATTCAGTTATACCCGTTCCTCTACATTTGAACTTCCTACTCCTCTGCATTTGAACTTCTTGCATGCATGGTGGAATCTATTTTGGGGGTACCCAACGGTCCCCCTCTGCCCCCCTGACCCGTGCTCCTCTGTTTTGGGCCCGTTTCTATCGAGTACCACCCCTGCGGGGACAATGCTTTCACCTACGGGATTTTTGAAGATTTTGGCAGTTCCGGGCAATTCTTTTGTGACAGTGGTAGAGATCTCTCTGGTAGTTGGTTGGAAGGATGTGCTATCCAATGGAAAACAAGTCTCCTCCTTGTTTCCTCCTTTACCTGAGGTTGTCACGGCTTTTGGGATGAAGTTTGAAATTCCTGATTCAATTTGTGATAGGATTCTCTCCTCCATGGAGAATACTATAGTGGGCAGATTTCTTTCTTACCATCCAATGGTGGATATGGTTCAAAAATGGGTTGTAGCAAAATGTCGCCTTAAGGGTAGTGTGGAGATTTGCATGATGGATGGTGGTGTTTTCCTATTTATATTCACGGCTGTGGAGGACTTGGTGGTGACTTTGTCATCAGGTCTGTGGGTATATGTGAAACATAGCCTTGCTATGTGTCGTTGGAAACCGGGTTTCGACCCTGCTACAGATCTGAATAAGTCGGCTCCAATTTGGGTGTGGTTGCCGAGCTTACCTTTGGAGTATTGGGATGAAGTCATTTTCAAAGGTATTGGGGATTTGTTGGGTCAATTTTTCACCATGACATCTATTACAAATTTGAAATCTAGGTTAGTCTTTGCTAGATTCTATGTTAATATTTGTGTTGATAAATTCCTCCCGAACTCTGTCAAGTTGTGCTCTAAGTTTGGCAACTAGATACAACCAGTGTGTTATGAAAATGTTGTGGTATACTATTAGAAGTGTGCTAAAGCTAGGCATCTAATTTCTGACTGTAAATCTACCGTTAGCCAGGAGATTAAGGTTAACTATACTATGGAAAATCTCACTCCTCCATCTAGAAATGATCCCCATCCATTGGATGACTTTGGGATTATTCTCCTGAGTGCTTCTCATTCTGACGAGGACCCTCTATCTGCACCCACCCTTGTTGGTCCACCTTCTAAACTATTTGACCCTAGTGCTTTATTGGAGTCTAGTGTTAAACCCTTGTCTATCCATATGACTTAGGACCCTGGCTCTTCGACTGTTGATCCTTTTTTTGCAGTGGTCTCTGTGGGGACTTGTGAGACAACGATTGAGGATGGTGAAATTTGGGAGAAAGAGAGCTCTGGTATGGTTGATGAATCTATAGAAAGTATGGGGAGTTTGAAGCTTGAGAAAACTATAGAAGAAGGGATATGGACAACGCCAAAGAAAAAAGGAAGAAGAAGGCAGATGTAGGAGGTGACTCCAAGCTAGGGAGAACTTCTCAAAGGCACACTAGGATGAGAGAAACGACAAATGAGATTTCCTTGGGAAAGCAGAGGACATTGGATGTGCACTCAAAAAAAGGTCAGAAATGAGAATTATGTCATGGAATGTTCGTGGGCTCAATAGCTCCCACAAACAATGTGCTCTAAAGGACTATGTTGTGGAACTTAAGATTGATGTGTGCCTACTATAAGAAACAAAAAATGATGAAAGTTAATTTTGATAAAATTGTTAAATTTATTTGGCCTAATGGATCTGATGTCTACAGTGATGCTAAGGGTGCTTCGAGGGGTCTGGTTGTGCTTTGGAACCCATCTAAATTTTAGGGCTCTGAATTATTCTACTATAAAAATAGTGTGGGGGCCTCATTTACTTACCTTGGTGAATCTTGGTCTATAATCAATATTTATGCTCCAAATCAGAGAAATGCGAGGAGTACTTTGTGGCATGACATTGTGGTTAAAATTAATCTGAATAGGGGAGGCTATTGGCTAGTTTCTAGAGATTTTAACTCTCCCCTCTTTCCGTCAGAAAAAAGTGGTGGCCTTTTAGATTACTTTGACAACATTTTTGACCTGGCTAATTTTTTGAATTCTTCGAGTTTAATTGATATTGAGCTCTTGGGCCAAAAATTCACTTGGTCTAATAGATAGGTTGGTGGAAACCAGATTTAGGTCCAGCTAGACCACTTCCTCTACTCTCCACATTGGACTAATTTTTTAGATGCTAATCTAATAACCCTACCCAGGATGGTCTCTGACCATAACCCTCTTTTGCTGACCACCAATATTCGCCCTGCTGTGGGTCCCTTTCCCTTCCACTTTGAGATAATGTGGAACTCTCATCCTAATTTCAAAAATAAAATTATTGAATGGTGGAATATTCTTGTCCATGTTTCCCCCATGTATAGGATTTTCTTCAAACTTAAACATATTAAAAACGTGGTAAAAGGATGGAACAAGAATGTGTTCGAGGATGTGTTTCAAAAAAAAAAAGTGTTAGAAGGAGAGTTGAGGACCTTACAAAAGAAAATGAAGGAGGGAGATGATAGTCAGTGGACTCACAACCAAGAATGGGGAACTAGGATGGAATGGGAATGGGTTCTCAAAAATGAGGAAGTCTTTTGGAAGCAAAAATCAAGAGTCCAATGGTTGAAGGAAGGTGATAGGAATACCTCCTTCTTTCATGTATCAGCCATCAAGCATAGGAAAAGGAATCAAATTTCTAAGCTGACTAATGCTACTGGGGAGGTGATTTCAAATCATGCTTGGATTGGCCTTTGTGCTGTTAACTATTTTTAGGAGGCTTATTCGGCCCCTGTTGAGGTGCCTAATCTGGCCTTGGATAGTGCGATTCTCAACCATCTTCCTACCACCATTTCTTAGGAAGATAATATGGGGATTTTTAGTACTATTTCTATGGAAGAAGTTCGACTGGCTACCTTTAGCACGGGGGCTTTCAAAGCCCCGAGGACTGATGGTTTTCCTCCTACCTTCTTTCATATTTTTTGGGATACTATGGGTGGGGACCTAGTGCTTGCAGCTAGGGACTTCTTCAAATCGGGTAAAATCCTCAAACAATTGAACCACACTTTCATTGCTCTTATCCCCAAGATTGGTGAGCCTTAATCCATGACTGATTTCTGACCCATTAACCTTTGTAACACCTTCCATAAGATCATTTCTAAGATTTTAGTGAACCGTATCAAACCTCTTCTGGATAAAATCATTAGTCCTATTCAAAAGGGTTTTGTCCCTGGGCAACATATTTTTGATGCTACTTTGACCACCCATGAATTGGTCCATTCCATCGATAGATGTAATTATGCAGGGATGGCTCTCAAGCTTGACATCTCCAAAGCTTATGACAAAGTGTTATGGGATTTCATCTCGAAGGTCTTGGCTAAGTTTGGATTCAACAATTTGCTCATCAAACTCATTATGGAATGTGTTAATACTGTAAAGTACTCTGTTATTGTTAATGGATCCCCCTTTGGGTTCTTCTCTGCTGGAAGAGGGATCAGACAAGAAGATCCCCTATTTCCCTATCTTTTCATAATGATTGTTGATGTGCTCAGCAGGAACTTCACTGGTCTGCTATCAGAGGGCTCCATTATGAGCATTAGAGCGGCTTCTTCCCTGGATCTGATTATTGTGAAGTAATCTGTGGATGACACTTTTCTCTTTGGGAAAGCCTCTGTGGTGGAAGCTAGGAAATGGAAAGAGCACCTGAACAATTATGCCTCTTGTTCTGGTCAAAGCATAAATTTTAATAAAAGCATGATCTATTTCTTTAACTGCATGCCTAATTTGCAATCCAGGGTGATTGCGGTCTTGGGATGTGTCAGTGGATCTCTCCCATCGATTTTCCTTGGGCTCCCCCTCATGGTTAAGGAGGTTACCACTAATTTCTGGAACTTGATTCTAGAAAGGGTCCAAAGGAAATTTGTTGGGTGGAAGGGCTCCATCCTAAGCCATGCTAGCAAACTCCAACTGCTCACAGTGGCTCTCCAAGGTATCCCCACTTACTTCCTCTTCATTTTTTAGATGCCTAAGTACATTGTTAATAAGTTTGAAAAAAATCAAAAGAATTTCCTCTGGTCTAGGACTGAGGAAAAAAATAAACTTGCTTTGGTGAAATGGGAAAAGGTCTGCCAGGCCAAAAATTGTGGTGGACTAGGTGTCAGGACAATTGTCAACTCTAACAGGGCACTGATGGCCAAGGTTGGCTGGGATTAGTTAAGGAACACTAAGGATTGGTGTAAAATTTTGAATTCCAAATATCTTCAGGATATGCCTTTGATCAATTGTCTCTCGGAGTCTCACCCCTACGGCTCCTTAGTCTGGAGGAGCATTTTTAGCACACAAGGCCTGTTAAGGAAAGGGATTAAATGGAAAATGGGCAATGGGAATAGAATTAGATTCTGAGAAGATACTTGGCTAATTGACACCCCTTTGGCTTGCTTTGAATTTAGGACTATGATGGGATTGGCCTAGAGATTCTTTGGCATCCATATCATTGATTATGTTTTAGGACCCCCTGGAGCTAGGATTTGGAAAGACCTTATCCTTTGCTGCCCCCAGTATCAAGACCTTTGTTGTATGGCTCGGTCCCTTTAGGTGATTCTATCTAGCACCAAGTTTCCCTCCTATGATAAAGAGGATGAGTTTTTTTGGACCTTTGACAAATAGGGGGATCTCTCTATGAGGTCGGCTTACAGACCGCTGACAAACCAAAATACTACTGAGGAACCCTGGAAGAAGATTTGGAATTGCCACATGATCCCTAAAATAAATTTATTCTGGTGGACGGCCTATCATAACAAGATTCTTACTTAGGACAATTTGAGGAAATGGGGTTTTTTTATTCTCAATAGATGTTTACTTTGTAAGAGTGGGGAGGAAACTGTTAGTCACCTTTTGTTACACTGCCCGTTTGCTACTGAAGTTTGGGGGATGGAATTTGAGAAACTTGATGTCTCTTGGGTTATGAGCAAGGATCTCTTATCGCTTATTCTGGGTTGGTATGGTCCCTATTCCCACACTCTTCTTGGTGAAATTTGGAATCAGGTCCCTCCTGTCTTGGGTTGATTTTTGTGGAAGGAGAGGAATAACAGGGTCTTCAGGAATGTTGAGAGGATCCGTAAGGATGTTTTTGATATTGGTGCTTGAATCATTGAGGAGAATATCTCTCTTTAATGGGAAACTCCCAGAGATGGGGCCGTTGGATTTCAAAATGAGAATGGCTAAGGCTTGGCATCAGGGATTAGAGGCTAACTCTTTTGACAGTTCAAAATTCTTAGCCAGGAAAAATACCAAATGGGAGCCTCTGATTTCTAAGGGAAACCCAGGCAAGGCAAGTATAGGTGGAGTGATTAGAGATCCCAAGGGGTTCTAGTGGTGGGATTTGCTGGAGGTATTGGGTTCCATTCTTCTATAGTGGCGGAAGCTTGTGCGCTGCTCATGTGCCTCAAAGTTGTTGTCTCTTTGGGGATTTCTAATCTCCACATCAAAGGAGAATCAAAGTCTATTATGGATGCTATGAATAAAGACATATTAATTAGCTAGAATACTAAGGATATATTGTTGGATGCGAGATTACTTTTATCCAAATTTATGGATAAAAAGGTGACATATTTTAAGAGAAGGAAACTAAGTGGCTGATGCCTTGGCTAATCTTGGCTCTTGCTGGGATTCCGCTAAATGCTGGAGGAAAATGGAAAGGTTAGCGCCAAAAATTCAAGCTATCATCATGAGGGAACAAAGCAACCAAGTATCACAATGATTTTAAAACTATGGATGACGGGTACTGAATGGGGGGTCCACCTAATTTTATTGGGGGTCTGGTGGATGAGTGCTAATGCTAAGATGGCTTACAGGTGGAGGGAATCTAATTCTTTGGTTCACTATAGGCTTAGAGATTTTTGTGTGTGGGGCACAGACTGGAGGATCCACTTGTCTATCCTTTGGACCTAGTGGATGGGTTTGATTACTAAGGTGACATAAAGGTGGCAGGGTTTAAATTTTAAGGATGGTAATACAAATAAAAAAGGCAACTTGATGAAGGAAAGAAGGAAGGACGTGACTTCAATGAATATGAGGAGCCGTACCGTGCGATCTCTTCTCTTGGTGATCATGAGATATCTTGTTTTATCTCATCCTTGCATAAGTTTGTTTGAGAGTTTTAATAATGATTTGAATCTTTATTATGAAAGAGAGCCTCCTTCTAGTGTCTTTGTGCTAGCTAGTTTAGCGCGAGTCTCAAACTGCACCCTTAGGAATATTTATATTTTTAGCCATACAACCAAGTTGCCTTTTTTTTGTGCATTTTCTCCAAGAAGAAGGAACCCTACATGCCCACCAATTCCTATCTTGTTGGCCACAATCTTCCCAAGATCCTCATTAACACTATTGTTAAGTCACCCTGTGGTGATTTTCCTTTCCGCGCATGTGACCTGTACACTGGCGTAATTACCCATCACTATATACCTTTCCTAAATGAATACAATGTGATAATTATCTATTATCCTACTAGCTTCTGCTTTTGGTATCTTTTACAAACTCTTGGGCTTCCTGTGTAGGTTGGAAAAGTGGGTGGCGAGTGGGTGAGGACTGAGCCGGATAACTGTGATGAATTCCAGAATAATCCTTTAGTTTGGCACATTTGTGTGGAAGGTGGCATTGCTCCTCTTATGGAGATATTAGTCGACCATGACCCTAACTTGTCTGGCCAGTTTGCCAACTCATGGAAGGATCGTAGGGTCTCAATGGGAGGTATTTTGTTTGAAATGAGTGAGGAAGTCATAGTGAAAGCCATGGGATTATAGTGCACCAAGAAAAAATACCCCAAACACACCAAGAAACTGAACAATGAAAGCTTGAAAGCTTTGTTTAGAAGAGATGAGGAATTGGTGCAGAGCTAGTCGGGTTTTGAGAGAGAAGCTCTCCCGAAGCCCTAGGATCAGGTGTGCCTAGCGTTGATGAAGTATGTCACCTTGGAAGGTAGGTTTAAAACCTTCTTTTTTTATCACTTTCCCCTATTAAATCATTGAAGACACAAGATGTTGCTTAGTTTTCCATTCTTTCTTCTAATGGATTTGGAAAACTCGATTGAAAAATGCAAAGAGTTAGCTAGCTTTAACCCCAGTGATATCCCGCCACTCCCACTCCATCAGGGGCTCATTCTGAGACTTTACCACTTCCACCTGGCACTCTATCCTACTAAAGCTATTACAACTGAGCGCATTGAGGATATCGAACACCTGTCGGCTATGAATATTTCCCCGGCCGAGTCTAAAAGCCCTCCCCGAAAATCCAATATGGGCACTGTAGGGAATCCCAAAGCCAAGATGGCCACCAAGAAACTTAAGGGTGGTTTGGGTAAGGCTCATGCTAGTGTGGCAGAGGGTATCTATGAATTGAAGTCCACTCTAGCAAAATCAGCCTACAAGGCTACCACTGCAAAAAAAGGGAAGGAGAAAGGTACCTCAGACCTAATTGTTAGGGAAGGGAAGGGCAAGAACATAATAGGGAAAGACTCCAGAGGAGACATTGTTGTGGGGACTAGTGGGGAAAATACCAGAAGGAGATCTGAAAGGCTTGCAAAGAACAACAAAAAGAGGCAGATAATTGATGATTCATGTGGTGTGACAACAAAGAGTACAAGGAAGAGGAAACTGAGGATGATGAGGACGAGATTTTGGAGGGGCCCCAGTTTACTCCTGAGGACAACAAGGTTTCTAAAGATGGCTCCACCTCTCACTCTCTGCATCCCCTGGTCGAAGATCCTGGAGAGGTCCTGGGGACCAGGGACATTGGGGAAGAGCCCTGTGATTTGGAGAAGAGAATGGACACGCTCAACAAAAGGTTTTGTGGGTTGACCCACTTCATTATGAAGCTGGGCCATTTTGTCACTAGCACCTTGTCAAATGCTATTAAGGAGGATCTGGAGGGAAATAATAGTAAGGAGAACAAAGACTAGGTTGGTGATGAGGCTGTGGACCTCCTGCTTAAAAACTAGGACAAAGCCAGTTAGCTGCTGCCTGTGTTGGTGTCCTATCTTTCGACTGCCTCTCTATGGTTTTTGTGCTGTCTGTGAGCTGTCTTTGTTTCCTATTTAATTTTATGTTTTCTTTTTAGTCTTGCTTCTTTTTGGCCCTTGTGGCTTGATGTGAAGGGTACGACACCATGAAAATGCTGCTTAACATTTTAAAAACATTCAGTTATACATAACTTCAACCTTGATATCAATGAAAAATTCTCACAATGCATTACATCATGAAACTTCACAGTATCTAAAACATCACTCCTTACTAGATCCTTAGAACATTATCATAGACCTACCATCCTTTCTCAAACATTTGATTAACTCATTAAGGCAAGAAAGAGAATCATACATTCAACTGAATTATTGAAGACGAATGAAATAACCCTTGATAATCTCATTCATGATCTGCCACAACACACACAAGAGAGAAACTGCCTTAAATTTTTTAGATTTGTTTTGATATCAGTAATTAAGTAAAACATATTAAGACTGTCCCATGTACATTCCATACCTAAGATAACAATCTAGCTAGATTATCCCAAACTCTACATTATATGCATTCAGTATATACCACCTAGACCTTCAAGACTGAAAAAATCTGACCTTGTAAATGAGCCTTGAGATCTCATTTATAGAAAAAGAGAGTGACAAGCTTCAGGCTAATTGCCATTACATTTCAGTAGAATTTCATTTCAAAAATGGAATTTCACCTGCATTTCATAATTCCCACACAATTGGATGCAATCATTCGGTAAATAGGGGAATCAAAATAGTTATAACCTTTGTAACCAGTCGGTACCACCATAACCATAGAAAAAATCCACCAAGGATTTTTTGTTTTCATCCACGTCAGACCCAAAAAAGAAACACCATCAGAGAAAAAATTGTAGAACATAGAAGACCATATCAACCAAAACCTGAAGCACAACAACCATGATACAAATGGCTGCTTCATGTTTTCACCTCAGTGGTAGGTGAAACCACCAAATCAGCCTTGTCAAAATGCTTATTAACACTAGAAATAGAGCCAACACACGGTGCCACCAAAGTAATAGGAGATAATGTGAGGACCTCTTCATCTACACCAACCAACTCAGTCAAGGCTATGAGGTAACTATGATAATGTGAGTCTGTCTCAAAACTATCACTACCAGAGCCACTACTAATCTAAATCGGTGAATCATGTTGCCCCAAAGAACCTTGAACAAAATTTGGCCCAACCATTAATCCTTCACCATGCTCAACAAACCTCTCTTCATCTCCATAGCTTGTCACCTCCACTCATGCAACTCAACCCTTGAGCCGAGGACTACTCCTAATTAGACCTGAGAGGGACCTTGTGCCTTCTTCCTTGGATCTAAGAGCACAAGGAATTGTGCTCTATTCATGTTGTTTCATACCCTCCTAAGAATTTCTCGTACCCATTCTTGGAGACCTACGCACTGGAAAACTAGAAGCAATCGACTTGCTCATCTCACCCACAAACCCAAAGCCTTTGCAAAAGAAACAACCACTAAATGTAGTAGCATAGAGGAATTCATACTCTAAATTTCTGTGATGCAAATGAACAACCAACAAGTATTTATCGAGAAAACTCATGCAGTAACCATCAATGCTCCAATTGCATTATGAGCAAGTGAATGATTAGTGGCTAACATCAATTTTACCTCTGTTAGTTTCAAGGTTCATGGAAAATGGCATACAATCCATCATGATTTCTAGGAGATAATTGATCGCACGCATGGAAATCAGGATAATATCCATCAAAAATCTTGTGCCATTAATATATGCCATTTGCAGAGCTCAAACAACCATCACATGGCTGGTTCAATGTTTTGAATTTGGGTCATTGATGCACTAGCAAGTTGGCATATTGAATGACTTGGATCGAGTCAAACATCTTTGAAAATCCCATGTCATCACATGGTCGGCCTGTCAGCCAATGACATACCACCTAGTCATAAAACAAGCATGTTACCTGCAGGCCCCAGCCAACCACCTTTTTCCGCTAAGTGAGGCCATGTGTTAGCCATCCTCATACCTTGGATAAATTTAAAATGATTATTTTAATTGTGGATGGTTGGTGAGGAAAAACCACAATTCATCCTCATTATCACAAGACAACCATCTATTTGAAAGCCCTTATTAATGTAGCTGGCGAATTCAGATTTTGCCCCATTACCATACACGACAAGTGGCAACATTTCACACACCTCACCATACCTTAGTGACGTGATCAAAAAATCCTACGAGGCTAGTGAGGAATGGTCAAGATCAAAACCATCAATCTGACAGGCCATAAGCTCACACATGCAACAATGTTGTTTATAAAAGGGGGCCGACCTAGGCAGATAGGGGGGCAACCCTTAAGGTATAAAATTTAGACGTAAGTCTAAAATTCTAGAAAATTATCAACCCAACACAAAAAAAGGCCGATGAGACAGGTAAAGGGGCCGATAACATGAATGACATAAAAGGCTTCGCCAATAACTTAAGCGACCGACAACCCAAAGTAATAGGTCAACATGAAAACATAATGTGAGGGTTCAAAAGGTATGAAGATTTGAAACAATGGTAATAAAATCCTAAACTCGAACATCCGAACCTTAAAACACAAGGGTAATAGCCTGAAAAAATCATAGAACCAACCAAGATTTGTAGCAATTTTGAAAGCTCTATCAATGGCTTCGACTAGGGATGTATACCCCCTATGGGCATAGCAAGAAATTAGATCTTTGGGGAGTAGACCAAACACTTAATTAGATGGGTGCCCTAAAAACTGCTCCATTATGTTGCATTAGAACTCATTGTCAAACTTTATTTGGTGGCCCCAGGCCCCCAACAAAGAAATACCAATATTTACCTTTGTCAAAAACAAATTTCTCTATTGTCTGAAGTAAGCCAAGTCTAAAAATAATGCCACTAAGTGCCCACAAACTAGCTTGGTCATTGACATATCCCACCATAGCACTTGGCTTCCCAATGCAACTACCAATTCTGTCGATCTACAATCTACAATTAGACACTAACTAAAATTCATAATCATTGTGATATTTTACCTTGGCAAACTGCTCACTCACTTGAGCTGAGAGATAGAAACCTTCACAATCCATTTGATCTTTGACATCACAAATTTTAACATTGAAATCAGTTTTCAAATCAAACTGAAAGTTATCATAAACAACTTGTGGTGAGTCATGGAAATCATATTTGAATAGATCAAAGATAAAGATGCATACTTTGGAGCATCATTATATTGATCACTGCAACATGGGCATAGTTGTCTACAATTATGTTCAAGTATATTAGAACACTCCTTGATATCATAGAGATGGGGATCACACACACAATTAACATCTAGGAAATGAGTGAATGCACTTATCTCAGGTTCACTAACATGTTCTGAGTCATTCCTCACATTATCATTTAGCTCATTGGAAAATAATTCAAGGGTAGGTTCAAACAAATCAACATCAACAAGGGCAGAAGAAAGACACTCATGTGCATTGGTTGCCTCATGTGCAATATCAATTGATATATATACTAACCCAAAAGTGAAAGATTCATTGCCAGCTGGAAACTTCTCATCAGTAATAAAACTAAAATTTTCATTTTCTTTCACACAAATGTTTTCCTTAGGGGATGAAATCATATCGATGTCCACATAAGGAACATCAAATAAGAGGTGCTTGTACTTAGATTCATATTCATTGACATGAGATTCATCATTATTTTCATCTCTTGGCTGCTCCACACATGGATCAAGAACACCTACAATATCAACACAATCTGAAGCTTTATTGTCATATGAATCAACCAACTCTTCTAATTATCTATGAGTAATAATGTTGACTCAAAATCCATATATTTTCCACAATTCATTGCTTGATCATTCCAAAATAGACCCCATATTTCACCATCACTTACAACATCATCCTCTTCATGCATCACAAAAATTTCCACCTCCGCGTCACATAGACAATCATGAGTAGTAAGAGCTATAACACATTCATCAACATGTTTATCATACTTAACATTATTCTCAAGATCAACATACTGAACACACATCTCCTTATCTTCAAATTCTTCACAACTGACACAACTATCATGCTCCATGGACAAAAAACCTGAACTACATTCCTAGTACTCACCATATGCAATTTATTCCTTCACTCATGGATAAGTGACATCATGAACATCTAAACCATTGCATATCTCAAGCGAGGAATATGCTTCCATATTATTCTTATAAAAGTGATCACAATCCACAAAGAAGCAATCAAAAATACCAATCTCATTATGATTTTTATCATAAGAGGAAAAATCACTACACAAACCATGTTCGTAGTGTATAGAATGAATGCTTGAAGTTGCATTTTTAGGATCACAATCACTAGTATATAATGAAATTTCAGTAACATCACATGTAATAACATCTTGCATTTAATCATCATCTGAGATATCACAATAAAATCATTCTTGCATAATTACTTCATTATTATCCCATGTATTCTTTTCTTGATCATTGTTGTGTTTCTCAATGTATGTGTTGTTTGTGAGTTGAAAATGCTCATCTTCTAACATATTCTTTTCACTTGTTTGCATTTTTATTTGATTCTTTTCAAGAGGAAAAATTATGTCTCTCTTCCGATAATCCACATCTTGTGCATAACCACATTTGGCTAATTCTACAATCTTTATCCAATTAGGGATTTGGTTAAAACTACGGGGTTTCAATTCTTTAGCAAGGTACTCAACCCAAATTCATAAATCTCACAAAATAAATCAATGCATATAGAATCCTCTGATCTGAAATCTTTGGGGATTTCTATCAAAGCATCTAGAAATCTTAGAAACAACTTATATGGTGATTCTCCCTCGTGTTTCTTCAGTTCACATAATTCTTGCACAAAAGACTTTTGATCAACATTACTTAAATTTTGTTGATGCTAAAATTGGAATTCAATATGATCTTCATACTATGAAGATGGAGATATCATAGCAACAAGAGCATTGTCATCTTGACAATCATTTCCATCATTTGATCCTTGTATTCTATTTATATGTGTTGTGTTGGGGTAACCAAAACTTGCAGCCAAATACCCTTTCATCATTGAGTATTTCAAATTATTTTGAATGTCCATGGTAGTTTGATATGCCTGATGTAATGTTGTAGGATTGTTATCCCTTAATAGGTAGCTCATATTTTTGTCAAATGATCCTAAATACATGACCAAAAATTCAACATGATTTGGTCTTATGTCTTCAGGAATCTCTCTTATGATCTTTGAAAACTTGAGATTAAAAGATGGGACTAACTCATCTTTTCCTTTCTCTATGTTCATGAAATTTTTCCTTATCAAAACAAGGTCAATCCTCTCTCCAAATTTCTCCATGAAAACTTCCTTAAAATCTTCACATGAATGAATGGAGGAAGCTAGTAAATAAAAGAACCAATCCCTAGCATCATCCTTTAAAGATTGAACAAATAGTTTCATAACAACATCCTCATGATTTATGTCATTATCCCCCATCACATCTATGAATATTTGCAAATGCTTGGAGGCCGATTCTAAAATTTTTCCTGTGAATTTGGGCAAATATTTCCTAACATTCTTAAGAATCGGGTTTGGGAAACCTTTCATACAACTGAAAACCAATGGCATATACGTTTCAATAGAAAAATCCCTTGGAGGGCTTGGTGAAGATTGTTTTCCCTGCATACTTTTACTTGATATTTAATAGGGAAACCCTCTTATATCCATATTCAATCATTATCAACTTCATACATGGTTGTTAATTGCATCATTTACTAATTCAACCATGATCCTAGAATATAGATTACAAGATTATGCCTTAAAGCTTTCTGAGAGGAATAATTCAAAAGGAAGCGTACTTCTCAAATCATTATAGACATTATACATTAGAAGTATGATATAACTACTATCATTCCCTATCTTAATGCAATTTCGTCTAATAGGGAACCATTTATCATCTAAAGCCTTGAAAAATTCTGATAAACTTATTTCAAACGGTATAATGCTTTCCATAAATTCATAAGAATACCTAGAACTTTGTAGTAGTTGTTAACCTTTTCTCTTTGACTACAAATTTTGCAAATCTAGAAGTATTCTTCATAATTCAATTGGTTCTTACACAGATTCACCACCTCTTTCATAGAGGATTGAATGTCAAAAGAGCCTGAAGTTCTTTCAAGAGTAAATCTCGTTCTGGGTCTTCTCCAACAGTGGAGTCACATTTAAATTCATTGGGATTTTTCTGCAACCAAACCTTTTCCAGGTTCAAAACTTTCCAACACCTAAACTTAAGATTTAGATTCTCCAAATGCTTTACTCTGTGATACCACCTTCTATGCCTGGGATTCCTTTTTATTTTAATTTCTTAGAGGTTCTCCTTAGCAGAGTCACCATTTTGTTGGTGCTATGTTCCAGCTAGGCTTCAAAATTCTCTAAGAGATAGCAAATATCTATGCTCAAGAATCATAAAATCTAGTGGCCAATTGATAGATAAAGCTTCTAAGGGCTTTATCTCTACTCTTTAGGCCTTGTGAAGCCAAGGAGGGTATTCCTTTTTGTGTTCATTTGATATCCATTGATGCAAGAACACTTCACACATAAATAAATTCCTATTACTTTGTAGACATACATGATTTATCAAAGGTTTGGCTGACCTTTACACAAACAACCATATATTTTCTAGGAATATAGGTATTATGTCAGATTTCCATCTCAAAATAGATAGAATTTGTGTTTATAATGTCCTGACCTTGAATCCACATGTAGGTGCTTCCTGATTTTAACTACATGAAAGAATTTGAAAATAACTAGCCAGTGCCTCATCAAATTGGGCATGAGTCATACATACAACATTTAGTTATACATAAATTTAACCCTGATATTAATGAATAATTCTCACAATGCCTTACATCATGAAAATTTGTAGTATTTAAAACATCACTCCTTACTAGATCCTTAGAAAATTATCACATACCTACCATCCTTTCTAAAGCATTTGACTAACTCATTAAGGAAAGAAAGAGAATCATACATTCAACTAAATTATTGAAGAAAAATGAAAAAACCCTTGATAATTTCATTCATGATTTGCCACAACACACACAGGAGAGCAATTGCCTTAAATTTTTTAGATTTATTTCGATATTAATAATTACATAAAACATATTAAGACTGTCCCATGTACATTCCCTACCTAAGACAACTAACTAGCTAGGTTATCCCAAACTCTGCATTAAATGCATTCAGTATATACCACCTAGACCTTCAAGACTCAAAAAATTTGACCTTGCAAATGAGCCTTGAGATCTCCTTTATAGAACAGGAGAGTGACAAGCCTTAGGCTCATCAGAATTTCATTTCAAAAATGGAATTTCACCTACATTTCATAATTCCCACACAATTGGATGAAATCATTTGGTAAATAGGGGAATCAAAATAGTTATAACCTTCGTGACTAGTCGGTACCACCATAACCACAATAAAATTCCACCAAGGCTTTGTCATTTTCATCCACGTTAAACCCAAAAAAGCAACACCATCAGAGAAAAATTTGTAGAACCTAGAAGACCATATCAACCAAAACCCGGAGCACAATGACCATGATACATATAGCCACTTCATTTTTTCACCTCAGTGGGAGGTGAAACCACCACCTTAGCCTTGTCAATGCCCTTCTTCACACCAGAAATAGAACCAACACATGGTGCCACCGTGGTAATAGGAGATACTGTGAGGACTTCTTCATCTACACCAACCAACTCAGTCAAGGTTGTGAGGTAACTACAATAATCCGAGTCAGTCTTGTGATATCAATGGGTGAATCATGCTACCCCAGAGAACCTTGAAAGAAATTTGGCTTGGCCATTAATCCTTCACCATGCTCAATAGACCTCTCTTCATCTCCAGAACTTGTCACCTCTACTCATGCAACTTGACCCTTGAGCCGAGTACTACTCCTAATAAGACCCATGAGGGACCTTGTGCCTTCTTCCTTAGATCCAAGAGCACTAGGAATGATGCTCTATTCATGTTGTTTTGTACCCTCCTGAGAATTTCTCATACCCATTCTTGGAGACCTACGCATTGGAAAATGAGAAGAAATTAGCTTGCTCATCTCGCCCACAAACCCAAAGCCTTTGCGAAAGCAACAATTACTCAATATAGAAGCATGAAGGAATTCAAACTCTAAATTGCTATGATGCAAATGAACAACCAACAAGAATTTATCAAGAAAAATGATGCAGTAACCATCAATGATCCAATTACAATACGAGCGAGCGAGTGATTAGTGGTTGACATCAATTTTACCACTGTTAGTTTCCAGGTTCATGGAAAATAACATACAATAAATTATGATTTCTAGGAGATAATCACTCACATGTATGGAAATCAGGATGATATCCATCGAAAAGCTTGCCCCATTAATATATGTCATTTATAGAGCTCAAACAACCATCACGTGGCTGGTTCAATGTTTTGAATTTGGGTTGTTGATGCACCAATGAGTTGGCATATTGAATGACTCAGATCGAGTCAAACATCTTTGAAAATCCCATGTCATCACATGGCAAGCCTATTAGCCAATGACATACCTCCCTGTCAGAAAACAAGCATGTCACCTGTGGGCCCCAACCAACCACCTTGTGCCGCCAAGCGAGGCCATGTGTCATCCATCTCCACACCTTGCAGGGTGATCCCACAATACTCATTTACTATTTTTAGCCAAATTGGACACTGAAATGATTTTTTCTACCTAAATCTTCACTTTCAGATACCTATAGTGGCTAAATCATGAGGAATTTGAAGATGATAAAAACTAGCGATTTGTGACATTTTGTTTGTAGATTATAAATATATATATTTTTTAAAAATTCGAATCAGATTGCACTTCTTTTTCCATCTCCTTGGAAAACTAGTTTTTTTCAGTAAACACCATTTTTAAGGAGTGATGCTCACCATATAACACATAATTGTTTTTCCATGAAGGATAAAATTCATTTTTTTTTCAAATTTAGATTTGTAACTACGATATCTAGTTCTTCCAATTGGTTTCATAGTGTTTTATTGAATATTTCTTCCTTAATCAAGTTTCAAAGTCAAACCAATTACAATTTAGACATAGGTGAACTGTATAAGACAATGTTTTTTGTATGTATCAAAATTTAATTTTTGTTTTTTTGTTGGATCAAGGACTTCAATATCTGGTGCACTCATATTTTTCAATTTTTTTTGGATAATCTTCTAATTTTTCCACATGTGCAGAACAAAGAGCTTGATTTTTTTTTGTGAAAAACCTACACTCACAAGAAATAAAAAATAAATATAATAATAAAATTAAATTTATTTAAAATTATACTTTTTTGGAAGCTTATAATAAGGACCACATAATTACAATTTTATTAAAAAAATGAATTCATTTGATCCCCAAAAGGTAAATCAAAAGTGATTTTTTATCAACTTTTTGATAGGTGTAAAGGAGACTCCATTATAGGTATGGTTTAAAACTAGCAGGGTTCTATCCAAGGGGGTTTGATCTAAGGTGGTTTGATGAAACCCTCTTCAATTGGAATCCTTAAAATCAAACCATTTAAGGCTTAAATCATTAAATTTTCCAAAAATATGTGATTTTAGCAAAAATTAGAATCTCCCAGAAATTGTAAACCAGTATTGTGGGATCACCCCAATAATTTTAAAATGATTATTTTAATAATGCACGGTTGGTGAGGAACAACCACAATTAATCCTCATTATCACAAGACAATCATCAATTTAAAATCCATTATTAATATAGCTAGCGAATTTGGACCGAGGCCCATTATCGTACATGACAAGTGGTGACATTTCACATACCTCGCTATACCTCAGTGATGTCATCAAAAAATCCTACGAGGCTAGTGGGGAACAGTCAGGATCAAAACCATCGATCTGACGGTCTATAAGCCCACACATGCAACAATGTTGTTTATAAAAGGGGGCCAACCTAGGTAGATAGGGGGGAACCCTTAAGGCATAAAATTTAGATTTAAGTCTAAAATTCTAGAAAATTATCAACCTGCCATTAGGCGAAGATTAATATTAAGTCCCAACATGGAAAAAGACTGACGGGCCAGGTAAAGGGGCCAGTAACATGAATGACATAAAAGGCTCCATGAATGACTAAAGCGACCAAAAACTTAATGTAACAGGTCAACATGAAAACACAATGTCAGGGTTTAAAAGGTATGAATATTTGAAAGAAGGGAAATAAAACCCTAAACCCTAACATTCGACCCCTAAAACACAAGGGTAATAGCCTGAAAAAATCATAGAACCAACCAAGATTTGTATCAATTTTAAAATCTCTATCACCACTCTATCATGTACAGTCACTAGTGATGAGGCCCTCCTCCATCCTACACCTATCATTCCCATTACCATTCCTAACTCTTCCCAAACAGTTGAGCCCGTCAAACCCACTAAATCCAGTTAATCCCAATCTTCTATTGCTAGATCCACCCAATGCATTGGAAACATCCAATCCACTCCTCCTAGTTGTAATATTATTGAACTTCAACCCCATGTCCTTCATGAATCCTCCATCCTCCTATCTCCCCCACTTGAGGAGTCCCTCCCACACTCTTCCATCATCGTACTTCCCACACATGATGAGCCATGCCAAGAGCTTAATCCAAAGCATAAAAGCATATCCCCTCCTCTAAATCTATATCCTACCATCCCATCCACTCGAACCCAAGATCATAGTCCCCCATCCATCCCATCTCATGATTTATTTCCTCAATCGAATCTTGATCCTAGCATCATATCTAATCCATCTCAAGATCACACTAGCTCGTCTACTCCATCCCATGATCCCCTTCACACCCAAGATCCAATCACCCCATATCATGAGCCCTTATTACCCACAGCCATAAATCCAGATCTTTTCATACCACCTGATCCCTTATCACTCATTCCTCATGATCAAGATGTTTCTATCCCCTCATCTCCATCATCGCTGCCTAGCCTTGTCATCCCAATGCCACTTTTGTATCACCTTGGTAACATTACACTCATCCATGGTGGTCTTCTTGCAGAAGAAAAACAAAGAATATGCACTACCCATCCTCCTTCACTTGCTAATGCACTCACATCATGCTTCCAAAAGAATAAGCATCCTACCATAGATCACATTCTCAAGAATATGAACTATCGAGGAAAAGTTTTAGGCCTTCACGAGCAAGGTATTTTAGAATTCGTCGAGGTGAAAGAACATCCAAGAACACAAGGTCTTGGATATATCTCCTAAGAATCGCAATCCAAAAATGTTGGTACAACCTCCATACATCCTAAACGAACCTCTCCCAAAGGAATAAGAGGTACTTCCCATTGTTCCACCAAATCATTTGTCACCATCCCCACTCCTCTATCATATTACCTCAAAAAAACCATCCATCTTCCTCCTTCATCTTTTAAATCCATTTTGGGTCCTTATATCCCTCCACCAAAATTCACACATCCTCCATATGCATAGTCTATTTTGGGTCCTTATATCCAAAAATCACCCCCTCCATCCTATCCTATTTATCCTCTCATCCATACATTACCTATCCCTAGCACGCATCACAAGAATCCTAAATTCATAACTCCTAATCATTATCAACAAAGGCACCCCTCCATGCAGGCTATCTTGGATCCTCCATCCACACACCATCATCAAAAGCCTACCTCTATTACTCCATCCACATCTTCTCCACATCATCCATCACCTCCTACCCATCCCATTTCTACTACAAGAACTTTGGATGCCAAAGTAAAAATGCATAAATCCAAACATCCACATGAATCTAAAGCTCCTCATGTCCCCTTCAAAATACATGTTGATGAAAAGAAAAATCAAATCCAAAAGCCCAATCAATCCCAAAGGCCACAAAGGCCCATCAAAGGAAAAATAAAAACCATGTGGATTCCCAAGAAAAAAGAGGCTATACCTTGAAATGAGAAATCCCTAAAGACATCCAAAGTTTCTAATCCCAAAGCTAATCATTTGCATCCTCCATCTCCTAAATCTGTCCCAAAATTCACTATCCCAACACCCCCATTATCGCCACATACTCCATCCATCAACCCTTCTATAGTTTCACATGTGCCAATGTTGGTCTTGAACACCTTCTGCCATCACACATACACGCCATCATTCCATCCATACACTTTCCAACAACCCATCCACTATCCCCCATATCTCCCCCATCATATCAATTTAATCCATCGTCTTGCATAATCCATCCATTCTAATAAGGTTGTGAAAAAATCCAATGGTCGCTTTACACATGGTCTCTTATTATATTATATAGAATGTGATGCTTGAGTCCTTCATCCATCCCCTTCCAAACCCACATCCACATCCTCGTCAAAAAGGTTGGAAAATTTAAAAAAAAAATCAAAAAAGAGAAAAGTCACAAAAATTGAAAAAAAAGAGAAAAAAAAAAGAAAAAAAAATAGTAAAGAGAAATTTGTCCAATGGTGAAAACTTGGAAAACAAGTTCTTTGGATAAGTACCATGAAAATCTGGCAAATAGGCATCATGCGTAAATCCCCCATCTAGTTTACTGCCACAATTGGGGGCAACTTCCATCGATGCATTCCCTTTCTTCATCTCCTACATCCACCTATCTTCTACGTCCTATCCATCATATCCCATTTACCCCAGTCCCTCCATCTTCCTTGTGATCTTGATAAAGACATGGCACATATATATACATTTCTTTGGATACCTCTTGGAATATATTCCCCTCATCCATACACTATCATATTACTTATCCTCCCCATCTACTTTTTTGATCCATGCATATTATATACATCCATCTACCTTCATCAACCCCATCATGCCAACACCCATATCCCTTCCTTACCCATATCTCCTATCTATGTACATCTCATTCCCTTATCCACCCATCCTGCTATCCCTCTTTCCTCATCACGCATGACAGATCTAGAGTGGGGGCATCTTATTTGCGATAGAGTCCTTGGAGACATCATCCATCCATCCCTCCAAGTAATCCTTTCCATCTCCCCATCTTGCCCATCCTTATCTCCCCATCCATTTATCCTTCCATGTTGCAATCTCTTCCATCCTTCTACATCTGATTACCTCTGTCCACCTATCCTAGCATCCTCCTATCTCCTCATCTTTATCAATCCATCCATTTATCTCTATCTCATAATCCCTTGTCATTAGTATCTAGCTATAGGATAATCCCACACAATCCAATGCCATAAATTATTACACTATCATCATTCCTATCTATTCCTCACATCTTCCTACTATCTCATAACTTTTCGTCATTCATCTATCCATCAATTCATCTTCTAACTATCCCATCCCTGAGCTTCGCATAATCCACATCTTAAGAATATCGACCATACCATCCACATGACCTATCCTGGCTCATCATAGCAGCTCCATCATTGTATTTCCATATCATGGTCATCTCATCATCCCCTATCTATTATCTATCATTGGTACTTTGTCAAACTATGTTGCCCCTGCGGTTTCACGTAGGCAAGGTAAATTATTTGATCCACCCCTGGGGCTTTGCTTTTCATCTGTCTTGTCATCTTTCATCGTCTGTCTTTGGCCTTGTGTCGAACTACATGGCCCCTACACTTTCATGTAGGCAAGGTCGATCATTTGATCTGCCCCTAGAGTATTTGTTTGTCCAATCTACACCATCCATCAAGGACTCCATTTTCCTCTTTCCAATTTTATCCATGGTCTTTTCTTGAACTACGAGGGCTTTGTTCTTTAACATAGACAAGGACGATCTTTGATCAACTGTTGAGCCCCTAGGTCTTTAAGGTGTGTTGGTCTTGTGTCCCCTCAGTCTTTAGGGTGTGTCATTCGTGTGTCTTGTGTCTTGTGTCTTGATGTCTTGTTGTGTCATCAAGTACGTCCCTGTCCTAGCTAGTGCTTCCAAAATAAAAGTCACTAGTATCACGAGATCTAATCAGTTTCGAGTATCTTTAGTGATGTTGATCACTTAGTTTAGTATCCATATTTGGTCTCAATAGGATGTATCCTTCCTAACAGACCTCATCAACCCCATCCATCCTCTCGATCCTATGGAAAAGGACATTTTGAAATTGATTGGAATCTTTTGATACTTTTGGCTTCTATTTATCATTTGAGCTCCCTATCATCACTTGTCTAGGCCACCATGATCTATCATATTATGGTGTGCTTTAACTAGTTAACATTGGGGTGTATCTTGATCTTTGTTTCTTTTCTTCTTCTTGGTTGTCCCACGTAGTACCCACCAAGACCCCTAAGGTCTTGTGTTACGTTGGGGCATCCTTTTGTGCTTGTGATTATCCCAATACCTGGACCAACCAAAGTCATCGCGACTTTGGGGTGTTGGCATAGCCTTCTTTTTTGTTGTGTTTTTGTATGCATTAGACACTAATCCACCTTGGTTTCACATACCATGGTACCTGGTGTCTTATGCTATAGCAAAAATCAGTGCTCCAAAAATGGCAACTTGCATTAGGATTGCATTTCATTTTCTCTTCCATTTCATTGCATCTTTACCTCCATCATCTTCATTCATTTTAACCATCTCACATCTCTGTCCAATATTAATCCATTGAATCTAGAAAAAATCTTCTAATCACATCTTTGGTCTTGTTCTTAGCTTTGCTACAAGCCCTAATCTAATCATCATCATCATCATCATCATCATCGAGAGGTATATTTCCCTATTCTTTTGTGTTGTTTTGGGATGTTTCCTTCCCTTGTCAACAACACTATCATCATAATCATCCAAAGGATGTATCCTCCCCTATCCTCATGTTGTTCTAGGATATATCGTTCCCTCATCAAGAACACTCCATCCATCATCACTCCATCTTGGCTTGTAGCTTGACCGAGGCACCATCACCTTTGTCCTTAAAATCTACTTGTGCTTACCTTTATCTCTTCATATTATCATCATCTCTCATCCATAATTTTGCATCATCTTCCCCATCTAACCTTTCCTCATCTCCTCCATTTCGAGAGCACACTCTTGTTCTCTTAAACTTGCATGTCCTCTCGAGGGGGCATCCTCAATCCCTAATCTTCATCTTCACTCCCATCATCTTTCCTCCTAGTCACTCCTTGAATGAATGGGGCATCTTCCTTAATCTAACCATATTATTCTAGGTGCTATATTTTAATTTTCTTTGAAATGATGCTACTTCGTAACACCATCTCAGAGAGGGGAAAAATGTCGACATCTAAATTTGACCACTTATATTTGGCCGAATTTACCCTTTTCGTCTAAATATCCTTTTATCCAAATTAGTTAAATAATGTTACTATTATTTAATTAATCCCCCTAAAGTCTTCTAAATCCCTAAGGTATTTAGTTAAATAATTAAATACCTTACCCATTTATCCCTATCTTCCAAGGAATTAAATAAATAACCCACTTATTTAATTCCCTTTATGTCCCATCCACACTTAATCCTAATTAATCTCCTAATCCTATCATTAGGGATGTCTCACATCCTCCAACTTTTGCAAGTTGGCTCCTAATCATCATTAGCCACCTAACCCTCTTCTAATCCTTCATCAACTAGTCTAACCAGCCCCCTTTAGTCAACCCTTCCCACATCCCAATGGAATTTTTAATTCCATTTTATTCTTCCAACACCCTTAATGGAATATTTAATTCCATTTACAATCCGCATTTTCTTCCCCATGTGAATTTAAAATTGAAATTTATTCACCCCATGCTTTTCTTTTCCCCATAACCCCTCATAGATCACATCACTCACATGGGACTAAGACCTCCTTTAGGAGGACCTTGTCTTATCCACTGGGTACTTCCAATAATGTGAATTTAAAATTCACATTTATTTCTCCAACAACTTCTCCCATCCCCATGGTGACAAGAGAGGACTTTCTAAAATTCCTCGCTTGTCACCATCAACCTCATATGGGGACAAGGATTTCCTTTTTGAGGAAATCCTCTCCTAATCCCAAGGTACTTGCAAGTACCTCCACCTCACATGTCCTTTTCCATGTCATTTGTCTTCTTCACACCTCACATTCCACATGGTAAGATGTGAGGACTTGTTTGTGCTCAGCTCACCATAGCCCTCCATCTTGTCCATGATGGCTAAATCCTAGCCATCCATTCTTCTTTAAATTGGAAGACCTAGTCTCAAGTTAAGGAGGTTAGACAATCATTAGAGACAAGAGCTATTTTAATTTTGCATTCACTCTCTAGCATTCAAACCATTTAGCATTTGTAGCCATTTGAAGCCATCATTGCATTCACCTACCATATTCATCACATTACCCACCTCCATTATTACATGTATTTTCCATCAAAGGGCCAACCAACTCGTCAATCCAAACAAGGTATAATATTTCATGTTTTTGCTATTCTTTTTGGATTCAACTTTGGCTAATCATTGAGTATTTGTGTATTTTATTTTTGCATTTCATTTTGTTTTGCATTTTAGAGTAGAAAAACACTTGCACACAATAGTCATCCAAGAATTTTATTTGCAGGATAATGCTCTACTCAAGAGCATACAAAAGTGTAATTTCTGGAAAGGAGAAGCATATGTGGGAGGGATATTTTCCAGACACTACTTACACTAGAAGGTTTGCTTTAGAAATTTATACATTGCAATGAAAACATTATTGGAGTACGATACTTCAAGCCACTTGTGTAGAGCAATAACATGCCATCATTTTGAACTGGGGTACAATATAGAAAGAAGCTTCAAAGAAAAATATCGTGGTCTGTCATTTCTCCTAACTCATCACTGTGATTGAGCAAATATTGCTAAGAAACAAATTGCAAAGTAGAAAGAAGTGATGAAATCTCCAGAATCACAAGCTAAGCAAAGTATTGGAAATGCACATCCAGTCAAACCACGACCTCAAATTCCTAATATGAACATTACAATGAAATCTCATTCAACTTCGCCTTCACATCAGACAATGCACAAAGAAGAAAAGGTGGCAAGTTCGTTTTTAGGGAATGCATGATTATAATATAAGTCTACATATATGATAATGGGTAGATACATACAGTCAACTTATAGTTAGTTGTTTTTTGTATAAAAAAAGGTGACATTTTTAATTATCTACATATATATGTTTTAAATCTCTAAATATCTAGATATTCTCTATCATAATATAGAATTTTGTAACTACTGAATATAGGTGAAGTAGATATTATGCTTATGCAAGTATATTTTCAGTCAACAACAGTAATATTGTAACCTTTTATAATTATATAAATATATTTAGTTGGCTTAGTGTATTTTACTTAAAAAAAATAAAATCCAATAGCCAATATCGCCATCTTTCTAATTAAAATTCTTCATATATAGAATGTAAGTGAGATGCTTAATTTCTAGTCTAACTTTTCTATCTTATTTTTATATCATTTTTCACGAAATATTTTACTACCATGGATAAATATAGAATGAATCCATAGATAATTTTATGCATTAATCATATTGATAAATGACTTTGATCACCTAGGTTTATTTTTGCATGTGATAAATTATAATCATTTTATGATGGGAACTCTTCACATATGATATCACATCTTCATTACCAAATTGATTTATAATTCTTATTTATTTACTATAAAATTTTGATGACATGTGATCTAATTATGCCTAATTATGAATCATATACAGTATTTGACATATACATTTATTGTTTGATTACTTTAGGATATTACATTAATATAGTTTTCTTTTAGAGATATTACATTTTATTTGCATGTATACATATATAATTTAGAAAAATAAAACACTCCTCAACATTGTGGTTACTGTGTAGAAGGCTTTTCTTTAATTTATTACAACAAACATAAGTCGATTAACAACTCAAGCTTCAAAATTAACTTCGCCAAATCCTTCCACTTAGGATATATATATATATATATATATATATACTCTTGTAATTCAAAATAATCCCAATATTAGGATTATTATCAAACTCTAACCATATTTTCATATTTCATTTCATGATTGGGAGGAGATATTTTACACTAAGAATATGATGTATTTAATTTCTAGAAGATCTGGATCACAACAAAGGCATACTTCACTTCCAAACTCGTTATTGGGCATAATAGAATAACACCTAGTTTCATTGTTTAAGGTTTGTGGAAACTTTACGAAGTTTACAACACCAAAAAACACATTTCTAGTTTCACTAGGCTTGAGAGAGATTATGTTATGAATAAATTCATTTATTGTGAATCCATCATTATTACATTCATTATAAAATTTACTTTATACACATTTGGTCAACTACATGTTTCATTAGGTATTGAATTTTACACCTTGCTGCTAACTAAGATCACTCCTAATGCTAGAAGTTACTATATTAACATTGTTCAAGATCATTGGAAGACAATAAATATGATTAAGTGAAGGTAGTTCTCTTTTGGAGTTTTGTTTTCTTATTAGCACATGAACTTAGACATGGAACTATAGATCTAAAATATCTAAAATGAATAGAATATAATTCATAATTTCGATCCTCAACAATATGAACACCCTAAATGATCATTTAAAGAGAACCAATATTTAACAACCTATCTCTTCCTCCATATAATACACACAAAATTTTAGGGACATTCAAACAAGCCAAATATGACCATCACTAGAAATTTTTGAAACTATTGAACAAGAGACCGAGGCCTTACATTCCCCTCCCTTTAGACCAAACTTCCTCCTAGAAGTTAATAAGGTTTGGGTAGCATAAACCTCTACCACCTATGAGTAAATCAAAGCTAAGACAAAATTATAATTTTAGTTTAGCAAGTTGACACAATCTTTAAACATGTATAAGCATCCACCAAAGGTATTTCCCTATGAATAGGAGTACCATCAGCTCATGCATAGGTTTCTTATACACACCATACTTAAAAAAGGTAATCGAGATCCAAATATACTTAGGAATACTTATATCACACACACTAGATGGTTTTAATTACACGATCATTATAGTATTATCAACAAACCTCCATTTATTCAAACAATACTAGCTATCAAAAGTACCTCAATCATACTTCATCCTTAACAAGAAGTCATGTCATCTCATGAAATCATATATAATATCCATAATTTTAAGCAATCATTTAATTTTCCTCTTTAACCGTTATTCTCCCACCAACCAAAATAGTATAACCAACAAATAGATGACCACAACAAGGACACAATTGAATCGCAACACAAGGCTCACAAAAAAGGGATGAGGATTCCTAGTGCCCTAAATCCTCCTCTAAGAATCCATATCACATAAATAACCACTGTCAATTTCTCCATGAGGAACCTTTGCATAGAAATGTCTAATAAATCAAGGGGAATGGATAGTAACCATCCCATACCAGTCTCATTTACCCCTTCTCAATAAATCCCCAGGCCATGTACTCCCCCCATACAACTTGTCAATGACTCCACATGAGTATGACAGTCTAACATATTCCACATTACTACACATATGCTAGCAGTAACATAAGATTAATAAAGACTCAAAACAAGAAATTTTAAATTTCAATTAAAGCATCAATTCAAAATTTACAACAAAAGATAAAATTCTCAATGGTGACCACCAACCAACAACTCAAAATTTGAAAGAAAATTCTCAACAATTAGTCCTTGAGGCAAAGAGGAATTTTTTTCACAATGCATGCAATTGATGACTTAAAGAAATTCAATCTGCTAGCTTCGTCAATCAAATAAAATCATATCATCAATCATAAATATGAATCTAAAATCACACAAATTTTCATATTACAATCAATTCATGACTTTAATCAAGTCACCTAATGGGGAGGAGGGGATAAGGTGGTCTCAAACCACATAGATCTCATCAATAAATCATAATATAATAGCAAGGTGTCTCACACAACGAAAGAAAATCATATAATAATCAACATGTCTCAGGACAATCATATAGCATTTGAATCATCAATAGTAAATCTGTTGTAGAATAAGGGCACACTTAGGTCCGTCCTCAACCGTATTGGTTTACAATGATAGATGGAAGTAAGAGAGACAATGGAATATTAAACTAGTAATGGCATCACATATGAATCACTAGTGGATTCATAAAGAGGGGGAGATGGGGGAAGAAATTCTCCAAATGACAATGAGGGCCATATAATAGCTCTCCTCACCCCCAAATAGATAAGGACCCCATAGTAGCTCACCTTACCCAAAGAAGTGAGGGACATACTGTAGCTCACCTCACTCAAATAGGCTAGGTCATAATGAGGGTCTTCTCCTGCCCACTCAACCCCTATTTACACTAGAAGACCCTTCTCCCTTAGGAGTGGTCGACACTAGGGAATACACCACATATCCAAACATAATCATAGTAGACATGCATCTCTATAAATAAATTCACATCTCACATATTTTTTCACAACTACATGTAGGTAACTCCCCCTAGATGTCCAACACACATTTACCCTAAATCAAATACCTTGTATCTAATTCTTAAGGAACAACATGCACAAGAACTAAGACTCTGATATAATTCCCAAAAGTTCCCAGTGTACCGACCTGGGCTCTGATACCTATGTAATTCCCACATTTTATTCTCTAAATAACCTAACAATCCACAACGACTTTACTAATTTTGCAAATAATTTTTTTTTCTTACTTAAAAGACAAAAACAATACAATTCACTACTTATATTTATAGTCAATGATCATACTAGTTAAAAGATAGAAATGTTTCACTATTTTTAGTAATTAGTCTACTTACTTTGGGTTGGCTTAACATACCTCTTACATTCCATCGTGTCCAAAAATTCCTTGCTCCCAATACCTATAGCTACAATTTCTACATGACTTGACACACACATAAGATCAAATGTAGTTAACACATGATTACCAAGACAAGATATATAAATCAATGGTAGATTACAATTTTGGGAGAAAATAACAAGTCACATACAAGACTTAGAAGAACAATCCCAGGGGCCCAACCTAATGCCTTAAGGCTCATCACTTAATGACCTTTCCTACTTAAATATTTCATAGAGGCACTGTGGTTTGACAACTTGAGTTGCTCCAACTCATTTGAATCACCCTCACATGGTATAACCTCAAAGTTTCAAGGTGACTACCTCAATCACAATCTTACACCCTAACACTACTGTAGGCTAACTCAATCCACTAGTTAGAGTTATCATGTGCTTTATACAAATTATAACTAAAGGGGTTGGGTATGCAACCCACATAGATGAAGCCGAATGTCAAAAACCTCTTTAAGTGTATACTAGAAAATTTGAGGACAAAGAATTGAATTCCCTTACTTGTACAAATAAAAGCACAAGGCATAGGAGGATACTAAGAAATAAATATATTAAGCATTAGAAAGATAGATCATCCACCCATTTTTCATATTGATGAGCCAATAATACAAATAACCTAGTCATTATATTCTAATACAATTAGCTTGGAAAAACTAGTGAGCAACGAGGGGTTATTTCAATGGTATACATTTTGGTCTTATATCTCTAGTGATTATAGAATTAGGGATAAATTTTACAAATGCATATTCCTTCACAACAAATGAACTTCTATTGGTAATCAAATCATTACCTATGTATACCAAAACAATAATTAGGAATTTCTTAAAAAAATAATTGTTAAAACTTAATAAGCCATCAATGCAATATCATAATTTGCCATGTTATGGAGAATACCTCCTACCTATTATCTTATATCAAACATCATGACTAATTAAATAAATAAAGCATTTCACGTAAATTGACAAATCTTTACATAAACTCTTTTTTTACTTATTTATTATTCCTTTATTTTAAACTAAAAATGATTAGTTTTACATGTAGTTTATAAAGCAACTAAATTTTATTTCATTTAGAAATACTTAACGAGACTCTAAATATTCTTTAAAGCTAGAGAATCTTTTTATCTTTTAGTATATTCATATTTTAAATTAATAAAGCACATTTTAAGGGAATGAGGATATATTCCCCTTTCCTTTATTTAAAGAACCATTGAATCAAGGGATTCACATCGAATTTCCCCAAGTAATAAAACAAAACTTCTGTTGTTTCAAGCCAAGAAGTGTCTAAAACATACCAATGAGTTTTCAACAGAATTCTGACATTGATATATCACTTGCAACAAGAGAAATATGAATATATTATTTGCAATAATGTTATTTATCATGAATGGAAAATTATAGCTTGAAGAAGAGCAATTCAAATTGTGGCATTGAAATTTACTTGCATAAATACCAATTTGGGATGACTTTATATAGACTAAAACAAACATAAAAATTCCTTAAAATAAAAAAAAGAAAGCATGTTGATTCATTACAAAAATCAGAACTACAACACCTAAATCTTGCAGCCAAAGAGAAAGGATGATTTTAAAGCATTAAAACAACAATAAAGTGTTGTGAGAGTACTGCTAAAACAGTAACTAGTTACCACTAAGAACTATTAATAGATTCCTAAAAAAAAATACCAACAATTGGAAAAAACATTTTAGATCAACAACATATCTGAGCCAAAATGTTGCTGCATGTAAGGTGTATCATGAAATTTCAGCAATGTTTTTATTTATTTTTAAAACCTCATTTTATTTCACAAATTATGGCTACCTATAACTGACATGCATGATTACTTGTAGAATCATTTAGACACTCCAAGCATCACTTATCCAACAATTAATTAATTTTTTTTTTTTTTAATTTTATTTTATTAGCCTAAAATCATTTGTACACACTAAGCCTCTTCAATTTGCTGCAGCCTTGAGGAAATCCTTGCACAATAAGGAGAATGGAAGAGCCATCAAGTTATGCCAATCATATCAAAATATAGATTGAGATTCCATTCACATCAAGTTATTGAGTTCATTTGATGATTTGTATTCCATTGACATTGGATTCAACAAAGCTATGGACATAAAATAATAAATGTTCGCTCTTTTATGGCTTAGAACGTTCATTCTATTGACTCTTTGCCTACATGACTAGCAAAATACATTAATAATAATAATTAATAATAATAATAAAAGAGAACAGGAAGATAAATCACCAAAGTAATAAACAATTTATATCTTGTTTTCCTAAAACCATGGATAACTGAATTCTATTTTAGTTTTCTCAGACTGTTGTATCTATAATAATTAGAGAGTAATTGCTCTTATCTATTCTCAGAACTCCCAAATTTATAAAGTTATGAGTTACTTTATTCAAATATTGTTCTCTATAGGTATATTTTTATCTGTTCATATATGGTGTTTCAATACAAATTGATAATAATTTATAACTACAATTTTTCCTAATTAATTGCTTCCAATGCACAATAGTATCTTTTGAAGGAAATGGCAGAGAAACTTACACAGAAAAAATTAAATTTTTAATATTATATTCTAACATAGAACCTCCATTTACATTCTTTGCTGCTTCAGAGCAATTTTTATATTAAACTTCTATCTTATCAAAAATACAACCATACCAGTAATATAGGCTTACAACCAACACCCAAAAATTAATACAGAAGTAAATGCCTTAAACATGCCAGCATATACATGTCCTAAACATAGTCAAATCGGATTAAATATTCGTCCTATTCATATTTAAGGCAGTCCAAATGAATGACAAAAAACATCCTTCAACTGCCAATGCAGAGCCCACAAACAACTGCTGAGGAAAGTCAACAAAAGTCAGCCACCGTGCTATCGCTACGGATTTTGGAGAGACCGCAATGACTGCGGTAACCACCTAGAGGGCCAACAGACGGTCCACCGCAGTACCGTGGCGGTTAAGAAAGAGACCATGGTGGCCGCGGTGACCAACAGAAGATGCTATCCCGCATTACCATGGTGAGGGTGGAAGCTAGTCACGGTGTGGCGGTTGACGCTTTGGCAGTTAGCTAATGGTCCACCGCAGTATTGCCGACAGTTAGCAAACGGATCATGGTAAAGCGGTAATGGTTTGAACGAATAGAGAGAAGAACAAAGTCTATCACCACGGTACCACATGCGGTCAGGAGAGTAACCAAGGTAGAGTGGTAATGGCTGCCTGGCAGTTAACCGCATTGCCACAGGCAACATGCAGTTAGACCACGGTAAAGCGGTAGACTGTGGAGTGCTTGACCGTGAAGCCGCGAACATGAGAGATAGTGGGCATGGTAGCCTGGTAGACAATGCTGAATTGTGAGAAGTTGAAACTGAGGGCACGGGGCCGCGGTAAGGGTAGGAAATGGAGGTGGGAGTGGATTGAAACTCCAACACTCCCCCTTGAACAAAACTTCCGCCATTCGTGACACCCAGTCTTGTTCTTTGAAAAAAAATGAGTTTGTGCCTAATACTTTCATGAAGATATCCACTTGTTGCTCCTCTGATCTGCAGAACTCCAAAACAATTTTTCCATTGCTGATCAGCTCTTGGATGTAGTGAAAATGCGTATCAATGTGCTTGTTGCATTTATGGAATACAGGGTTCTTCGACAGAGCTATGGATGAATAATTATCATAGAAAATCTTTGTTGCCTCTGTCTACTCATTCTGAATTTCCTGCAGTATTCGTCTCATCCACACTACCTGGCAAGATGCACTTATGGCTGCAACATACTCAGCTTCAGCTGATGACAGTGTAACGATAGGCTATTTCTTTGAAGCCCATGCAACTACTCCACTGCCAAAATGAAAGACATAGCCAAATGTGCTTTTCCTATCATCAACACTTCTAGCACAATCACTATTAGTAAAACCTGTTAGTTTGAATTCATCAATTTTTGAATACTGAATTCCATAATTCTTCATTCCATTGATGTATCTTAGAATTCTCTTTCTAGCCATCCAATGTGATTCTTTTGGTGCTTCCATGAATCTGGAGATTAAACTGACTGTATACATGATGTTAGGCCTTGTGGCTATTAAATACATTAAACTCCCTACTAGTTGTTTGTACAAAGTTGGGTTAACATCTGAGCCTTTGTCGTCCTTGCTCAATTTCAGACCAGTCACCATTGGAGTAGGTGTTGACTTATAATTCAACATATTAAATCTCTTTAAAACATCATTAGCATATTTAGACTGTGAAATAAAAATTCCATCTTTATTTTGTGTTACCTCAATGCCTAGAAAATACTTCATCAGATCTAAGTCTGTCATCTCAAACTCTTTCATCATTTATGTTTTGAACAAATCAACTGATAGATTCCCATTCAGAATTAAATCATCAACATACAGGCATATGATCGGGATTTTACCTTCATCATTCACTTTAGTATACAGTGTTGGTTCACTGTCACATCTAGTAAATCCATTCTTTGTGAAATAACTATCTATTCTCCTATACCAAGCTCTTGGAGCTTGTTTCAGAACATACAATGCCTTCTTCAGTTTGTAAAATTTATCTTCATGTCCTGAAATCTCATATCCAAGTGGTTGTTCAATGTACACTTCCTCTTCAAGATAGCCATTGAGGAATGCTGACTTCACATCCATTTGGTGAACTAACCAACAATTATGTGCTGCTAAAAACAATAACATTCTGACTATGTCAAGGCATGCAAGTGGTGCAAAAGTTTCATTGTAATCTATTCCAGGTTGTTGTGCATACCCTTTTACCACCAGTCTTTCTTTGTGCTTCTACACTTCTCCATTTGCATTCAATTTTGTTTTATAAATCCATTTAACACCTATACATCTTTGTCTTTTGGAAGACTTTGCAATTCTCATGTCTGATTGTTTTCAATTGAATCTATCTCATCATCCATTTCTTTTATCCACTTTTCTTCCTTGATTAAATCTTCATAATGAATCGGATCTTCATCTTGTGAATAAAAGGCAAAAAGTGTAAATTACTGAGAATTGTTCTCACCTTCATTTTGATTATAAATATCACTCACGCTTCTGATTTTTTGTCTTCTCATGCTTGCTAAAGTTGGATTTGATAAATCACTTGAATCTGCAGAATGTGGACTTGAAGGTCCTACACCATAAGTTCTTCCTGTGATTGGCGTCTATAGTCCTCTTGTTGCTGCTCTTGTATTACTTGCTGGTGTCAGTTGTTGACCACTTTCTTGAGGTTGAATAGGGACAATAGGTACATTAGCTGGAACTGTAATTTCATTCTCATCTTGAGGGATATTGACTGTAACATTAACAGTGCTCTTTTTACTTCCATCCCATGCTTCATCTTCAACAAATTGGACATCCATGTTGATTATAACTTTCTTGGTTGATGGATTAAACAGTTTGTATGCCTTGGATTTTTCACTATATCCAACAAAAATGCATTTCTCTCCTTTGTTGTCAAGTTTTCTTTTCAATTGATTAGTTACATGTGCATATGAAACACATCCAAAAACTCTCATGTGAGATACACTATGATTTTTACCTGTCCATGCTTCTTCAAGGATAATATTCATCACACTTTTTGTTGGGAATCTATTCATGATATATGCTGCACAAGATATAGCTTCAGCCCAAAATTCATTTGTTAATTGCTTTGCTTTTAACACACTTCTAGCCATCTCCATTATGGTTCTATTTTTTCTTTTTTCTACACCATTCTACTGAGGTGTGTATTGCATGCTCTTTGCAGAAATTTAAGAACTCTCTTGATATGTATTCACATCCTCTATATGTTCTCAGCACTTTAATGAAACAACCACTCTATTTTTCAGCTAAAGATTTGAACTGACAAAAGAAATTAAACACCTCACTTTTCTGTTTCAGAAAATAGACCCATGTCTTCCTTGAATAATCATCTATGAAAGTCAGAAAATAGAAACTACAATCTATTGAAGGTGTTTGCACTGGACCACATAAGTTTGAATGAACAATTTCTAATGGGGATTTTGCTCTTGTGGATTTCCCTGATGGGAATGATTCTCTATGTTGCTTTCCATGTATGCAACCTTCACAAACTCTCTCGGGATTTTGAATTAATGGAATTCCCTTTACCATGTTCTTCCTATGAAACAAACTCAAACCTCCAAAATTTAAATGAGCGAATCTTAAGTGCCATAGCTAGTTTTCATCCTTTACTTCTTCCTGAAAGACAGTTTGTATAACAGTTGATACATCTTGTGCTTGTGCAAAGTTTGTGCTCAAAGCTGGCTGAATTCTCAAAGGAAACATTCTATTGTTTGTCATATGAATTTTTGCAGTCAACTAACCACTCAAGGGTATTTGTCTAAAATAGTGCACAACCCATTCTTGAAGGTCACTCTTAAACCATTTTGAATTAACTGTCCTACACTCATCAAGTTGTGTTTAAGACTAGGGACAAAATAAAAATCAGAAATATATTTTTTCTCCCCCTTCTTGGTTACAATATTAACATTCCCTTTTCCTTTAACTAACACTTTGTTGTCATTACCCAAGGTGACATCTGACTTAATATTCGAGCATCTGAACTTGTGAACAACTCTAAATTCCCTATCATATCATTACTACAGCTTGAGTCTAAAAACCAAACTTCTTTCTCACTAGCTTGAGCTACATTACAGGCTATAAACATTGTGCTCTTATCAGGTCTATTGTCTTGACTCTCTCTAGAAAAGTTTGCATTTTTCCTACTCATCTCATACTGCATCTTTCTACACTCATTCATATAATGGCCAAACTTTTTACAGTAATGGCATTGGACCTGAGATTTATCATACCTTTGTCCTTGAGGAAAATTTTGAGATGGGTTTTGGCTTCTGCCTCTTCCACTTGAACTTGACTAGTTATTTCTTCCACCTTTGTTGAAGCCTCTTCCTCTTGCTCTGAAATTCGTTCTACCTCTGCTTCTTCCTTGGTTAATTGAAGCTTGTGACTTGAATGCAGGCTCCAATGAAATGTTTTCTATTCTGCTGAGTTTGTGCTCATGAGAAATTAGTGAAGCATATAGCTCATCAACTGAATACTGTGTGAGATCCTTTGTCTCTTCTATTGTGACTGCAATTGACTCAAATCTTGTGGGTAAGCTTCTTAAAATATTTTCTATAACTTTGAAATCTTCTAGTGTCTGTCCATGTGTTCTCATGTAGTTTACCAGTCCCATTATTTGAGTAAAATATGAATCTATAGACTCATTTTCTTTCATATACAGAGTCCCAAACTCTCTTCTCAATATTTGCAACTTTGTAGTTTTGACTTTGTCCATTCTTTGATATGCAATTTGTAAAATGTCCCATGCTTGCTTGGACTTGGTAGTGGCTGAAATTCTGGGAAAAATACTTTCATGTACACCTTGTAGAATGAAGAAGTGTGCCTTTGAATCTTTCTTCTTGTTATCCTTCAACAAATATTTCTCTGCTTGTGTTAGAGCATTATATGTTGTTGCATCTGTAGGTTCTGGAAACCCATTTTCTACAAACTCCCATAAATCTTGTGAACATAACAATGCTCTCATTGTTATAGACCAATAGTCATAATTCTTTCCATTCAGCTGTGGAATTTGGGGATTACTCAAGCTTGTGCTTGCTGCCATGATTTACAGACTCTCTATTAAATTACCTTAGGCTCTGATACCACGTGAAGGAAATGGCAGAGAAACTTACACAAAAATAATTAAATTTTTAATATTATATTCTAACACAAAACAACCATTAACATTCTTTGTTGCTTCAGAGCAATTTTTATATTAAACTTCTATCTTATAAAAAATACAACCAGGCCAGTATATAGGCTTACGACCAACACCCAAAAATTAATACAAAAGTAAATGCCTTAAACATGCCCGCATATACACATCCTAAACATAGTCAAATCATATTAAATATTTGTCCTAGTCATATTTAAGACAGTCTGAACGGATGATAAAAAACATCCTTTAACTACCAACACAGAGCCCACAAACTACCACCAAGGAAAGTTAATAGAAGTCAACCACCACGCTACGACTATGGATTTTGGAGAGACTGCGATAACCACCCAGAGGGCCAATAGACGGTCCACCGCAGTACTATGGCGGTTAAGAAAGAGACTGCGGTGGCTGCGGTGACCAACAAAAGATGCTATCCCGCATTACCGCTGTGAGGGTGGAAGTCGGTCACAGTGTGGCTATTGGCGCTCTGGCAGTTAGCTAACGGTCCACCACAGTACCGTCGACAGTTAGCAAAGGGACTGTGGTAAAGCGGTAACAGTTTGAATGAATGGAGAGAAGAGCAAAGACAGTCAGCGCGATACTACACGCTGTCAGGAGAGTAACTACAATAGAGCGATAATAGCTACCTGGTGGTTAGACCACGGTAAAGCGGTAGATTGTGGAGTGCTTGACCATGAAGCCGGGAACATGAGAGATAGTGGGTGTGGTAGCCCGGTAGATGATGCTGAACCATGAGCAGTTGAAACTGAGGGAATGGGGCGTGGTAAGGGCAGGAAACAGAGGCAGAAGTGGAGTGAAACTCCAACATCTTTGAATGATAAGCACAAATTGGATTTGGTGAAAAGGCTTTAGTAACACTCAAGCAAATGTGATTGGTAGGCATAAAGTTGGATTCCACAACTTTTTCTAGCACCCTCTTGCTGCCTGAAATAAAAAGAGAGCTTGGAAATGGGTATGCACATCCATCAAAGATAACATAAGGTAGATTTATGTCAAATGTTAAATTTGGAAATGCTCTAGTAGAAATGTATCCAAAATGTGGAGGCACGAGAAGGCATGTGAACTTTTGATAGAATTGCCTCAAAGAAATGTGAGTTCATGAAATGCTGTGACTGCAAAATACGTTCAAATGGGTTTCTCAAAAATAAAAGTCCATAGAAACTTTTAAGCAAATGCAATAAGTAGCTATAAAGCCCAACTCCTCAACTATACAAGAATCCCTCATGCCCATGCCAAAAGGGGAGTTTTAAATAGGTCATGGACATATTCAAGTAAAAGCAAAAGATATACATTATATAATTATTATGCTAATATCTACTTAACTACATAGGGTAAAGGATGTCATAATTGTTAAAACATAAATGTACTGATTATTGGATTCTTGGGGGTAATTTTTTCATTTTAATAAACATACCCTATGCCATAATTGTTAAAACCTAAATGTCTTTATTATTAGGATCTTGGGCATAATTTTCTATTTATTAATAAATATGCTCTATAATTTGGATGAAACCCTATTTTTTTTAGGCTGCAACTCACTAATTTGGAGAATCGAAAGGTCAATACCAGCAAGAAAGAGTTTGGAGGAGCCGAAACCAAAAATGACAAGAAGACAAAATATGGATGCATGGACAAGGTGTGTGAACTGTTTAACAAAATGCCTCGTAGAAATGTGATCTCATGGAATGTAAGATAGCAGATTATACAAAAAAAAATGGGTTTGTTGCAGAGGCTTTTGAGACTAACAAGAAATTACAACCCTCCATAAATTTGAAGACTGAAAGAAACTCAACTATTCTTCTTATTTACTTATTATTTAATTAACAAACTCAACTATTCTTTTTATTTATTCATTATTTAATTAACAATTTTAGATTCAAATAACTAAAGAGTAATCACTGTCAGAATAAATATATCCATCTTTATAAATTTATTCGCATGCATTTCAGTATCACTTTCGTTAACTGAACCAAACCCAATTCCATAAAAACAATTTGATGCTAAAAATGTAAACATACCTGCAATGTCTACCCACAACATTAATGATTGCATAACACAATTTGTGCAGAACCTCAAGGTAAGTCGATTTTCCATGTTCTTAGTGAACTCTCTATGCAACTGAAGTTTGTAGGCATAACATCAAATTCCATAATCTTTGCCAGCCTCCATTATGCCTGCGCCAAAACGGGAGGTTCCCCCAAAAACAAGGTATGGACATTGACCAAAGTATTTTTTTTTTTTTTTGCAAGATATTTGTCAGATGTTGTAGATATGTACACGAAAATGGGGAAGCATGCAAAGGGCACATGATCTATTTGACAAAATGCCTCCCAGAAGATGTGTCTCATGGAGTGCAATCTTCCCAGATATGCAGGAAAAAAGTGGATGCATAGACTAGAATATGGTCAATTTAACAGAATGTTTTCAAAGAAACGTGGTAACATCGCAGCATAATCCCCGCAACTATATGCGAAGATGACTCAATTATAACATGCCTCGAGAAACACATAATAATATATTGTAACGCATTATAATCATTTTATGATGGAAACTCTTCACATATGATATCACATCTCTATTATCAAATTGATTCACAATTTTTATTTATTTATAATGAAATTTTGATGACACATGATCTAATTATGCCTAATTATGAATCCTATACGATATTTGACATATACATTTATTGTTTGATCACTTTAAGATATTGCATTAATATAGTTTTCTTTTAAAGATATTACATTTTATTTGCAAGTGTACATATATCACTTAGAAAAATAAAACACTCCTCAACATTATGGTTACTGTGTAGAAGGCTTTTCTTTAATTTATTACAACACATATAAGCCCATTAACAACTCAAGCTTCAAAATGAACTTCAGTAAATCCTTCCACTTAGGATATATATATATATATATATATATATATATTGTGTAATTCAAAATAATCCTTATATTAGGATTATTATCAAACTCTAACCATGTTTGCATATTTCATTTCATGATTGGGAGGATATATTTTACACTAAGAATATGATGGATTTAATTTCTATAAGATTTGGATCACAACAAAGGCATACTTCACTTCCAAATTCGTTATTGGGCTTAATAGAATAACCCCTAGTTTCATTGTTTAAGGTTTGTCGCAACTTTACAAAAATTACAACACCAAAGAACACATATCTAGTTTCACTAGACTTGAGAGAGATTATCTTATGAATAAATTCATTTATTGTGAATCCATCTATTATATTCATTATAAAATTTACTTTATACACATTTGGTCAACTACATGTTTCATTAGGTATTGATTTTTACACCTTGCTGCTAACTAAGATCACTCCTAATGCTAGAAGTTACTATATTAACATTGTTCAAGATCATTGGAAGACAATAAAGATGAGAAAGTGAAGATAGTTCCATTTTGGAGCTTGGTTTTTTTATTAGCACATGAACTTAGACATGGAACTATAGATATAAAATATCTAAAATTAATAGAATATAATTCATAATTTTGATCCGCAATGATAAACACACCCTAAATGTTCATTTAAAGAGAAATAGTATTTAAAAACCTATCTCTTCCTCTATATAATACACAAAAAAATTTAGGTAGATGAACAAGCCAAATATGACCATCACTAAAAACTTTTGCAACTATTGAATAGGAGATCAGGGCCTTACAATATGCTAGCCATCTTTGACAAAATATGTCAAGCCAAAGCCCAATTTCATCACTAGTGTTGATTTATGTGGCAAAGACCTTCATTCTTCATAGATACATGTTTTTTATCATCTACATTGTGCAAATTTGTTAGAATTTTTTAATGCAAGCTAGTATCACAAAGCCTTAAAGCTGTAGGACAATGATTGTGAAGAAAATTTAAGAAATGATCCACACAAGGATTACATAGTTGGCTCTGTGTATAATGACAATTAAGGAAAGCATGTATTGTGCGGAATATGCAATTATGAAGTTTGTAATTGAAAAATTCATATTGAGAACAATGTGCATAGTGTAGAGCTCCATCAATTCATGTCAGAGGTGCATTCACACTTGATTTCTAGGTTTCTACTACAACTGGCTCTTGTAATAGTTTTTTGTCATTTAACATGGTTCTTTAAAACCATATTGGTAGATTACATGTGAAAGGATAAAAGATATAAATTATATTGGCACTACTTAGTATAATAATTATAAAAAAATAATATGTGAAGCTTGAAATATTGAATACGTACAAAGAAGTGTTGAAGAGGCAATTACTCACTATGGTAAATAGCAATGCAAGATTTCTAGCTTTAGCATTTGGTCAACTATTGTGGACTAGGAAGCCTGCAACACAACAATTTTTTTTTAATAACAATTCATCTGGCTAAAAAGAAACTTCTTTTGAGGCTTTTAAGCAAAGTAGTAGGTATTTGAAAACAAGAAAAAAAGAAATGAGCATAATTCTGTATCACTCACATTGATAAAAAAGAATGCAAAATCTGGCATAATACCATTGAATTGGAAATCCTACGTAGTCTAGAATCTACCCAAAATAAAACTATATTAGTTGAGCAATAGCAAATGAATTTAGAAAAATCAAGATAACTACGTGTAAGAAAATAAATCGATCAATTTTGGTAGTAATCTTGTTATACTTTTCAACTCCAATTATGGTTTGAGGTTAGAAACTTATATGCATACACATAGACATATGCATGTAAACATATACATAAACATGTACATACATATACATATATGTATATATGAAATTGTAATTTTGGGACTTCTAAGAAAACTGTGCACTATCAATTTGTAAATAGCGAAAACTTTTCCAACTAAAAAGGTATTATGCCTATGGGCTTTGGGAAGGGAAACTGCAAAATGTAGTATGCAAGAAAATGATGTGCTCTCGAGTCTCAATGAGCATCAATTTTGCAATGCCCAAGGAAATCAGATTGTCTCACAATATAAGTAGCAATAGTGGTTCACGGTCCATGGAAACTATGCTCTCCCAAATTCTTGCACTAAGATTGTGTTAACAAAGTTATAGTTTTCCTTGATACACTTAAAAATATAGGCATATCTTTCAAATACAGGGTTTGGTGATTGAATATTAGTAGCTCGAATAGAGTAGAAATGATCACCATCAATGCATAGATAATCACACCATCTTTCTATTTTTTTATTTTATTGCATATGATAATTTTGGTGAAATAGGGTCTTTTACAAACGATTGGAAGAAAATGATCAAGTGCTTTTATGTATAAATTCAAATGAAAGTGAAATATGAAAATACTAAGTAAAATGTCTCTGTCAAAAAGTAGTGTAATAATATAGAAGCACAACATAACAATAGTGGGTAAAGCACAAAGCAAGACAAGTGAAAAGTGGAAAGAGAATATAGTTGCAAAGAATAGCATGAGAAAACAAGTTTGATACATGACTATTTAACTTTAATCTAGTACATTTTTTATATTTAACCAAAATAATTCTCTTGCAAGAAGAATAGGATGTGAAAATATAGAATACAAGCAAAGTAGAGATTGAACTTACAAATGTACACCATAGTTCAATAAACTGAGCATGAGCAAATATATCAATCAATTTTGGTACCAATATTGCTATACTTTGCAACTCCATGTATGGTTCTAGCATTTATACATATATGTATACACAAAATCATATGCATATATATACATACAAAGGTATATATATACACATACATATGTATATATATACATATATTTATTAATACAATTGCAATCTTGCAACTTCTAAGCAAATTCTGCACTATCAATTTGTAAATAGCAAAAACTTTTCCAAACAAAAAGGTATTATGATTTTTCTATTTGGTCCAAAAAACCAATGCACATTGTGCAACATAGAAGAACAAAATAATACTATGCCATGTCTATGTGCTATGGGAAGGGGCACTGCAAAATTCATTATGCAAGAAAACTTTGGGCTCTTAAGGCCAATTTCTATAGTCTCTACTTTCCGACCATGAACACCATCCTACCAAAAGTTTCTTCTTTATTTTATTTCATTCTAGTAGTGAAATAGGGCTGATTACAAACATTTGCAAACAAGAAACCAAGTCCTTTTATATATAAATTCAAGTATAAGTGAGATATTCATTCAAATATGCAATTACCAACTTGACAAAATAACTTTCTTGAATGACATTGTAACAATATAGAGGTAGAAAATAAAAATAATCAAATGCTTGCACAAAATAGCACAAGGAAACAGGCTTCATGCATGATTATAATTCTAATTTGGTAGATCTTCTATACTAAACCAGAATAATTTTCTTACAAGAAGAATAGGCCATGATTATATAAAGTGGGGATAATAAAGAGACTAAACTTACAAGTTTGGGCCATAGCTTGTTTTAATCTTGATCCCCTATCCTCCCACACACATAGAAAATGGTCTAAATTATAATTGCCACATGAAAACAACAAAGCACTTATCAATCTTAATAATAAATAAGAAATCTCTATAACAATGTATTCCAATTTCCAATGCTCAACATTAGCATTAGTTTTAGACAAGGCATATGAAATACTATGAAAAATTCCACCTATCCATAGAGACATGTGCAATGAAAACAGGTGTAAACTAAAAATAATTGGTAATGCATAAGCCTATCATAATTAGGTATGCAACATTGATTATTTTTTATAATTTTCTCATTGGCTGCTCGTATTTTCCTCATGGTTTTGTCAATTTCTAATTTGTTTTTTAATAATAATTATTGTAGGAAGGTTTACTATTGGAAATATTTCAAGTTTTTCTTGGTGTACTCATGTCTTTGCATGCACTCTTTCTAGGGACACATGGTGTTTTAAGAAGTATGTTTGCATTTACTATTTGTGACTTCTCATTCATTGTGAGTAGACTGAAGTGCAATTGTCTGTAGTGGCTTGTGGTGTTAATTTTTAAGTCTGTTGAGCAAGCTATTATTTGAAAATTGTTTTTACATTTGCTCAAATCCATGGTAAATTAGACATATCTTGAATAGATAGGCATTCTTCAATGTCTATCACTATTTCATGAATACACAATAATTTTGGATTAGGAAAATACAAAAGAGCACCAAAATATCAAAAGCCAATGACGAAATTGTTAGAACAAAGATTAATCCATAATAATATTGATTGATAGGGAACAACATAGATTAAACCATTGAAAAAATATAGGAAATGATTGAGAGAATGAAACCTGAACCTATTTAGAGGGTTTATGTCTATTGTATTGGATGCGGAAAGCAAACCATTTGTAAGTTCCTATATCTTTTACAATGTCATTTTATAGTTTTTTACATGTTTGCATTTTATGGGTTAATGTCTATTGTTTGTTGATCTCTGCATCTTGTGCGTTAATCTCAATTCTTCCCTATCATTGAATTCTTTTATGGATTAGTCTATGTTCTTAACTAGAAGACTTAACACCATAATCCATTAATGTCATCTACTCTATTGGCCATTGTAAAGACATTTATTAAATCAAAATGAAAATTAGCTCTAAGTAATTGGGAAATGTTTGGACATAAAATCATAAAATTTGGGTCTATTGAAAGATTTTACATCTATTGTATGTGGAGTGAAAGACAAGGCATTTTTACGTTTGTATGTCTTTTACAATGTCATTCAATAGTTTTTTTTGCATTCTTCCATTTTATGAGTTAATGTTTATCGTTTGTTGTTGTTTTCATTTGATGTGTTAATGTCCATTGTTTGATATCCTTGACTATTTTCATGGGCTAGTGTCTATTGTTGGGTTAAAGACTTAACTTCGTAATTCATTAATGTCGATTTCTCTGCTAACAATGTCTAAGTATTAGGCTTGGGTTAGTAAAAAATATCTCTATATAAAATTAGTTCAGTAATTGACAATGTTTTATTTATATCACAAATATTCTATAGCTTATTAATGTTATTGGATAGAGTCATGTCCTGGCACCGAGTATTCCTCTCAATCTGTGCTATTTTGATAATGCCTTTTAGTATTTCCTAGTCACTAATTTTCACATATTGTCGGTGGATTGAAATGCAATTGACACTAATGGATCTTGTCATTAGGTTTTAAGACTATTGAGCAAAGGATTATTTGCATCATCTAATCATTTCCAAAATCTATAAAGAAAATAGGCATTTGTAATTTTGTATATCCTTTACACTATCTTTTTTGCATTGTCTAATCATTTGCTCAGATTGTTTGATGAGACTGAAACCTGTTTCTCTTGAGTCTGAAGCTTTCCTATTTAAAAACATCACACTCTAATCCTTAAATGTTGAGCTCTCTATTGTCCCTCATTCACAATGCAAACAATCTATTCTATGGTACACATGCATGCCAACTGTAGTTCAACCTAGTAAATGAAAATTAGGTCTAGCCAAATGCGAAAGTTGTCACTGTAAAATCTCTAATATTTCATCAATATGCAATTTTCTCTTGTTGGGGACACAAAGTACTTATTTCAAACTATTTTTGTAATATTCTATATGGTTTCTTCATTCAATTCATTAGAAATGGAACTAATATTTTCTCTACATGCATGCATGTGAGTTGCATTTCAAATTATTAAATGAAAATGAGATTTAGATCCAAATAAGAGAAAAGTGTATCAATATAAGATCATTTCATCAACTCGTAATGTTTTTGTCTATTGTTTTTTGGTTTTTGTATTTTATGGCCAAATGTCTATTCTTTGTTGTTTTTGACTGCTTTTATGGGTTAGTTTATGTTGTTCAGTTAAATACTTAACACCATAATTCATTAATGTTGATTTCTCTGCTAGCCATGATTGAGAATGGAATTTGGTGTTTCATTGCACCGATGCATGCCAGCTACACTTCAATCAATTAGATGAAAATGAGAGTTTTTCTTATTAGAAATATAGTACTGTGCTTGTATGAGTCAAGGGATTTTCTTAGAGATATTAAGCCATGAAAGCAATCAACAGTAGCAAAGAACAAAAATTTTAAATATAAAAAAAGAAGGTGTTTAGACTGAAGTGAAACTATCAATAGTGGGTTATGGTGTGAATTTTTAAGTCTGTCTATTACTTTTTCATGAATAGACAATTAATTTGGATTGGACAAATATAAAACCATGACCAAGATGCCAAAAGTCAATGAGGAAATTGCAAAAACATATATATACAATATATATATATATATATATATATATATATATATATATATATATTTGTATATGTACATATGTATACGTGTGTATGCATATATATATGTGTGTGTATGCATATATATTTACATATGTATGTACATATATCTATATGTACGTATATATATGTATATATATGTATGTATATGTGTTTTGCATTTTGCATTTACCTAGGTCTGATTTTCATTTATCATGAATAGATTCAAGTGTAGTTGGCATTAATGGATTATGGTATTGAGTTTTGAGACTCTCAAGCAAAGGACTATTTGTGTTGTTTAGTACACACACACACACACACACAGATATATATATATATGTATATGTATATGTATATATGAGTATATATACATACACACACACACACACACATATGTGTGTGTATGCATACATATTTATTTGCTCAGATTGTTTGATGGGAGTGAAGTCATTGTGGATATTTGTGTTGGGTAAGTTGCATTGTTGGTAGTAGTTGACATGTCTAATTGGAAATTGGAATGCATGTAGTGCCTCTCCACTTGGGTCCTTGGATCGATTGGGTAAGAGTATATTTGTGTTGGTTTGTTGATTAATTTTAAATGTTGTCTAATCATTTAATATAATTGTCATTTTTGAATGTCGTTTAATTAAGTAAATTCAATTTAATGATGCTTATTATTGTTGAGGTTAATTTAATTAACGTATTAAATTTAGTTAGTAAGTGATTATGTGCCAATAAGTATTTAATTAAATATTAAATTAATTGGTAAATTGAAATGCTTTGTAGATTTAAACGTATAATATATTATCATTTTGTTGATGAATAATAAGGTGGAATAAAATTTTAAATATTGTTGAATTTTAAATTGATGCATAGATAATATGGTTCATTTAAATTATTATTTTTAAATTATTCGAAATGAAAATTATTAATCAAGGAAAGTTTTGCATGCAAAGCCATGCACGGCCTCAAACTATTGTTGAATTGGAAACTTTATATTCGTTGTGAGATTTTTAATTGATCTTAGTTCTAAAACAAACAACGGGGGAAACATGTTATTTGTTGGATTGATTTTTGTTTTTCGAATAAAGATTTTTTGTCTGCAAGAAGTCATCTGTAGAATAGTTGCATTCTGTGGTTTTGGTTAAGGCATTGTAGAAGTGGATTATTGCAGACGTAAAGGTTAGATTCTGGCAGCGAACTCCGTTTCAGACGCTAAGGAACCCAAGTTGGCTTCGTCTTTGATCTTTGTTTCATTATCCGATCAATGCATTCTAGATTTGTTCTCTCTCTTGTTTGTTGAAAATGAATGCTGTCTATTTGGTATTGTCTGATAATGTAATATCCATCTATTTTATTTTTGTATGAAGAAGCAATCTAAATAGAATTTTTCTTCAAAGTTTCTTAAGTTTTCTTTTAGAGTTCACAGCGCGCCTTCTCCTGTGTCGCTAGCTTTTGGAATTCCTTTATCTTCTTCACCTGTATTATAAAGATTCTTCTTGAGGCATTATTCATTATAGCCGCTATACTTCCATAATCTACATAAATCTTATGATTAGATCAAGTCTCCACATCTCTCTAATGTCTCTAACTGTAGCCTCGTTGAATGATCGAGTTTGCAAGAATGCATACATCAGGTGTTTTTCTTTTGGGTTTAACATTTATGGTTGTTTTACTCAGTTTAAAGTATTGATCCATCAATAAATATAAGTCTTAGCAACATTTATTTATATTCTTCGGTTTAATACTAGATTAAAAGCTATCAAGGCGTGTTGTTAAACCACTTTGCAACCTGGCTCATCTAATAATCTAGTATATCTGTAATGCAATAAGGGATACTATTGTGCAAGTTATGTGTAACCCTAATTCTTTAAACCCATGTGACCGCGTGCACCTTGAACCCAAGCAATCTTACCATGTTAGGACGTGTTTCAGTGTGCTTCATTAATTCAAAGATTTTGAGAGCTTCCTTGCAAAATCTATTTTGTGAATAATATTCTGCAAAGATCTTGGTTTAAGATTTCATTCCTCCTCAGGCTACGCACATGCTTGTTTGAATTTTCTTGTGATTGTATCTTTTGACGTATTGCGCTGGGTAGATTACACACCTTTTTCGCCCTCTATCAAACATTTTATCTTCCTTGTGACTATTTTTCCTTCTTGGTTTTTGCTTTGTTTAAATTTGGTCAAGATTTAGAAACATGCCCTCTTACGCATGCGTTGAAAACAAACACTTCTTTCAAAAGACTTATACTGGGTGAAGCCTTCCGTTCTAATTTCCTAATGCTAGACTTTGAACCTGCACCACACGTTTGGAGATTCCTGTCACTTTTAAGAATTTGAAGGCTGCACTGGGGGTCGATATTAATATCTACTCCTTTGTGATTATTGCATCACAAGATATATGCAAATTTCCTTTCTCAAAACTTTCTTAAGCCTTCTTTGCCGCCCTCGCTGGGTATAATGGCCTTCAGCTTTTAAGCTTCCATAGTTCACGGGGGAGACCCCAATCCTCTTCCCTTAGAAACTGTACCCCACTCTTGGTTCAACCCTTTCTAACCTTCCTGACCACGACCTGCTATTTGGATGTATGTGGGGATTTATTATATATATTTATTTGTTGGTATATATATATATACATCTCTATATGTTTGGTTTGTTTTTGCTTTACTTTGAAATGCCTCTTTGTCTTGTACAAATCAGCTGGATGTAGACAGCCGCTGATAATTGTATTCTTTTAATTAAATTCATTTTTGGATATAAATATTTACATAGGTATGTATGCCAATATATATATATATAAACACTATATAGAATTGTTTAATAAATGTCTGGATACTTACGTGAGTGTATAAATATGTATTGATTAACAGATATATGTATGAATATGCAGATATATGTATGAATATGCAGATATATGTATATATGTATATATGTAATCATGCAAGTTCAATCACATTTTGGGTATTTATTTGATTTATCATATGTAGATACAATCCATACAAATATGTTTTATTTTAGGATGTGACAAAAGATTAATGCAAATTTATATTTGGAGAATAAAACATAAATATTCTCTAAATAGTTAGTAAAGTAAAGAAATTAAATAAATTTGATAAGTAAATCATTAATAATATTTAATATTTCATATTGAGGAAAAATAATATAAGTATGAAATTGTATAGGAGCACATAGTTATAGGAATTCAATATGAAATTATCTATGTTTAGATAAGTAAAGTATGTCTCATTAATCCATCAACCCTATAGTACTTGACATTGGTGTAAATATATACTTGGGTTGTAGCTTAAATTGTGTAATTAGTTATCATGGAATAGGTTTGTATAATTATCTTGTGGATTTAGATGGTTTAAATAAAATGAATTGATATTTTATGGTTTTGGAAATCTATTACCTTTGTGTTGTTAGTGAAAGTTAAGAGATGATTGAAATTATTTTTACTATGGATATTTAATTAGTATGTAATTGTTTATTTAGTTTGTTACATTGAATGGGAATCGATATTAAAGAATATTTCATGGTGTATAATGTGAGGTTTTATATCCATAAGAGTTAGTTTAATTATTAATAAGATTTCATTAGGAGTGTGATAATAATTTTATCATGAATAAAATGTAAGAGCAATCTATTTGTGTGAAAATGTGTATGTGTTTATATATATATATATATATATGTTATAGGTTTGCATAGTTCTTTGATTATCTAGATAATATTATCTTGATCGAATAAATCAATGTGGTTGATTATTTTAAGTGTTCTCAAATTTAGTATCTTGGAAGCGTTAGTGACCTCGTAATGTTTGATTTAAAATAAAATAAAATTATTGTTTATCATCCTTTATGGCTAATATATAGAATGTATTCATGGTTCTTTTAAAGCCAGATTCTTGATAATTTTGTTTTGTGGGGGCTTTTCTTTTCTATGTTGATTGGTTTTGAGGAGATTATGTTCATTAGATTCGTGTTGAAATCCATTGGGAACCTATTTGATGTTGTTCATCTTCTCGTCTCTATGTTGAGTTCTTGGGTAGTCTTCTTAATTGTCTTCCAAAGGTGAGGGGAGTATTTATTTCTTGATGATTTCTATGTTGGCTTGATGCCACAGTATTCTTGTTAGTTGAGTATATGTGGGTGTTATCTCATTCCCTTGCAATGTTGTGTTATGGATTGTGTGCGAGTAGGTTCATGCCTCGCATTTGGTTGTACTTTTCATATCTTGGTTTAATGAGCGTTAAGGTACACCCCTATTCCTTGAGTGTGTGTTGTTGCTAGTAGGGAGTGTGGCTTCCCACGAGGGCCAGAACCCTAAGTGGTCTCTTGGGTAACTCATGTGGAAGTTGACCTAGTCAAGTCATAACCTAATAAGTAGTTAGGGGTGGGTAGAAATCACATTAATGAAAGATAATGGAAGCCTCTCTCATGGCTCAAGCACTTGTATAGGCTTGGGATGAGATGAGAAGGCCTGGAATGGAAAATCAACTACCTTGTTCCCAAGAAAGGTAAGTTGATTCCGCATGTGCAAGAATGGGGGTCGAAGATCAGTTGAGCTTGCCAGGATAACCCAGGATGGGGGTTGGTAATCTATGAAGGTCCGCATTGGGTAACCCATGTCGAACCATGTGATGACACACTACCCTTAGCGACCATGTATGTTTGCATTTTTTCCCCTTGTTGATTATTACCTCTTGAAGTAATTGTTCTTATGGTTCTTTGACTTGTTATCTTTTGGATTGTGGAGTCATGTTAACTTTGTACATTTTCTATTTTTATGTTGTGGTCCTCTTGTCATCTCCTAGCACGGGGGGTGTCCCTTCAGGTTCACATGGTCAAGTGGAATGTGCTATGCACCCATTCAGTTCCCCACCGACAATCATGATGTGCGGAGATGTACTAGTTACAGTGGTTCCCAAGCTTTCCAGTGTTGGTGACTACTTTGGTGTTATGACATATATTTCCTTCAGATGGATCTCATTATGTACTTTATTCATTTTTGTTGTATCATTCTTTAATCATTGTACTCTTCCCATTGTTATAAGGCAAGTTGAAATTAATTGTATCATTATATTTAAGATGTGTTGTATTTGTAAAAATATGCTCCACAACTGTAATATTGCACTATACATATTCGATATGTAATAAATGGTGTATATATCATTGTTATCTCAATTGATAATGTATGGATGTATGTTTATCTTTATGCTATCTTGAGTAGTGTATGTTTCTAACACTTTAATCTTGACATTTACGTTATAATGATGTTAAGTGGTTGGGAACGAACATGAGTAATGTAGCCATGTAACCCCATGGGACTAGTTAGGCATCTTTATATAGTAATAATATTATTGTATGACTATTTAGTTAATATTTATGCATAGTTGTTACTTTTAGAAAAAAAATGAAAAAAATTCTGCAATTGTTAGTTGTTTGGATGTCCTATGGAGTGTGTGTGGCAAGGCGTTACAATGCATGCTTATGTAGATTTTATTTACTATTAATATTGATAGATGCCTTGATAATAGAAGCAATAAACTATTGTTATAAGGAAATCAACATATCTAGCTAGGAAATTCAACAATCACTTCAAGTAAAGAAGATTTTATTGCTCATGATTCTAGCTACCTTTTTGAGATGCAATTTTCCAACATTTGGAGAAGTAACAAAAATGGCCATGTCAATGTCAGTAAGGAAACTATGCCCCATAGTATAATACTATAAAAGTCATAAGAAGACTAAATGAGAAAATCCGAGAAAAGACACTACATTGTCCTTTGTAGCTTTAATCTTAATGTACATACCTCACACGATCCAAGGTACATTTAAAAATGAATACATAAGACAAAATAATTAAAATCTTACTCACATCTTAGTTGAAATTTTAAGTGCTTATATCTACTTCCTGAGCAACATGCATTTCCATAGATGCAAATTCCTACACAATTTTAGTTTCTTTATCTATAGTCAGCTTCAAAACCGGTTCAAAGAAAAGGTCAGAAACATAAACTATAATGCATTACCTACAACTATTTAGAATGAAAAAAGAAATGGCATTGAAATTTACCTGAAGGATAATTTATGATGCTCATCAGCCACACAATGAGAATAATACTTAGATATTTGATCAATATATTTAATTGTCTATTTAATCTTTCTTACACATCTCTAGCCATAGTATTTGCAAATTCGTAAACTGGTTCAGAGCATACATCTACATGTTGTTGCAGTAGCATACTGATTTGTATAACAAAGCTAGGATGCCAAACAATAAACAATTGACATAGATTCGTGCAAAATCATCAACCACTGGAAAACATAGTGTGCCATGTTTCTAAATAAGAGGGTGTGGAACACTACACATGTAATCGACATCTAGTTATATACATTGTACATTTTGAACCAATTTTATCAAACAACTACTGAAACTATCTCCCATATAGTTTCTTTGTCTCAACAACCAATACTATTCAGTATTTGTTTCACACAGATATGCATAAACAATAGATTCATGCCTTCGCCTATATATACACATATATATAGATATGTGCATATATATATATATATACATAGACATATAGATATATATTTACACACAATTATATGCACACTTACATAAACATATACATGCATATATATATGTATGTATACATACATACATACATACATACATACATACATGTATGTATACTGTAACTGTTGGTGAATTTTCCAGTGCACCTAAAGGAACTTTTAAGGAATAGCCAACTCCTATGTTCAAAACTCCTAAAAATGACTGTCCAATGAACAAGATCTAGTCAAAGATTGAGATATTTTGTACTTTAGGCTCTGTGGGGCCAAGGAGGATGTTCCTATTAGTGTTCATTTAAATTCTACTTGACGAAACACATCATCTTCACAGATTAATTTGAATGAAGGATAATTATGCACAAATTACTATGAAATTGGCTTGTTTCTAAGTAATGTACTACCCATTCATCCAAAGCTAGCCTGCATGGTAATTGACACATATTTTGTATAAAGATTTATGAGATTTGAAATGAATTCAAATTCTGACTTTAGGCAGGTCACTATACAATTATCGATTAACCCTTTAGATAAATCAATAAGGAATAGATTAGTTCCTTACTAAATTGGGCGATGGAGTCACATATACAGGAATTAGTAATGCACAAAATGACCTTGAAATTTAATGGGGTGGACTACCCCCATAACAACTTTGCATTATGGAGCTCACAATTTCCGATATACAACTACTTATCAAATCCTCTGCAAATCATTGTAAATCTATGAATCTATTTAAGAATTTAATTGATTACTTGAATCAAAGCATAAAACAGAGACACACATTTGAACAAATGTTCAAATAAGAATGAAAATATTATTAACATTCCACTCAAAATTCGCTCAAGTCTGCACAAGGAGAGAAGATATATCAAAATTATACTTTCATTTATGCTTATTAGTCAAATTTGCATAACACGTTAAGATAACATGCACATGTTTCTCCCAGAAAAGCTCAAAATAGACTGGTTACTCTATTCCTATCATCTTATCCATATACACTTGACCAAAACCTAACTAGAATTCTATCTATTATTCCCTGTCTTCCCTTCTCTCTCTTGCAAATAAGCCTTGAATTCCCTTTTATTGAGTAAGGGAGTGACAAGCTTTAGGCTTAAATGCAATTTCATTACAAATTTCATTTCATGCAAAATTTTATCTGCATTTTCTTCGCATCTCAAAATTCCCATGTGTTGAATCTACAAGAAAATGGTGCAAAATGGGAAAATCCAAAATTGTAACCACCATTATAAAGGGAAATTCAAAGTGCCACCAAAATTCCCTTTGTCTCCATCCACATTGCAAAAAACCAAGTATCAATAATTCCACGAGAGAACACAATCAATTTTCAACACCCAAAATGTCCCATGCATGCAAAAATAAAACCACCACCATAAGAAACACAACAATTTAACATCCCATACACAACAAACTTTCATTTACCAACCACCCCACCTTTAGTAGTGCCCAAGCCATGATATGTGTGTCCGCTCTGAGTCATTGCAAGAGGAGGAGAGGAAAACTTAGCTTCTTCCTCCTTATTTTCCTTGCCCAACACAATACTAGTCTGCCCGCTTGGAGTTTTGACGACCAATGGTGAGACAGATACTACCTCCTGACCAAGGGGTAGACCACGACTCAAGATTATGAGGCATCGACAATAGTTAGAATTGATCTCTATTTTTCTAGCAGATGAGCTACTTGTAAGGTCAGCAAGCGAGTTTTTCCATCCAAAGGAGCCACATCCATACCTCACCTTCCTCCCGTTTCGGTAGTAGACTGCACTGGATACTTACCTTTATCATCCACCCTCTCTACAGTCACACTCTGGAATTTTAACCTTTGATTGCACCTTGTGTGTGCAAGTCTAGACTTGCCAACAGGAATGTTGGCCTCCAAGTTCGAGGCAAATTTTGACATACAAGAACCAAGCTCTCGAGAGCCGAGATGAGCAGACCTCCTCACTAGTTGACACATTTTCTTATCTGTCAATTGCTCAAACCTACCTTGCCTTATTCAAGGAAACATCTAACTCCTAAGTGTGAATGACATGAATAGAAACTATTCCTTCTATACTTATTGTGTGGAGCGATGACATCACAATCAAGGTTTAACACATATGCACAACCTTGGTGGCTCATTGGAAGAGGTACTATCACCATTTAATTCCCCATTTGCATGGAAATTTGCAAATTATACCTCATGATTACCAAAATCTGTGTTTCCACACGAATTGAGATCAACTCAATCATTCTGAGCTGGTTGCATGGTGTAAAATGAATATCACGTGCTTTCCATCAATATTAAATATAAGTCGTCGATTCTCTGCTGAGATGGAAAATCAGATGGTCAACCTTCATTTGCCTACCTTCGACTTCCAGCGGGGTCTCACTGAAATTTTCATGACCAATAATTTTCATCCATGTCGGATGACATATTCGCAATGTGGGGACTCCACAAACTGAGTAAATTGGGAAAAGTGTCAAGATATCACTAATCTCGCTAGTTTTAACCATTGTTCATTTTCACCCAGCAAGCCAATGAGGAATAGTGAAGATCATTCCATAGATTGCATTGCAACCATTCATTGAAGATGTCAAGCCATAAGAATGGTAGTGGGGAGTGGGTCCTGTAGCTGTATAAAGACACAAGTCCACCTTTCACCAGTCTCGCTACATTTATCCTACCATCACTTAATTCCCATGGGCTGGTGGGATATGGTTCAGATCTCCTCCCAGATCCTCGAATCTTGAAACCTGGACTTCACATAATGTTGGAATTTAATGGATAGGACTTGGTCTAGCCGACGATGATATGACTACTGGGGGTTAATAACTTAAGCCTATGTCCTTGGGTTAGATTTAAAATTAGACTTCGGAAAAGGATTAAAACTGATGAGAGACTTGATGACAAGTGCTTTGGGTTAACGGGGCTGGTAAAATGATGTGCTAGATGGCTCAAAAGAAAACTTAAGGGATAAGTGACCAATAGAACAAGTCAAAATAAAATTATAATGCTTGCATGCTCTTGTGAATAAAACCCTACTCATTCATGGGGACAAGGGTTTTACAATGGATACTAAATCCATGGAGGCAAGGACAAAATTCATCAAAATTTTATAAGCTCCATCAGCAGCTCATGCTTGGGGACGCATACCCCTGGTAGGTATGGGGAGAAACAAATCTCTGGTTGAAGCAGACCAGAACACAGGGCCAAAAACCAAGGAATTTTCCTAGACTAGGCAAGTAGACCGAACAAGAAGCAAACAAACTAGACCAACACATATACAATACTTACAAAATATACATTGGATTATTTTACAAGGTAGAGGCCCCAAGCCCCAAAATTTAGGGACAACCTTTTCCTCTATCAAAAACATTAACCTATTTACTTTGTAGTGAATGCACATGAGCAGTATGTAACTCCAAATCATCAATGTCACCAAGATCAATACCACCTATGTCACTTAGAGCAACATTTCCAACTTTGTTCGTTTCCATTATAGGTTCCTCAAACTGAATCAAGAAAGTGAATCCTTCATATTCCACATTGTCATAAAGTATATACTCATTTTCAATTTTTTCATCAAACTTGAAAACCTCATAGACATTCTGGTTCAAATTAGGTCAATCCTCGATGAATTCAGGAAATAAATTATAACCAGGTCTATTATTTGCATGCTTACCACAAGTGCTAACCCCACGAGGTGAAAGAAGTTCCATAACCAAATCCATCGAATAAGGAGTATCTGCAAAAAATTCCACTGTAGCTTCATACTATCCTATATCATTCTCATAATCACCCATGTCTTTGGATTTCCCTTCACCTGGGTGAAAAGGTACTATAATGCCTACATACTCTGCAAAATTATCAAGTGAACCTTTCTCCTCAACACAAGGTTGTGTTGTTGAAATATTTATGCAATCATCTGGTGAAATATGAACACTTGACCTTTCAATTAATTTTTAAAATGTACCACTCTTCACCACAGGAGGTCAATGCAATTGTATGCATCATTTTGGATATCTTCATTGTATCCAAAGCTAACACCATGCTTGGGAGCTTCTTTACTGATTTTTACATCCCCATAGCTTTCATGTAGTTTGAAATTCAACAAATCAGAAGTAACATATTTACTAACAGAACTACCCACCTCAACACAACTTTGATCTTCACATGGACTATCAACAACATATCCATTGATGGTAGTTTCCAAAAGCTCACTAAAGTTTTCTTCAAAAAGAGGATTGCTTCTACAGCAATAAGGAATGTGATTTACAACTTCATCATCCAAAACCTCTTCATCAAATAAAACATTTTTCCATACATTAATTGGATGTATCTCATCATCTTTAAAATCAGGATGCGAAAAATCCAGATTATCAGTGCACTCAAGATAAGTAAATTCACTTGAAGAACACAGAGAAGCAATCTCATTATTCTCCTCATCTGTCATATCTGCAACAATTGATCCATACTCAAAACATTCTTCACATGATGAGAATTGTTCAATGTCTAGGAAATATACACCTTTAAGGCTATTAACATACCCCCTACTAGAAGCAAGGGATTCTATCTCTACTTCATATGAAGAGTCATATTCCATTGTGGACTGCCCCATTTCGATCTCCTCATTTTGGTTGCTCATGCATACCATAGAATCAAGACCAAGTGCACTCCCTTCATTGGTAGGCACATGATGACTGCTAACCGAATCAACTTGGAAGGCTTCATCCTACATTTCTTGTGTATGTTCATAGCTTATGACATCCCAAGGAAGATAATTAGACATCACCTCCTTGTTTTCATATTCTATCTCTTCATCCTCATCATTACTGCATGCATATGTTTCTAAGTTACTAGTGAAATGGAAACATTCAACAGTCAATTGTTCTGCTTCTAATTCCTCTCCTAGATCTAGCACTACAAATCTTTGACCTCCTTCAACATGACAACTATTTCTCAGATCATGAGTAACAAATAAAGGCACATGACCATGCTCCATGTTTTCCACAATATTAATCCAATCTACAACTTGATCAAAGCTATGAGGCTTCAGATCCTTAGACCATTGGTTAGACCCTGACATATATGCTTCACAAAATAAGTTAATGCTAATTAGATCACTAGGTTTGAGATTCCTAGGTATTTCCATAAGAGCATCCAAAAATATCAAAAATAAGTCATACAGTGACTCATTTTCACGTCTTCTTATCTCAAGTAGCTTCTCGATAGTAGGGATGACATCAAATTTTCCCCTCTTTGGCTGATGTGAAGTTGATGCTTGCTCACATTTTGTATTTCTTGGAAGCAAAGTGGATACAAAATTTGTGAGATCTCCTCCTTGAAAAATCTTTTTACCTTCTGACCTACTTGGCCCAAAATCTAGGGCAGTGATAGAACTACTACTAGCAGTTGCAAGAACTTTCATCATTGAGTATCTTAAATTGTTCTCAATATCAATGGCAAAGTGATATGCCTGAAGTGATGTTGCAGGATCTTTATCTCTCAACAAGAAGCTTGTATTACTATCAAATGCTCCTAGATACACAACCATACATTCTACATCATTAGGACTTATATCTTTTATAATTTATATGATTTCCTTTGCAAATCGTAGATTGAAGGTAGGAACTAGCTCCCCTTCACTTATTTGGATTTACATGAAATTGTTTCTCACCGCACTTGGATTCACCCTTTCACCAATTTTTTTAACAAATCTTGTCATGAACTAATTCCATGAAGCTATGGAACTCATTGGAAAATATGAATACCAATCCCTGGAATCATCCTTCAAGGATTGGACAAAGAGCTTCATGACAACATCTTCATCATTCACCTCATAATCCCCCATAACATCCATCAACATTTGTAGATGTTTAGAGGCTGACTCAAAAATTTTCCCTAGGAATTTAGGCAAATGCTTCCTAACATTCTTAGGAATCAATTTTGGGAAACCTCTAATACCACTGAAAACCAATGGCATATACCTTTCAATAATAAAATCCCTTTGAGGGCATGACATGGCTTCTTCACCCTACATAATTTTCTTATTTCTTTACAAGGAGATTCTCTAAAAGGTAATGCTTAAAAGAATAACATACTTCTCAGAGAACTAGGAAATTTGCACATAAGAAGTATGAAAGGAATTACTACTATTCCCCATCTTAATGCAAATTAATTTAATAGGGAACCATTTATGATCTCCTAAAATGTTCAAATATGGCTTTCATATACAATTTTCTTGAAAACCATGAATGAGGATTTCCTGGAAATGTTGCAACTGCTGCAAATTATTCTTCTGATTGGAAATATTTGCAGATTTGGAACTATATTCAACTCTTCAATAGGTTCTTCTTGATAGAGTCACCACCTCTCTTCTTAGAGGACTGAACTTCAAATAGTAGGAAGTTCTTTCACATGTAAATATTTTTCTGAGTTCCTTTCACTAGCAGAGCACCACAAATCATGAAATCTTCTAGTTGACTGCAACAAATATTTCTCCAGGCTTAAAATCCTTTAGTATTTGAACTAAACTCATAATGGAAAACCATAATATGAATTTGTAGTTAAGTAGTCTGCACTTGGAGATTCAAGATTATCCCCAGTAGAGTCTTCATTCTATTGGTGAATTTTCCAGTGAACCTAAAGGAACTTTTAAGGAATAGCCAACTTCTATGTTCAAAACTCTTGAAAATGACTGGCCAACAAACATGATCTAGTCAAAGACTGAAATATTCTACATGTTACGATCTATGGGCCCAAGGAGGGTGTTCCTATTAGTTTTCATTTGAATTGTACTTGATAGAACACACAATCTTCATAGATTAATTTAAATGAAGGACAATTATGCACTAATTACTATGAAATTGGCTTGTTTCTAAGTAACATGCTACCCATTCATCCAAATCTAGCTCGCATGGTAATTGACACATATTTTGTATAAAGATTTATGAGATTTGAAATGAATTCAAATTTTGACTTTAGGCGGGTCACTATACAATTATTGGTTAACCCTTTAGGTAAATCATCAAGGAGTAGACTAGTGCCTTACTAAATTGGGCGATGGAGTCACATATACAGGAATCAATAATGTAGAAAATGACCTTAAAATTTAAGGGGGTGAACTACCTTCATAAAAACTTTGCATTATGAAGCCACAATTTATGATATATAACTACTTATCAAATCCTCTGCAAATCATTGTAAATCTATGAATCTATTTAAGCATTTAATTGATTACTTGAATCAAAGCATAAAACAAAGACATACATTTGAACAGATGTTCAAAGAAGAATGAAAATATTATTAACATTCCACTTAAAATTCACTCAAGTCTGCACAAGGAGAGAAGATATATCATAATTATACTTTCATTTATGCTTATTAGTCAAATTTGCATAACACTTTAAGATAACATGCACATTTTTCTTCCCAAAAAGCTCAAAATAGACTGGATACTCTATTCCTATCATCCTATTCATATACACTTGACCAAAACCTAACCATAATTCTATCTATTATTCCCCTTCTTCCCTTCTCTCTCTTGCAAATAAGCCCCGAATTCCCATTTATAAAGTAAGGGAGTGACAAGCTTCAGGCTTAAATGAAATTTCATTACAAATTTCATTTCATGCAAAATTTCATCTACATTTTCTTCGCATCTCAAAATTCCCATGTGTTGAATTTGCAAGAAAATGGTGCAAAATGGGAAAAGCCAAAATTGTAACCTCCATTAGAAAGCGAAAAGCAAAGTGCCGCCAAAATTCCCTTTGTCACCATTGACGCAGCAACGAACCAATTATCCATAATGCCATGAGAGAACACAATCAACGTTTAACACCCAAAATGTGCCACACGTGCAAAAATAAAACCAACACCACAACAAACACAACAATTTAACATCCCACACACAACATCCTTTCATTTACCAACCACCCAACCTTTACTAGTGCCCAAACCATGATATACAAGCATGCTCTGAGTCATTGCAAGAGGAGGAGAGGAAACCTCTACTTCTTCATCCTTCTTTTCCTTGCCCAACACACTACCAGTCCACCCACTTGGAGTTTTGATGGCCAACGGTGAGATAAATACTACCTCCTGACCACGAGGTAGACCATGACTCAAGAATATGAGGTATTGACAATAGTCAGAGTTCTCTATTTCATCAGCAGATGAGCTACTTGTAAGTTCAATGAGCGAGTTTTGGTTTCCAAAGGAGCCACACCCATACCTCACCTTCCTCCCTATTCCAGTAGTAGACTGCACTGGCTGCTTACCTTTATCATCCACCCTCTCTGTAGTCGCACTCTATAATTGTAACCTTCGACTGCACCTTGTGTGTGCAAGTCTAGATTTTCCAGAAGGAATGTTGACCTCCAGGGTCGAGGAAAATTTTGACATACCAGAACCAGGCTCTCGAGAGCCGAGATGAGTAGATTTCCCCACTAGTTCACGCATTTTCTTATCTGTCAATTTCTCAAACCTCCCTTGCCTTATTCAAGGAAATTTGTAATTGCTAAGTGTGAATGACACGAATAGCAACTATTCCTTCTATACTTATTGTGTGGAGCGATGACATTCACAATCAAGGTTTAACACACATGCACAACCCTGGCGGCTCATTGGAAGAGGTACTATCAACATTTAATTCCCCATTTGCATGGAAATATGCAAATTATGCCTCATGATTACCAACATCTGTGTTTCCACACGAATTAAGATCGACTCGATCATTTTGAGCTGGTTGCATGGCGTAAAATGGCTATCACATGCTTTCGATCAATATTGAATAGAAGCTATTGATTCTCTGCTAAGATGGCAAATCAGACGGTCGACCTTTGTTTGACTACCTTTGACTTCCAGCGGGGCCTCGCTGAAATGTTCATGACCAATAATTTTCATCAATGTCGGATGACATCTTCACAATGTGGGGACTCCACAAACTGAGTAAACCAGGACATGTGTCGAGATATCGTTGATCTCACTAGTTCTAACCATCATTCATTTTCACCTAGCGAGCCAGTGGGGAATGGTGAAGATCATTCCATGGATTGCATCGTAGTCGTTCATTGAAGATGTCAGACCATAAGTGCAGTAGTGGGGAGTGGGTCCCACGGCTGTAAAGAGACACGTGTCCACCTTTTTCCAGTCTCATTGCATTTATCCTGCCATCACTTAATTCTTGCAGGCTAGTGGGCTATGGTTCAAATCTCCTCCCAAATCCTTGAATCTTCAAACCTGCACTTCACATAATGTTAGAATTTAATGGACAAGACTTGGTCTGCCCGACAACATTATGACTACTAGGGGTTAGTAACTTAAGCCTAAGTCCTTGGGTTATATTTAAAATCAGACTTAGGAAAAGGATTAAAACCGATAAGAGACTTGATGAACAGTGCTTTGGGTTAACGAGGCCGGTAAAATGACGTGTTGGATGGCTCAAAAGACAACTTAAGGAATCAGTGACCGACATAATAGGTCAACCTCAAATTATAACACTTGCATGCTCTTGTGAAGAAAACCCTACTCATTCATGGGGACAAGGGTTTTACAATGGATACTAAATCCATGGAGGTAGAAAGAAAATTCATCAAAATTTTATAAGCTCCATCAGTAACTAAGGGTAATTTTTACGTTAGTATGATCAAATGATAAAAAAAATCAAACCTAAGTAGGCAATAAAGAACAAAGGAAGCATAAAATGAAAACAAAGAAGGATCTCACCTAGTCTTCAAGTCTCCATGAATCACCTTCATTGTACCTTCTCTATTTGTTGTAATATGATTTGTGCCCATAGATTGTATGTGAGCTACAATGCCTATGCCGAGACTAAAGCAAATGCTGAAGGATTTGATATTATAATGCACGTAGAAAACTAAGCTCTACATGCAATAGAAAAACCTACAAAATGACAATGTTAGATTAAAAGCTTGAAGATAAGATTGAGAGATGAAGAAGAAGTGGATGAGATGTAGATTGTAGATGTCAAAATAAGAGTAAAATTTACATTTTATAGAAATGTCAATTTTAGATGGAGAGACAAGATTGAAAGTTGACAAAATCCCAAAGATCAATGTCCATAAAAGCATGTGACAACCCACAATTAGGATTAGGGAAATATTAGAGTGAAATTTGAAATGAAAGGATAATATTTGATTTTAGAAAAAAATGAAATCTATGGACAAGAATGCAAGTGACAAAAAAAGAGGAAGGAGGAGAATTAAAATAGAAATTTAAATTTAATTTTCTTGAGTTTTCATTTTGAAATTAAAAATCAATTTAATTCAAAAAGTGGGGTCATGTGACACTAAATAATTAATTTAAAATTATTTACTTGAAAATAATTTAGAAAGTGGATAATTTTAAATAAGCAATTTTATTTAAAATTAGAAAGAAAGTTGTAGAAAGTGGATAATTTTAAATAAATGATTTTATTTAAAATTAGAAAGAAAGTTGATTTTTGACTTAATTCAAAATAGGAAGAAGATGACAAATTAATAAGCAATTAAATAAATAAAATTTATTTAATTGTGGAAGAAGAGGATAAATGAATAATTAAATAATTAAAATAACTATTTAATTATAGTGGCGAGATGATAAATAATTAAATAAATATAATTTATTTAATTATAGAAGACAAGGATATTAGTAACGTATTAAATAAATAAAATTTATTTAATTAATTAAAGAAGAAATAAAAGATGGTAGTGAATTAATTAAATAATAAAAATTATTTAATTAATAGAAGACTTATGACATTAGAAAATGGTATTAGCAAGTCTAGGATATTTTTATGTGTCTACATTTTTCCCCTCTTTTTCATAATGCAATTTATCACATTATGACAAAGAAAAGAAGTAAAAAATATACCCCAAATTGAAAGTGAGGAGAGGAAGGATGACGAGGATGTAGCGGTATGCTCCCTCGAGAGGACAATTGCATTCCAAGAATACGAGTGGGCTCTCGAAATGGATGAAAGGACTAGAAGATGAAAGAAAAAAGTATATAGGAAAGATAGATGAGGATGATAATGATGCGGAATAGAATAAATGTTAGAGAGAAAAAGATGAATGTTAGGATAGAAGACATGGAGGTTAGTATGAGAAAGAAACCTTCAATATTTTCCAAAGTACTAATAGGCGTTGCTTGAATCATCATTGGGTGGATTATTGTAATGGCCAATAAACACTATGATATGACATAGATCAATAGTGTGCAAGGTCAAACCATCACATAGGACAAGAAGTCGTAGACAAGGATGATCATGACTCATACGAGGAACGTAATTGCCCCTAGTCTTTCTGTCACAGTAACCAACCGCAAACAGAAAAGACTAGTCATGAAACGTAGTTGCTTTTCTAAATCCTGAAGTCAGGACATCCTCGAGACACTAGCGACATGATAGCTAATCAAAGACAAGAAAATCATCTTACTACATCATTGTTCCTCTAAATCCTGAAGTTAGGACATCCTTGGGAAACTAGCAACATGATGATAAAAAAGGACAAGAACAATCATCATGGTACGTCTCAGCTCCTCTAACATAAGGAACTAATATCATGATGACCATCCAAAAGATAGATAGTGTTTGTCAAGTGTTTTGATGTAGAAATGCCAAGTGACGTTGGATTCAGGAAGGACACATCCTGAATGATGTCGATGTTGGGAGGATCGATTCTCAAATGTCAGTAGAATCCCTCAAACTGCTAGATGATGATGACAATGCTTAGGAAGGACACATCCAAAAGCATGAATAGATGAAAAGAGTTGTTCCTCAAAAGAAGAACCAAGACTTTGACAAGTTGATTTTCCTTGAGAGAATTTGACTAGATGACTTGATTTGATTGCATAATAGTGTTGGTATGCAATACTTGATTAAGATTTCAATTGAAAATATTGCATAAATTTTTTTGATAGATTTCCCATTAATGAGTGATGAATGTTTCGATTGACTTGAAGATATTCAATGTGTGTGAAAGTGTAGTTCCATGAACCCTAATGGACTGACCTAGTGCGGCCTCAGTGGCTCATCGATTGATGGCCTTGCCTACATCATGCACTCAGAGAACTCATAGTTCGAAACGACCAATGACTTTGTCTAAAGGACATAAGATTGAGTCATGATTTTATTTTGATAAAATTAGAAGGACATACCTAATGTCTCGGGGGTTCAAAGATAAACCTTGCCTATGTAGCAAATACATAGAGATAATGTAGTTCAGACTAGGACAAAGACTGGTGGATAAGACTGATTCAAATGACATGACGAACTTGACCTTGTTTTGAGATTTTTGATGCTTTTGAATGTTTTTGTATTTTCTTCAAGACATTGAATGATTTTTATGACATTTTTGAAGACTTTTTCTGATTTTTATGACTTTTTTCAGGACTTTTTCTAATTTTTGTGACTTTTTTCAGGAATTTTTCTATTTCTTATGACTTTTTTCAAGACTTTTTATGATTTTTATGACTTTTATTTTAAGGACTTTTAATGATTTTTATTACATTTTTAGGAATTTTTATGATTTTTATGACTTTTTGATCTTACTCCTAGTCAAGTTGAATGCCAATTGCAAGGTGATGATGATGATGACAACATTTTTTGATGTGGGAAGGATACATCCTGAAACAACATGAGGATGACGATTATGTGACCAAAGGGTTACAGACTACAACAAGACTAGGAACAAAGCCAGGGAATTTTTTGGGTGATGCATCAGATTGCATAGCAATATTGTTAGGATTAGACTTGTTGCATTTGGAAGGACTTCATTAGGGAGCTAGATGGGATGATGGAGGATCCTTAGACCATTGATAAGGGAAACCAAGATAGGCTATAGGCATAAATGGGATGTCTATTGTCGGGTAACCTTAATGCTTTAGATGACCACTGATTGTGCTGAATCCTTTGATGGTGTCGATGTAGAGGCTGGTGCCATGACATGCCAATAATGACCTTTATGAAGTAGTTGCCTTGTTAGGATGATAGAACTTGCATACAATTGATTGACGTCATTGTGATCCTTGTTGATACTAGAGTTGGCCTTATCATAATATGTGTGCATCGCGATAGAATGACATGAGAGTCCTTATGATAAAGAGTTTCTGCCATGATGCAACAAATTTGTGACATGGGATGTTTGGAATTTTGGTAAGATGTAGGATTATGATGGATGATGATAGACATGGATGGATTGTTTGGATGTTTGGATGTAGATATTTTTATTTTCCAAAATTTGGGTGTTGGATTAAGATAGTGTTTGGAACTAACACTTTTATATGTCTTGCTTGATGGCCATTTTGAAGGAGGTGGTCATGTATTATATGTGGGAGTCCTCTTGTGTTGTGGTTCCACATTTTGATTGAATTTTGGATTTGACATATTTTCTTTGTCTGATTCATTCTTTTCTTAAATTGATCCATTTTTCTTTGGGATCCATTTTAATTTCATTTGTCCACTTGACTTTTTGTCTGATTCCATGGCCTTTCACATCTGATTTTGAACTTTGTATTTGTAATAGTTTTGTTTTTTTGGTTCCAAATGGAAGGTTTATTCATGTTGGAATGACAATTTATGGTGTGGATGGAAGGAGTTTTGGCAAAAACCTTATGACAAGAATCACTCATGACACCCATTTTGATGTTTGTATTAGATAAATTTTCCCCCAATATCGAGGAGGGACCACTAACATCGTTTGATTTTCTAATTGAGGAGTAGCCAAGAACTTGATGTCTATAATTTTCTTGAACTTGTACTGGTTCAAGAATTCCCTGCTCTTGGAGGCCTAGTCCTTTTCCTTGATAATGCATGTTCTAAAAAATTTTGTTTGTGATGGGATACTTTTTATTTTAGAAGCAAGATGCTAGCCCATCATTATTTAGTTGGAAACCTTTGCTTGGAATTGTCTCATCTATAAGAAATCTTGCTCTGACAAATGTAGATGACCCTAGTTGATAAGATGTCGTAGCCTCATTAATATGTGGGATAGATTTTTGATTGACATATTTGGTCTGATTTTCTAACATATCAGATTCATACATTTCTATTGGTGCTTCCAAGTCGATGTCAAAACCATCTTCATGGTCATTGTCATAGAGCCCACTTAATTTAGTTATAGCTTGATCATTTGCAAATATGTCTAGAATAGTAGCCTCTTATTTTAGAGGTAAATCATCTACGTGTCTCGTGGAGGAAAATGTCTCATTTAGGGAAGTTTTGATATGGTCATCTTCAAGCGTTTGATCATGAATGACATAGAGGTCAAGGAGTGGATCATTTTGGACTTGTTCCAAAGTAGTGTCTTGATCAAAGATGGGTTCAATTTCGATGACGTGATCAAAAATAGGGTCTTGAACAAGGATAGGTTTTTCTTAAATTACATGGTTGTGGATGGAATATTGACCAAGGATAGGTGTGTTTGGTATGCGATGATTATCTAGGAGGAATTCTTGAATGGACTTAAGGATGGGGTCATGGGATGGACTACTTTGATCTTGACATGAAGGGGGAGTTATGGTGTCATGCTTTGGGTTTTCCTCTTGACATATGTCCTCAGAGTTAGACAATGGAATGTGAATTTGGACAAGGATAGAATTTTCATGGCTAGATGTGTGTTGGAACCAATTAGTGGATGAAAGACTAGGGTAAGATGTGGAGACTTGGAAGGGATTAATGGATTGAGGACTAGGATAAGACAAGGATGATTGTAAAGTTTTAATGGATGGTTGAATTGGATTGGATATGGAGACATGGACTAGATTGATAAATAATGGACTAGAGTAGGATATGAGGGCTTGGAGAGTGTTGGTGGATGGAGGACTAGGATAGGATGTGGGGGCTTGGAAAGGACTAGTGGATGGTTGATTTCCCTTGTCAAGGTTAGGGTGGGTATGACTAATGGAATTTTATTGTGAATTAGTGCCATGGATGGTGTTAGGGTACTCTTGATAGTAGATGGATAGAGGACTAGGAATATTGGACTATTGGTAAGGTGGAAAGATGGATGGAGGACTAGAGGTTGAGGCGAATTTGTGTTTGGATTTGAGGTGTAGTCATTTGAAGTCCATGGCTAGTTGGGCTTGACCATTATAGATAAATTGGCATTCAATTCGACTAGCAAGAATGTCATAGTGACTTGAAGACATGATGGTGGAGGGTATGAGATGAAGACTATGTTTTGGTATTTTCTTGGAATAAGGAATGCAATGATGTATGATGCAAGGTGACAATGCAAAGTGATAATGAGGACCAAAGGAAGTTCCAAACGAAAAGTGATAATGAAGACTAAAATGAGTGTCCTATGTTAAATTATTTTTAGGAAAGGTTTACTAACTATTCAAAGTTTGGCCGATGTCTCAATTTGAATTGTCAAAGGACTTGTTTGAAGGAAAAAGTGACAAGGTGAGGTTTCCACACTAGACTTATGAGTTGGAAACGTCTCACAAGAGGATGATGACTAAGGATTGGTTTCATTTTGACTTGGTCCAATGAAAATATATTTTTGAGACAAAGGTTTGACAAAATAAGGAAAGTTTGCTTCTCCCAAGGTGTACAAAATTGAGGACTTAAGACTTTTTCTATGCCAAAAATGATGGTGGATTGCAAGGTGCACCCAAAAATTTGGAATGGTAGACCTATGGTATACTAAATGCAAGGATGGATTATTTGAATAATTTTTTGGTCTAGTTGTGGATAAAGACTATAGAAAAAGATGACTAGAAATTATCTAAAAATGTTTTGGTCTAGGGTTTTTGATAGTGATAATGTTTTTCTAGGTCATAGGAAAATGCCTTGTTTAAGCTGTCAAATGCGTTGTCGATTCAAATGTGTCATTCTCAGAAGAAATTGTGTTGTACGAAGGAAAATGTGTTGTAGACCAATAGGTTACATCTCAAATTCTGGAAAATACATTGTAGTTTGATAGATGTGTTGCAACAGAGAAATTGCGGTGTTCAATAAATTAAATGTGTTGTGAGATAGGACAATGTGGTGTTTGAAATGGAAAATGCGGTGCAACAAAGTGATTGTGATTGAAGAATCAGCAAATGTGGTTCAAGATAACAAATGTGTTGCAATTTTAGCAAATGTGTTGCAATTTTAGCAAATGCGTTGCAATTTTAGCGAATGCATTCCAATTTTAGCAAATATGTTGCAGAGTCTGGTTTTTGGAATTTTTTTGGTAGAGTACATAGTTTGTTTTAGTTTTAAAGTGTTATTCCAGATCTAAAGAAGATGTTTAATTGTTCATTTTTTTTGAAGAACACTTGGAAAACATATTGTCTTGGAAAAATTGTGAAAACAACTAGATAGAAAACATGTACAACCCTATGGTTTGAAAGACTATATTCTTTTGGATTTCACATAGATTTTACTCCAACCACACTTTTTCTTACCGGATGAATTCATAAGCTTGGCCACACGGGCACCCCCTTATAGTGCGCTCACTTCTTGCGTTAAACAAGCTTCCAGCCTCCATGAAATTCCCATGGAAAATTTATCCTCTCTACTAAGAACTACAAGAATGTGGATGCCTTGGCAATGACAGTTGCTACATCAAAGAATATATGAAGGTTTTTTTGGTCACACTATAACAAGGGTTGTAATGTGGACATTTCATTTGTGGGGGACCATCCATGTGGCAAGAGACCATTGTTTCCCTTCTCGTCAGAATAGTCCTCATGATACTTGAACTTTCCTCAAGTACCCACACTAATATACCAATTGGAAGTCACTTGGCTTTAGCATATTATCGGTTGGGTCATTCCTTGGGGTGATTACTTTTTCCCACTAGGTAGGCCCTCTAAGGATAAAAGATAGAAAGTAAGTACATATTTAGTTCAATCAATCTTTGTTTGCATAAACAAAAAGAGAACATACACAATGTACTTAGCTCACACTAGCAATATTTTTTCATTTTAAACCAAAAAATGAAATGTGAGGGGTGATAAAGTAACAAAATATTTAGTGTTTTTATTTCTTCAAATCGCACAAAGCACAAGAGAATTGCATACACACTTAGGAGATTGTGAATAAAGCATAAAACACACAAACACTTGCTCATTTTAACCATTTGTATTGTGAGGCAAGCAATTGTTCATTCTAAACCAATTCTATGAAACAATGCAAGTTTATTTTAATCCAATGAGTTATAATGCATGATTGTGTTCTTTTTAATACCATGAAATTGTAAATGCAAATTTGTAGGAGTGTTTGTTTGATTAAGATTGTGAAAATAGCAATAAAACAAAACAAAACAAATGTTAGACTCCTTGCCACAAGCTACGAACAGAAAAATTTGGAATCCAAAAATCTCTAATCTACTAAATAGAAAGAATAGAAAATATGGAAATTTTGGAAAATTTGAAAGAAATTTTTTACTAGACAAATGCATCACAACAGAGCGAATGCAGCTTGGAAAAGAAGATGTGTCGTTAGGGCTAGTGAATATGGCTCAGAATATCAAATGTGGATTTTTGGTTGCCAGATGCGGCTCAGGAATTTAGGTGCATCGTTCTATGAGTCAAATGCGCCGTGGCATAGCGGTTGCAGCTCAAACAATTGAAAATGTGGCTCTTTGTACCTGTACCTGCAAAAAGTGAAAAAATCTATACAAAAATATACTAGAAACCCATATGAAAATGTCAGGTTCACCAATGTAACTAAGGGTAATTTTTATGTTAGCATGATTAGATCATAAAAAATATCAAACCTAAGTAAGCAATGAAGAAAAAATGAAGCATAAAATGAAAACAAAGAAGGATATCACCCAATCTTCAAGCCTCCATAAATCACCTTCATTATACCTTCTCTATTTGTTGTAATATGATTTGTGCCCTCAGATTGTATGTGAGCTACAATGCCTATTCCTAGACTAGAGAAAATGTTGAAGGATTTGATATGATAATGAAAGTAGACAACTAAGATCTACATGTAATAGAATAACCTGCAAAATGATAATGTTAGATTAAAAGCTTGAAGACAAGATTGAGAGATGAAGAAGAAGTAGATGAGATGTAGATTGTAGATGTCAAAATAAGAGTAGAATTTCCATTTTATAGAAACTTCAATTTTAGATGGAGGGACAAGATTGAAAGTTGAAAAAATCCCTAAGATCAATGGCCATAAAAGCATGTGACAACCCACAATTAGGGTTAGGGCAATATTAGAGTGAAATTTGAAATGAAAAGATAATATTTGATTTTAGAAAAATCAAATCTATGGAAAAGAATGCAAGTGATAGAAAAAGAGGAAAGAGGAGAATTAAAATAGAAAATTTAAATTTAATTCCCTCAAGAGATGAGTTGTCATTTTAAAATTAAAATTCAATTTAATTCAAAAAGTGGGGCCATGTGAGAGTAAATAATTAATTTAAAATTATTTACTTGGAAAGAATTTAGAAAGTGGATAATTTTAAATAGATCATTTTATTTAAAATTAGAAAGAATGTTGTAGAAAGTGGATAATTTTAAATAAATGATTTTATTTAAAATTAGAAAGAATGTTGTAGAATTTTAAATAAACGATTTTATTTAATTTTAGAAAGAAAGTTGATTTTTGATTTAATTCAAAATAGGAAGAAGATGACAAATCAATAAGTAATTAAATAAACAAAATTTATTTAATTGTGGAAGAAGAGGATAAATGGATAATTAAATAATTAAAATAACTATTTAATTATATTGGCAAGATGATAAATAATTAAATAAATATTATTTAATTAATTATAGAAGACAAGGATATTAGTGATGTATGAAATAAATAAAATTTATTTAATTAATCAAAGAAGAAATAAAAGATGGCAGTGAATTAATTAAATATTTAATTAATAGAAGACTTATTAGATGTTATAAAATGGTATTAGCAAGTCTAAGAATTTTTTATGTATCTACTTATACATACGTACATATACATACAATATATATCCAGATATAAATATATATACATATATATATATATATATATATATATATATATATATGTCTACACACACATATATATGTATACATGTATACATATGCACATATACATGAACACATACATAAATGTAAAAAACATATGCATTGATAGATACATGTATACACATTTATACATGTATATATAAATATGTTTACATATACATGTTGATGGTGTTTTCTGCACACCAACAACTTAGACAGAATATAATATCTTATCTCTCTTAAAGGAAAATCTCTATGGGAAAAGAGATAACCCCAAGGTCTCTAATGTTAGGTCTTGAAAATGCAGTAGAAAAACTCAGTGATAAATGTGAAAATGCTGGTAATCACAATCGAAACTTACTACGAGCAACACTGGATTTCAAATCTTATCAAATATAGACACTAAATTGATACTTTGAAACTTGATTGGAACCCTGATAATAAAGAAACAACAAAAGATAAAGGTTTCAGAGATAATCTTAAAACTACTTCTAACCCTAAGATTAAAAATGAGAAAGGATAAAATGCTTAAAATGGATCGATCTCTCATAAACTATTTTCTAGTTGACCCAGATGAATCTATAATTCTAGAGAAATAGTGCAATCTTCAAGGTATTTAAAGATTTTCAAATCATAGACATTCATTCAGTCAATCCTATAGCAATTGAGGTAAATAAACCTTCATAATTGAACTAAGCACAAATATAAGTTTAGGCTAACTTTGCAAAGCAGCTAACAATTAGCTAACTGCAAAAAGTATGGACTAGAGATCACTGCAAACATTCCAAACATGAAACCCTAAGCATTACCAAATCATTTAACCATAAACATTAAGAAATTTGAAAGATAGAATAACAAGAACCATGCCAGATGAAATTCCAGAAGATAGATACCAAACACAATATCCCTCTTATATTAAATCATCCAAAAATAACAGCAATTTTAGTTTTCTGTTACAACATTTGCTTGAAAATAAACAATAACTTGCTCTAATATCACTTAACTATTTATGTCCTGATCTACCTATCCTTCTATATCTATTTTTCTAATCTCTCTATCTCCAAATGAGGCAACATGCCCGCTTTTATAGATAATCCATAAGATAGGTCGGCCTAAATTATAATTTACAATAAAAACATGACCTACAAGAGGTCAGCCTAAAAGATATTCGAACACATGAAATGTGCCATTGGCACCAATTTCATCCAAAACTACCAAGATATGAAAAGGTCAGCCCAATACATGTGAATTAATGGGAAGCACAAATATCAATGTAACCCTATATAGTCACTCCCCATCCTTGTCCTTAGCTTTATCTTCTTCACCATGTACGGCGAACAGGACCCTATCCGACTCACCAATAGGTGGCACAGGTAAAACCCTAATATTTCTCTCAAGAGTCTTGATATCTTCTATTGCCTGCCCAACTGTACCATCCCAGTCAGCTTTGTTGGTCAAATACCTATCAATGACTAGAATATAAGTTGCAGCATCATCCAACTGATGTCCAATAACTGTCCCTTCGCTGACTGGAGAATATACATCCCTCCACCATTCTCTAAGTTGCTCCAAACTGATATGTTTTGGAGCAAAATTTTTCCTTCCAGTCATGACATCAAAGAATGAAATACACCTATCATGAATACCAGTCAGAGCATCCTCAATCTACCTCACCTATTTGTGAATCTTTTTAAAGGCCTTCTGCCTTATTTGTAGGATTTCAAACCATTCCCAAGGTTTGAAAACTCTTGGAAAAGGAAGAATCCTGCACTGTACCAATTTGTCCTCAGTAAACCCCATAATTGTTGTAGTCTTTTGCAGCAGGAGGTTGGTATCCACATTATCTTTTGCTAATGCAGCCTTCAACCAATATATCAACCTCGGTGCATCCCCTCCAGTGGATAATATGCCCTTAATGGCATCATCTCCCTTAGCTTGGACACCTTGCAACTAGGTAACTACAGCATGTGAGGTACCCTTTATCTTTTCTAACTCAAAAATTGTCTTCTAGGGTAGGAATCCTGCAACAGAAGAGGAGGAGCCAATAGCTTGCAAAGGTTTCATCAACTCTTGCAAGTATTTCCTTAGTTTTTCATTCTCCTTCTCCAGCTCATGCCTAGTTTGTACTGCCTTCTTCAATCTCCCCACAATCACTGCACTGGAACCCTCATACTCTTCAATATCCTGCTCCACAGTAGCATGTCCCAAATCAACAGTTTGCACATTATATTCTTGGACAGTCACATTGTCCCTATCTTTTTTTGGAGTAGGGGTAGCAATATGGGCGACTCGGTTACCTAATCCATCCCTTTCAATTCGGGATACAACCCTTTCTTTCTTTTTGGTATTTTACCTCTCTAAATTAGCCATGAGGGCATCCCAATTGGGAGGAAAATCCTCCTTTATTACAATATTTCTCTTCAATTCCCTCCCAAGCCAATCCAGAATAGTGGACCCAGTAGGCACTATGTCTTTTTTATCTTGTTCCTTCTCCTGCTGATCAATAGTTACATCTTTCTCAACACTTGGAATTTTAGGAGCATCCACAGTTGGGTTCTCTTCCTGTTGTACCTGCTCTTCCACAAAAACCTTCACTGGTGAAGAGGCCCTAGCTGTTATTTCCTCCTCTTTTTGAGGAGACTTGTCTACTTGTTCTTTTACAGGTGAGTTTGCATATGCCACCAAGGGATACTGATGCAGAGTTAGGAGGATTCACCAACATATCTCACAATCCTTCAACAATAATCCAAATAAATCTTTGTATAACACATGCTATTAGTCATTCTATGTCACATTGGAAACATAACCATGGTAGCCCAAAAGAAGTTATTTCATTTTTCCCAAAACTGCAAACCCTAGACAGGGTTCAAACTTGCCCTCACTAAAATGATCATAACTTATTCAAATCTTGATGAAATTTGATGAGACTTGAAGCAAATGAAAATATATTAATATAGGAACAACATAAACTTGGTTTTAGACCCAAAATATATACTTTAAAATCCGTACCATCACATTCTTTCAGACTGTAAATTCTGCACAATATTGTTAAAATAGGCAGTCTCACCAAAATAATCATATTTCCCACAAAACTCAATAAAATTGAATGAGACAAAAATAATTGGAAACTAGAAACAGAGATATTTCCATCCATATATGATAATCCATTATTTGAGTGCATACCATGCTGTACAAACCACAACTTCAACCTGGAAACAATGTAAAATCATAAAATGCACACAAACTTGAGGTTGCCATTCATCAAACTTCACAAATAATGTCTCCAACCTACCAATTCGAGTTTTGGAGGGTGTAATTATACATTTACAACCAAAACCAACTATTTCAAACCACATTTTAGTTAGTTTTTTGAAAAAACATCTTAATGACACTTTTGACAAGTTGCTTGACAACTTTCTTGAGCAACTTTTACAATTTTTACAATATGGAACAACTTTAAACATTTCCATCCTCTTCTACTTGATCTGGGATGGATTTTACGTTGTATAATCTCACCAAATCCACTGGCAATCTAGAAAACCTCTTCTTTCTCACCTCAAACTCATCAGCAAGGTTAATCTAGTAGTCCTCAATATGAGCCTTATGGCTATAATCCCTATTGGCCTTCTCCTAAGCCTCACCAATAACATCAAACCTTGCTCTCTTAGAATGAATAGAGAGCCCAAGAGTACCCATCTCCTCCTTTGAAGCATAAGTAGATTGAATGGAGGCACAAACTTCACCCATTCCGATCTCCAAAGGGAAATCATTCCCAAAACCTATGTTATGCATTTCTCCCTTCACAACATTGTCAAAGTCACAGATCTATCTAGTGACTTCCAATAGTACAACATGATTAGTGGGATATCTAGGGAGTTTGTAGGGAGCCCTCTGAAAACCATCAATTCTGATATATGAGAAGGTTGGGAACTAGATAAACCAGGCTCCATATCTCCTTATCAACTCTTTTGCCTTATCCAAGATTCTCACATGCTCTGCACCTTGGAGCAGCCTGATAATGTACATTGTGAAGGCATCATTCGACCTTCGGTAGCTTCCACTAGTCAAGTGCAACTGTGGATACACTTTATAGATAGCATCTTGTCGAAAAATACCCCTAGTGCTCAATCCTTTGTATGGATGAAGTCTGGCTAATGAATACACTAGGTAAGAGGTCATAGTTAAAGTCTTGGTCTGCAAGACATTACACAACTGATGATGGATCATATTACTGATAACACTTTCCCAATGATAGTCAATCCCCTATTCCATTCTGACAATCACATTGAACATCTATGTTTCAAAAACACTTGCACTCTTCAATCCTACCAACCTATTGAGAAGGGTGATGGTATTGTAATACTCCCTCTTGAACTTCACCGTGAATAGTTGCTTAGGAAATTTAGAGAAATGAGATTTAGGCTTCTCTAGCCAAGAGCTGATCACCTGTTGAGATTTGACAATGTTCTCCTCATAATACTTCTTGGCAACCTCTAGGTCGAAGCCTACCACATGGGACCTATCAGGCATGTCAAAGGTTGCAGTAATGGCCACATGACTAAAACCAACAAGAATCCTTCCCTGGGGACCGATTATTCATTGTGTCCTACTATCATAATTTTTGGAACACTCAAGCACCAACTCGTAGCACTGTACTGTAGAAGGGAAACTTGCAACTTGAGCCAACCCAGACTCCACCATTCCTTTTGCCAATAGAGGAGGACTCGGTGCTGACATCTCAGCCTTGAATTCCTTGTAGTCCCACATGCCTACATTTGTATCTATGACCCCTGACCAAATTGAGGTCAACTTGCTTTCAGGAATTCTGCTCTTTATATCTAACTTAACCTTTTCTGCATCTAAGATGGCAGAAGCCTCTACACCTGGATCTGTTGCCTTTCCCTTGCCTTGACCAACAACATTTTGTCCTGATTCTACCTGCAAACACATAAAAGTAAGAATAATTAGATCCATAAGAAGCAACAAGTGTAGAAAGTCATTACCTCGAAGTTTGGGATTTAGCTCCCCTCATGGATTCTGCACTAGGAAGGATTTTTGGGAAAATTTGGACTAGGTGGATTCCAGCGAACCAAACATACAAAATCCCATAACATCCTTTAAACTCAATAATTGACCAAGGGAAATCATTTAAAACACTTAGCATAAGCTCCTTAAATCAATCAAATAGATTACCAAGAAACCCATCATTTATAACCATCAAACTCAGCATTTCCCAAAAAAAAACCTGAAAGAATCCACCGAGATGGATTCTAGCGAAATCAGCAATAGTTATAACTAACTTGGGAAAAATGAAGAGACCCAGAAAACTCGAAAAAAGTCGGATGGAACAGATTTTGGCGAAATCCAGATATAACAGTATTAAAGCTTGAAATCAGTAAAATGACTCGACCGCAGACCTTTGGAAAATCCAGATGGAATGGATTTTGGTGAAACCAAATGAAATCCAATAGAAAGTGATAAAAGAAGAGGAGATAGAAAAATCGAGAAAATCCGGGGGAAGCAGAATTCCATGAAGACCTTGAAAACTCAAACCTGTCTACATCTTCGCTACTTTCACCAACTCGATTCAAATCACTTTGAATCTAGGACAGAACTCCAAAACCAACTCAACCTAGGACTTTGATGAATAAAACGTGAACTAAGGACACTCTTCACATAAATTTGAAGAGGATTGGCCATGCACTAGGTCATGAACCCTAAATGTCCGCCATGAAAGCACAGACGACTCACTCATACACCAAAATGGAGAGTTTAAAACTACAGCAAGCCAATGCCCAAATAAGAAGCATCACCAAACCAAAACGCAAACGTTTGATCAACAAAACGGACTAGTGTACTAATGGGAAGACCCCAAAATTCTCAATGATGATGTGCACCCAGAAGAACCAGGAAGTCACAAAGGACTCCCCAAGCAAACAAAGAAAAGCCATTGAAACCAACAAAGAAAAGGGCACATCTACATACCATGGTAGCACAAAAGTTGTGATTGATGAAGCCGACAAATAACCGTTCAATGCAAACCAGATACAATCCACCTAGAGCAAATGCAAACGCACAGTCCAAATGGCTTCAAAAATCCAGATATCTAGAAAAACACCAAGAATTTCAAGACACAAGCCCAAATGATAGAAAATGCACAAACTCAAATGATCAATTACTTCTCAAAGAATCAATATATCAAAGCCCCAAGACCTTTGCACAAATGCCATTAATGCATTCAACAAGACAGCCACGGCCACAAAAAACTTTTAGGGATTGGACATCGCCACGGACTTTGGGGATTCGACACTGCCATGGACTTCGAGGAAATCCGGGTCATGCGGACTTTCCCAAAAGTAGTGCAAAAGGTAGCAATTCCAGACATTGGGAGGAAACCGGGAGAATCCGGCCCAAGCAGATTTTCTCGAAAACAGTGAAAAACCCCAAATAAAGCCAAAACTTCAGATTTTCAATATATTTCAAAAGTATGCCACTTCAATTGGAAAAATAAACATTAAAGCACAAACTCAAGCAAAAACCCCCAGAAAAGAAGGGCCAAAACACCAAAAAGCGAAAAAAAAGGGTCCCCACTTTCAGTGGGGCGTGTGTGCAAAAACTCCACAACAAATGGCCACTCCGTTTGGGAAATGCTCCAGAGCATTTCAAGGATAAACTAGAATCAAGAACCCATAATCTATGGTTTGAATCCTCTCATCAAGACTCCTAAGAACAATGTTTCAGAAACCACAAGCAAAAAGACCTTTTCTTATACCAAGGTCCAAGTGTGTGTATTATGCATTGATTCTTATCCTGTAAGTATAATGAGAATGAGAGCAAATTTGACCAAGCTACATAAAATTAAAACTTCAAAAGCAACTTGATAGAGCCTCGCTGCCAGTCAAGCATCCATATCCCCAACAAGTTTATCACTATGACCCTCCCAAGCATAGCTCTACTGCCAGTCAGGAGTCTATAGCCCTGGTAGAGATACTAGGATACTCCTGATAAGGTGAAGCCCATTCAAATTTTATTTCTTTTCTTTTGTCTTTGTATAGAACTTTCTTGTTCACCTTTGTAAGTAATGAAAATCACGCTCAGGGATGAGGAACACAGTGGCACTGAAGCAGAATATAAGATTTTTCACTAGGCGAAACTACTCAAGAACCTCATGCAACTCCATAAATTTCTTTATTATAATATGAAATGTGAGACCCAAATATATTTCAAAGTTTATCTAAAACAAGTGGTTCTAATTCCTAGTACAAAGAAGATCAGATAAAAGAATTCCACCACCTGATTCTGAAGAATTGATTAGAGTTTATAAAAGAAATTTTTAGAACAATCCCAAACAAAATAGCCTTGGTGCACAGCTGCAACAACCCAAAGACATTAGGAACCCAAAAGCAAAACAAACCAAAGCAAACCTAATCTATCAAAGCAAAGTAGAAACAAAGCAAAACAAAAAGAAAACCTACTCTAGCTATGTACAGGATGAACTGTAAGTAGTTCAAGGTTGAAAATAATGCTTTAGATACTGTCCATTAATAGGCAGCGAGATATCCTCATCAGTGAGGGTTTTCAAATGAACAAAATTTTCTCCCAAAATTTCTGAAATCTGGTAAGGACCAAGCCAAAGTTTATCAAATTTACCGTGCTCTCCCTTATGATCATGGGCTTTATCCGAATATAGAACTAAGTCAGAAATTCTAAAGGCCTTTACCTTAGCTCTCCTATCAAGCCATCTTTTTACTACACCCTGATGTTTAGCAAAGTTCTCTAGGGCTTCATCTCTTTTCTCTTCCAAATGCAATTGTTCAGCCAAACGAGCTTCACGTTTATCTTCTTCATTATAGTACTCATTAATGAGTTGCAGGGTAGGGATTTTCAAATAAATAGGAAACACAAGTTCCAAACCATATAGCAGGTGATAAGGAGAGGTTCCTATGGATGCTTTCTATCTAGTACGGTCAGCCCAGAGAGCAAATCAAAGCTGGGTGTGCCAATCCTTAGGATTTTTCTCTAACAGCCTATGGATAACTGTCAATAGGTTCTTGTTGGAAGACTCAGCTAGACCATTACCCCGAGGGTAATAATTGGATGAAAAATTAATAACAATCCCATGATCATACGCTCAATTAGAAAACTTCAGTGATGCAAATGCGAGACTATTATTAGATACCAAAGACAGTGGACAACCAAAAGGATTAATAATTCATGATTCAAGAAAATTTATTACCACATCCGAAGTACATTGTTTGCAAGCAAGAGCTTATGTCCATCTAGTAAAATAATCAGTTATGGTAAGAATATACCTATGGCCCGCAGAAGATGAAGGATTAATTTGACCTATAAAGTCCATGCCCCACTAAGAAAATGGTTTTACCTCTATGTCTGGCTGAAGCGGAAGAGCTACGTGTTTTTCCTTACTTGTTAGAGTCTGACATATGTGACAAGTTCTCACATGTTGGTGTACATCCTTAAACAAAGTAGGCCAGTAATAGCCTGCCCTCAAGATTTGATGTGTAGTGGAGGATGCAAAACCATGGCCTGTGCCATATTTCTCATAAAATTCAATCATCACTCTAGCAGCTTCCTCCTTCCCTAAACATCTCAAGTAAACACCCTCATGATTTCTTTTATATATTATAGCTCCTTTCATCATAAAACTTCCACTTTTCAAGTGCAAGGCTCACCTCTGAACTGTGTTAAGATGATCAGGACACTGTTGATTCAATAGATAAAAAATAATTTCATCATACCAGTCTCCTGGAGATACCTCTTGAAGGTAATAATGTTGGGGTGTGAGATCAAGACCTATCTTAGCCATCGTCTTTGTAAGCCCTTGTCTTCTTACCAATTTCATGGGCTGGATTTCTATATCATATTCTTGAAACATGGTTACCCACTTGGCCCTTCATTCACCTAACTCATTTTGCATCAATAACAACTTTACTGCAGGATCAAGCACTATGGCAAAAAATTTATTCCTCAAGATATAATGCCTAAACTTCTTCATTGCTCAGACGAAAGCATAGGCTTGTTTTTCCACATTATGGTATTTCAATTCTGCATCTTTTAAAGGAGTACTCATGAAGGATATAGGGTGTTCATCCCCTTGATTAGACTTTTGAGTTAACATTGCAGCACAAGAGTGATCAGAAGCGAATGAATATATATAAAAAGGCTTAGTGTAATCTGGACTCACCAATACAGGAGCTTCAAGAATAGCCTTCTTGATTTTTGCAAATGTCTCCTTGGCTTATGTGCTCCATTCTATCTTTGCTTTTTTTTTAACATAGCATTCAATGGCTTGACTATCTCTGGAAATCCTGTGATAAATTTCCTAACAAAGTTAATCTTACCAAAGAATGACTTCATTTCTTTCTTACTTGCAGGAGGCTGAATCTTCAGGATAGCTTGAATTCTTTCAGGGTCAATAGAAATACCCTATTATGAGATAATGTGTCCTAATAACTTGCCTTCCATGACTCCAAAAATTCCCTTTCTTGGATTAAGTGAAATACCAAACTCTCTACATCTTTGAAACACCTTGCATAAGTCCGTTATATGATCCCCTCGCTTCTTAGAAAAAATAGTCCAATTATCCATATAGATAATGATGCACTTGCCAATTATGTCTTTAAAAGCAATGTCCATGGCTCTTTGGAATGTAGCTCCAACATTAATCAATCCAAATGGCATCCTTTTGTAAGCAAAAGTTCCCCATTTGGTAGTAAAGGAAGTCTTGTGTTTATCCTCATATTGCACCATGACTTGGTTGTATCCAGAATACTCATCCAAAAAGGACATTATTTGCGATCCATTGACAATCTGAAGCACTTCATCCAATGAAGAAACTAGATAATTATCTTTTTTTGATGCTCTATTCAGATTCCTAAAATCCACACATAGTCTGATTTTTCCATTCTTTTTCCTTACTGGAACCAAATTCGCCACCCAAGTAGAGTGTCTTACTGGAAATATAATACATGCTGAAAGCAATTTTTGCACCTCCTTCTGAATAATGGGTTCTAACAGAGCATTAATTGGCCTTTGTCTTTGTCAGAAAGGTTTGACATCTGATCTTAGGGGAATGGTGTGTGTGATGATTGAAGTATCATATGTTTTCAAATCTTCATAACTCCAACCTATTACATCATTATATGTATGTAAGGTTTCAATAACCCCTTTTCTTTCTTCTAGAGTACATACCTTGCCAATAAGAACATTCTTCAAGTCATCTGGTGTCCCCATATTATATGTTTCACACTAGCTACTAATGGACTCTCTTTTAGTCTGTTAATCTTGATCTCTTATTTTATCTAGGTCAAAAATTCGTTCAAGTTGCACCATACCCCTTGGAATGGTATTAGTCTTTAGATTGACGATTCCTCCAAAATCAATTTCTGCTTCCTGAGGCTCTATCTCATCAATAACTTGGGAGGCAAACAGATCACAGCTTGTAATAAAGTCCAAAATATTCTTATCATCTTCAAATACCTAAAATTTGGTAATGTTGTCAAGCACTGAAGGGACTGGGGTGAGCTCAACTATAAATTTCTTCAATCCTGAAAGCGACAAAGGCTGTAAGGTGCTAGCAGCTTGAGCTAAAGAATCAACAACCTGATTTTTGTTTTGAGGGATCAATTAGATATTAAAGGCATCAAACCCCTCAATGAGATCCCACACTCTATGCCTATAGTTGGTCATTCTTCTGTCACGGCATGAATATTGTTTTCTTACTTGTTTGACCACTAATTCAAAATCTCCGAATACTTGTAATATCTTTACTTTCTTCCTTGATTCCATTAGTAAGCCATGGATCAAAGCCTCATATTCAGTAACATTGTTAGTGCATTGGAACTGGAGTCTGTGAGCAGCAAAGTAATTTTTTCCTTTAGGACTAATCAATTCAAATCCTGCTCTAGCACCTTGCTTGAATTTGGATCCATCAAACCTTAATGCCCAACAACCATCAAGTTCTTTCGGCTTCAATTTACCTTGTTCTTTACCAGGGATAGGGAGTTTTTTAGGAAGTATTGAGCTTTTACCTTTATCACTGTTTGATTCTTCCTGCACATTGAGTCGAGTAAGTGGAACTGGATTAATGCATTTCTGTATCCGTCTGACAACAGTCTGACACAAGTCACATTCCAGCTCAGAATGAGAGGCATCATGTACTCTGCACCAACTTGGAAGCAACAATTCTCCAAATGTCATGCTTCCTTTCAATTTTACTTGCTCTTCCATACACTTCTGGATGAACTCCTGAAAGTTATCCAACAAATTGAGTTGCTTGTCTTCTCTATCACTTACTCCACCCTCTTGTTCAATCAGTGTCTCAAGAACACTGCTCTCCGGAATGTGTTCATTTGAAGAATCCTGTAACATAAAAAATTATTCACCCTCTGTAACTGATGTAGCCAACACATAATTCCCCATGCTAACCTCAGACACCAACACCTCCTTTGAGATATTTTGGTACTCTGTGATCACATATTTCATCCTAGATTCTCTTTCAATTCATTCCTGATTTGGAACTCCTTTCCAAGGTAACCACATGTGGGAATGATCTGTGGATGTGTATCCATTCAAAGATTTAGTGAAATCCCTACCTAAGATCAAACCATAAGTATTAAGGATGTCAGCAACTTGGATATTGATCACTCGTTGCACCCTAGGATCTAATGCAAGCTGTGTAGGGATCATGTTCAATTCTCCAACTACACTCACGTCTATTTTATCCAATTGAGTAACCTTCTTTTGAGAGGCAATAGGAGTAATACCTAATGCTTTACAAATAAAAAAAGGCATAACATTTGTAGAGGCTCCTAAATCTAGAAGACAATTATGCAGATTCTTTTCGAAGATACGAACATAAATTAGGAAAGGAGGAGTTTCCATCTTACCTTGGAACAAGTTCAGATGACTATCAGCTTGTGCAACTTGACCTTTATCCTTATCCCCCCTCTTGTCTACAGGTGGGACTTGACTTTTGGGTGTTTGAGAATTAGAAGACCTAGAAATAGCCTCATTCGTGGCTACCCCTTGTGATGTTGTATTTTAACTAAATGATCCCAAAATTGCATTTCTAATAGCAAGAACTCTTAAAAACTCAAAAACAAAAAGACTTACCTTTACTTTCTTGAATTCCTTAGTCGCATACTCACCCAATTGCTCCACATTCAGGTCAGCCTGAGATTCTTTATAGCCACTGGCCTGCTTATCCTTGGAAATTTTAGTGTTGTTCCCCTTTGAAAAGTACTATGTTGGCACCTGAGGATAAGATGGATTGTTACTAGCTTGTGGATCAGGTGGAGTATTGAAATTGTTAGGGGGAATGGAAGTGGTGAAAGGACCTCCAGCCTGTGGACCCCTGTTAGGCCTATTTCTTAAATCATACTTTTTCACTGGTTGTTGAAACATTTGAACTTCTTCAACACCAACTTCTTCCTCATCTAAAGGGCCATTATCATTCTCATTTTCTTCATTGAATAGTTGGGAGATTTCATCTCCATTCAACACTTTCTCTACCTCATCCTCTGTACTAGACACTTCTTCTGGTTCATTTTCCTCACCCTTTCGGAATGGGGCATGATTAAGTACCAGTACTGGAGAATCATAAGGGTTTGAAGGTACAATTTTGTGCCTAGTATAATTATTCTCCACTTCATACTGGAAGATAGAAGTTGCAGTCTGAAATTCAACACAGTCTAATTTAGAGTGTTGACTTGTTTTATGGAGCCTACACAATCCAGACAAAGCTGGTTCTACTAGGTATACACAGTTTGGAGGTTTATCTTGAGTAGCAGGTTGATCCAGAGCAGTAAGAATCCTTCCATTATTAGTCCCAGTATTCCAAGACCTATTCTGCCTAGGTTGTTGCCCCTTGTTAAATCCTTGTCCACCTTGTTGGTTTCTATCAAAATTCTGACCAGAACCCTGCCCTCTGTCAAAATTTTGATTGCTGTCAAAGTATTGACCTCTTTCAAAATTATTGTTTTCCCTACCATAGCTAGATTGTATATTCTTTTGAGCAGCCTAAAGCTAGCTATTCTGATTTCTTAAATAAGTTACCTCTGTATTCAACCTCTTCACTTGTTCAAAAATTTCGTCCAACCTCTCCTTATCTAGGTTGTTAGGAGGTGTTGGATTACCTCTAGAAGGATATCTGGGTATATTCCCAGAACCAACAGCCTAATTCAAGACTTCTGAATTATGCAAATATGTAAGGAAACCAGCTTGTTGCTGTCATAAAGGTTGATTAGCTCTCTATTGAGGATAAGAAGTTGTAGGTTGAGTTTGATTTATAGGTGGACCTAGATGAGGAACCAAAGGTAGTGACGGTACAGGATTCATTATTGGAGCATAACTGGTCAAAGCTTGATTAAGGGCTTGAATTTGTCTAGGGTGAGCAATAGGTCCCAAGGACGACAAAGGTCCTGATAAATATTGTCTTAAGTCTGTACTGACCTTTACTACTTTTGCATATGCAATGAGCAAAGTATTCGGAGGATTGGTCCTTTGTTTCAGGAAGGTGTCTGTAAGGCTATCTAAGGCCTCAAGGTATATCTCTAAAGCGGTATTTTCATTTCTAGCATAAGGTGCCTGAAGTCTGGTATATGCTCGATGGAACCTATCATTGAATGATCCTATGGGCTCATTAATCTCTCTTTTTACCCCAATAAAATGTAAGTATAGCTCATTAGCACTGATGGGAATCTTGAACTTTTGTAGGAATGCAGCTTCCAACTCAGTCCAATTATGGATGGAAGCAATGGGTAGGTGATTATACCAATAAAAGGCTTCTTCTCCTAGAGAATAAGGGAATAGTCTCTATGCAACATCCTCATGGTTAATCCCTCTATCCCTCAGACAGGTCTAAAAAATCCTAATATGCTCTTTTGCAATTCTGTTAGGGTCATGAGTATGAAACTTAGAGCAGAAATGCTTAGGATTTTTGGGCATAACATTGTAATTATTGAAGATCAATGGGGATGGATTAGTAGCAAGAAAAGCCATTGGTGGATGTGGGGGTGGTAATGGCTGATTTATGATTGGTTGTGGTTTTGGAATGGAAATCCCCTTAGAGTCAGATGAAGATGAGGATGATGGGGATGACGGAAGTGGATGAGCTGATGATGATTCTTCCCCTCCTCTGGTCCTTTTTGACCTAGTAGGGGCTTCTAATTCTTGAAATTATTCCTCTCCTATAGTGGATCTAGTTCTTCTTCTAAGTCTCTCAGGAGAGATGGTGTTTAAGAAATGCTCCAGCTTGCTTGTTCAAAGGCCCTCCTTCTAGCGCCAATCTATTGATGGTGTTTTCTACACAGCAACAACTTAGATAGAATATAATATCCTATCTCTCTTGAAAGGAAAATCTCTATGGGAAAAGAGATAACCCCAAGGTCTCTAATGTCAGGTCTTGACAATGCAGTAAAACAACTCAGTGATAAATGTGAAAATGTTGGTAATCACAATGGGACCTTACTACGAGCAACACTGGATTTCGAATCTTATCAAATATAGACACTAAATTGATACTTTGAAACTTGATTGGAACCCTGATAATAAAGAAACAACAAAAGATAAAGGTTTCAGAGATAATCTTAAAACTACTTCTAACCCTAAGATTAAAAATGAAAAAGGATAAAATGCTTAAAATGAACCGATCTCTCATAAACTATTTTCTGCTTGACCTAGATGAATCTGCAATTCTAGAGAAATAGTGCAATCTTCTAAGGTATTTAAAGATTTTCAAATCATAAACATTCATTTAGTCAATCCTATAGCAATTGAGGTGAATAAACCTTCACAATTGAACTAAGCACAAATATAAGTTTAGGCTAACTTTGCAAAGCAGCTAACAATCAGCTAATTGCAAAAAGTATGGACTAGAGATTGCTGCAAACATTCCAAACATGAAACCCTAAGCATTACCAAATCATTTAACCATAAACATTAAGCAATTTGAAAGATAGAATAACAAGAACCATGCCAGATGAAATTCTAGAAGATAGATACCAAACACAATATCCCTCTTATATTAAATCATCCAAAAATAACAACAATTCCAGTTTTCTGTTACAACATTTGCTTGAAAATAAACCCTAACTTGCTCTAATATCACTTAACTATTTCTGTCCTGATCTACCTATCCTTCTATATATATTTTTCTAATCTCTTTATCTCTAAATGAGGCAACATGCCCACTTTTATAGAGAATCCATAAGATAGGTCGGCCTAAATTATAATGTACAATAAAAACATGACCTATAAGAGGTCAGCCTAAAAGATATTCGAACACATGAAATGTGCGTTTGGCACCAATTTCATCCAAAACCACCAAGATATGAAAAGGTCAACCCAATACATGTGAATTAATGGGAAGCACAAATATCAATGTAACCCTATATAGTCACTCCCCATCTTTGTCCTTTGCTTTATCTTCTTCACCATGTATGGCCAATAGGACCATATCCAGCTCAGCAATAGGTGGCACAGGCAAAACCCTAATCTTTTTCTCAAGAGTCTTGATATCTTCTCTTGCCTACCTAACTGTACCATCCTAGTCAACTTTGTTGGTCAAATACCTGTCAATGACTGCAATATAAGTTGTAGCATCATCCAACTGATGTTCAGTAACTAGCCCTTCGCTGACTGGAGAATTTCAAGGCCTTCTGCCTTATTTGTAGGATTTCAAACCATTCCCAAGGTTCAAAAACTCTTGGAAAAGGAAGAATCCTGCACTCTACCAATTTGTCCTCAGTAAACCCCATGATTGTTTTAGTCTTTTGCAGTAGGAGGTTGGTATCCACATTATCTTGTGCTAATGTAGCCTTCAACCAATCTATCGACCTCAGTGCATCCCCTCCAGTGGATAATATGCCCTTAATGGCATCATCTCCCTTAGCTTGGACACCCTGCAACTAGGTAACTGCAGCATGTGAGGTACCCTTCATCTTTTCTAACTTAGAAATTGTCTCCTAGGGTAGGAATCCTACAACAGAAGAGGAGGAGCCAATTGCTTGAAAATTTTTCATCAACTCTTGCAAGTATTTGCTTAGTTTTTCATTCTCCTTCTCCAGCTCATGCCTAGTTTGTACTGCCTTCTTCAATCTCCCCACAATCACTACACTGGAACCCTCATACTCTTCAATATCCTTCTCTACAGTAGCATGTCCCAAATCAACAGTTTGCACATTATAGTCTTGGGCAGTCACATTGTTCCTATCTTTGTTTGGAGCAGGGGTAGCAATATGGGCCACCCGGTTACCTGATCCATCCCTTTCAATTTGGGATACAACCCTTGCTTTCTTTTTGGTCTTTTACCTCTCTACATTAGCCATGAGGGCATCCCAATTGGGAGGAGCATCCTCCACTATTACCATTTTTCTCTTTAATTCCCTCTCAAGCCAATCCGGAATAGTAGACCCAGTAGGCATTGTGTCTTGTTTATCTTGTTCCTTCACCTGCTGATCAGTAGTTACATCTTTCTCAACACTTGGACTTTTAGGAACATCCACAGTTGGGTTCTCTTCCTGTTGTACTTGCTCTTCCACAACAACCTTCACTAGTGATGGAGCCCTAGCTGGTATTTCCTCCTCTTTTTGAGGAGACTTGTCTACTTGTTCTTATACAGGTGAGTTCCCATATGCCACCAGGGGAGACTAAACCACCCTATCAATTTTTTCCTCTGCATTAAAGAGGTCTCCTTCTTGGAACTCTTCCTCACCCAAATTCTTAGGACTTTCATCCTGCTTTGGTTCTCCCCATACGCTACCAGCATCCTGAGGAATGGGGGGACTTGTTCAACAATAGGGATACTTACTGAAACACTCTCTTTGGCTGCAATATCCCTCAGGGAAGGAGTCCTTGATCTCCTCATTTAAACCTGTGTCTTTTCCCTTGAGTTTTCCACCTCTACCACTGGTGGCTCAATTTCCCTATCAACCTTAGGGACTTCCTCCACTTTCTGGGACATCCTTGTGAGTCTTCTCTTCTTCATCAGTGCATGAACACTATCAACCTCCTCTTCCTCTTGGTTCTTCTCAACTTCCTTCTTAGAGGCATGCTTCCTCTTCTTGGCAATATGCCTCCTCTATTTTCCCACTTCTGCAGCCTTTTTAGCTTGCACCTTTCTTACCTGGATTTTGAAAGGAGAATCCACCTTCTCCTTACCCTTTGGATCTGGTTCATGTGAATCCTTGGAAGCAGAATGAGACTCTAAGTCTTGCATCAATGCATAGGTGCATGGAACCCCCTCGCTCTCTAGCTCTAGCATTTTGTGCTTCAACCACATTTTGGTGTATTTAATCACTAGGGCCATAACCTGATCTAAATCAGTCTTTTCCTCTTCTAACCATTCAACTTCTCCCATTGGTTTATCCTTTGCTACCTCATAAACATGACCCTAGATCATATTTCCATCCTCTTCTACTTGATCTGGGATGGATTTTACGTTGTATAATCTCACCAAATCCACTGGCAATCTAGAAAACCTCTTCTTTCTCACCTCAAACTCATCAGCAAGGTTAATCTAGTAGTCCTCAATATGAGCCTTATGGCTATAATCCCTATTAGCCTTCTTATGAGCCTCACCAGTAACATCAAACCTTGCTCTCTTAGAATGAAAAGAGAGCCCAATAGTACCTATCTCCTCTGAAGCATGAGCGGACTTAATAGGGGCACAAACGTCACCCATTCCGATCTTCAAAGGGAAATCGTTCCCAAAACTTGTCTTATGCATTTCTCCCTTCACAACATTGTCAAAGTCATAGATCTTTCTAGTGACTTCCAACAGTACAACATGATCAGTGGGATATCTAGGGAGTCTGTAGGGAGCCCTTTGAAAAGCATCAATTCTAATATATGAGAAGGTTGGGAACTAGATAAACCAGGCTCCATATCTCCTTATCAACTCTTTTGCCTTATCCAAGATTCTCACATGCTCTACACCTTGGAGTAGCCTGGTAATGTACATTGTGAAGGTATCATTCGACCTTCGGTAGCTTCCACCAGTCAAGTGCAACTGTGGATACATTTCATAGATAGCATCATGTCCAAAAATACCCCTAGTGCTCAATCCTTTGTATGGATGAAGTCTTGCCAATGAATACACTAGGTAAGAGGTCATAGTGAAAGTCTTGGTCTGCAAAACATTACACAACTAATGATGGATCATATTACTGATAAGACCTACCCAATGATAGTCAATCCCCTATTCCATTCTAGCAATCACATTGAACATCCATGTTTCAAAAATACCTGCACTCTTCAATCCTACCAACGTGCTAAGAAGGGTGATGGCATTGTAATACTCCCTCTTGAACTTCAACCTGAATAGTTGCTTAGGCAATTTAGAGAAATGAGATTTAGGCTTCTCTAGCCAAGAGGTAATCACCTGATGAAATTTGACAATGTTCTCCTCATAATACTTCTTGGCAACCTCTAGGTTGAAGCCTACCACATGGGACCTATCAAGCATGTCAAAGGTTGCAACAATGGCCACAGGACTTAAGCCAACAAGAATCCTTCCCTGGGGACCGATTATTCTCTATGTCCCACTATAATAATTTCTGGCACACTCAAGCACCAACTCGTAGCATTGCACTGTAGAAGGAAAACCTGCCACATGACCCAACGCAGACTCCACCATTCTTTTTTTCCAACATAGGAGGACTCGATGCTGAGATCTTAGCCTTGAATTCCTCATAGTCCCACATGCCTACATTTTTATATGTGATCCCTAACCAAATTAAGGTCAACTTGCTTTCAAGAATTCTGCTCTTTATATCTAAGTTAACCTTTTCTGCATCTAAGATGGCAGAAGTGTCTGCACCTGGATCTGTTGCCTTTCCCTTACCTCGACTAGCAACATTTTGTCATGATTCTGCCTACAACCACATAAAATTAACCACAATTAGATCCATAAGAAGAAACAAGTGTAGAAAGTCATTACCTCAAAGTTTGGGATTTAGCCCCCCTCACGGATTCTGCACTAGGAAGGATTTTTGGGAAAATCTGGACCAGACGGATTCCAGCGAACCAAAGTTACAAAATCCCATAACATCCTTGAAACTCAATAATTGACGAAGGGAAATCATTAAAAACACTTAGCATAAGCTTCTTAAATCAATCAAATAGATTACCAAGAAACCCATCATTTATAACCATCAAACTCAACATTTCCCAAAAAAAACTCGGAAGAATCTACCATAGACGGATTCTGGCGAAATCAGCAATAGTTATAACTAACCTGGGAAAAATGAAGATACACGAAGAACTCAGGAAAATCTGGCTAGAATGGATTTTGGTGAAATCCAGATATAACAGTATTAAAGGTCAAAATCGGTAAAACGACCTGACCGCTAACCTTGGGAAAATCTGGATGGAACGGATTTTGGTAAAACCAAATGAAATCTAGTAGAAAGTGATAAAAGAAGAGGCGATAGAAAAATCGGTGAAATCCGGGGGAAGCGGAACTCCGCAAAGACCTCGAAAACCCAAACCTGTCTACATCTTCGCTACTTTCACCAACTCAATTCAAATCACTCCGGATCTAGGACAGAACTCCGAAACCAACTCAACCTAGGACTTTGATGAATAAAACATGAACTAAGGACACTCTTCACAGAAATTTGAAGAGGATTGGCCATGCCCCAGGTCAAGAACCCTAAATGTACGCCATGAAAGCACAAATGACTCGCTCATACACGAAAATGGAGAGTTTAAAACTACAACAAGCCAATGCCCAAATAAGAAGCAACACCAAACCAAAATGCAAATGTTTGATGAACAAAATGGACTGGTGTACTAATGGGAAGAACCCAAAATGCTTAATGATGACGCGCACCCAAAAGAACCAGGAAATCATGAAGGACTCCCCAAGAAAACAAAGAAAATCCATTGAAACCAATAGAGAAAAGGGCACATCTACATACCATGGTAGCGCAAAGGTTGTGATTGATGAAGTTGACAAATAACCATTCAATGCAAACTAGATACAATCCACGCATAGGAAATGCAACTGCACAGTCCAAATGGCTTCGAAAATCCAGATATCCAGCAAAACACGAAGAACCTCAAGACACAAGCCTAAATGATAGCAAATGCACAAACTCAAATGATCAATTACTTCTCAAAGAATCAATATATCAAAGCCCCAAGACCTTTGCACAAACACCATTAATGCATTCGACAAGACAACCACGACCACAAAAAACTTTCAGGGATTTGACACTGCCATGGACTTCGGGGATTCGACATTGCCACAGACTTCGGGGAAATCCGGGTCATGCGGACTTTCCTGAAAGCAGTGCAAAAGGTAGCAATTTTGGACATTGGGAGGAAACCGGGAGAATCCGACCCAGGCGGATTTTCTCAAAAACAGTGAAAAATCCGAGATAAAGCCAAAACTTTAGATTTTCATTATATTTGAAAAGTATGCCACTTGAATTGGAAAAATGGACATTAAAGCAAAAACTCAAGCAAAAATCCCCAGAAAATAAAGGCCAAAACACCAGAAAGTGAAAAAAAAGGGTTCCCACTTTCAGTGGGGCATGTGTGCAAAAGATGCACAACAATACACATACACAAACATATATATACACATATACAAATATATATATAAATTCATACACACACATATATACACATATATATATATATGTATATACACTCATTTATACATATGTATATAAATACACAAGTATAAACATATATGTACATACTCGTATATGTATACATACTTATATATATACATATCTACACATACATACATATATATGGAAATATATATGTGTACCTAAATATCCTTATATATATATATATATATGTCCATACATATGTACATGTGGTATATAATACAAATAATCTTTTTCTTGACATGATCCAAGCTCTACATTATGATGCATTAATAGAAATTGCACTTGAATCTATTCACATTAAATGAAAATCAAATCTCAATAAATGAAAAGTGTAGAGCACACATATAAATATAAACACATATGTATACATATATACATACACACACACACACACACACATATATATGTGTATCTATAGATATATATACATACATACATATATATATATATATATATATATGCATAAACATATATCTATATGTACACACACATACACATCTATATATACCTACATATAAATGCATACATACATAGATATACACACAAGATCCTTTTTCCTTGAAATGCATAAAACTTAAATTAGCATAATGCATTAATAGAAATTACACTTCAATCTATTTACAATAAGCCAAACCCAAGTCAAAGAAAAAAATGAAACGTGGTCATACGCACACAAGATGCAAGCCATTGTTCACAACATTACATGTTGATAGGAACGTTTGCACCAACAACACATGCATAGCAATAAATCATTAGGAAAACATTTTTTTTCTTCCTTGCATCACTCTCAATAATAAATCACAACTGGAGAATACACAAAACCAACAAACAACACACCAATTGCCAATGACAAAAAAAGAAGAAAAAAACAAAAAGTTCATTTTAATAGTTCCAAATAGACATCATTGGAAGAATTCCTATCCGTACAAAATATGAACATGAAATGTGTGGTTTGAAACACCAATGATACATTAGTTATATCGTGTATAGATATACATCTTCCAATGCCTATCATTGTTTCATGTACACACAATTCATTTGAATTAAAAATATATATTGTAAAAAAATAGCATAAGCTTCATTTTAAGAATTTTGGCATCGAAACATCCACATTGGATTAAAACATCCCTAAAACATTAAAAATCCATGAAGAAACTAGTAAAATAGGAATCAATTGATGAAAATAGTCATCGATAAAGAACACTAAAGATTAAATCATTGCAAAAGGTTTAAAAACTACAAGATCATAGTGTAAAAGATATAGGAACTTACAAGTGCCTCCTCTATCACTACCAACATTGCAAGTATAAAATCTTTCAACACACACAAATTAGGCCCCCATCAAAGAATCTGAGCAAATGAATATGCATGCATACACATATATATACATATATTATGTATATATACTCATATATACATACTATAGACACGAAAAAAATATAAATTGATCTTAGTTTTTCATCAATTTTTCATCCCTTAATTAAATAAATAATTATTTATCTGATTAAGTCATTCTTGCTTGTTGATTAAATTAATCAATTTAATTTAATTAACCCTAAGTATCTATTCATTTAAATAATTCATTTTATTTAAATTAAGTCTTTAATTTCCTCCTATTAAATTGAATAAATTAAACCTTATTTAATTTAATCTAACATTATCCCCTTTAGTTAAATAAATCAAATCATTTGTTTAATTAAACCTTTCTTCTCAATTTTGATTTAAATTAATTCATAAATTTAAGTCAAAATTGTCACATCCCCTAATCTCTCATTAAATTTATTAACCTTTGATTAATTTAATCCTAATTCATGTCACATCCTCTAGAGAATGCAACTTGCGCAATAAATTATTTATTTTGACTTATTAAATACCTATTTTCTCTCAACATGGAATAAAAGGGGAATATTCCTCCAATTTGAAAATCCCTCCAAGTGGATTTGTATATCCAACAAAGCATTCACTCCCCTCTTACATGTCCTTGTGCATTGAGCCACGTGGCATTTAAATCATTTTTTCCTTCCCTCTTCAACAAGTCATTTCACAAATTTGAAATCCACCTAATAACATTTATTGACTCATTCATCAAAATGTGCACAACCTTCAGCCATTCACATCTTGACAAGTGGCACTTGTCCATTGGATGTTGAATGATCCCACATTGCTCAATCTTGCTCATTCTTCCAATTTTGAAATATATAAATAAGAGGCTCTTCTCCTCAATCTTCATTCACAATTTGAGAGTAAAGTCAGTATCTTCACATTAAGAACAACTTCACATATTTTCTTGAGCATTTGTCATCACCATAGCTAGGGTATTGCAGGTCCGTGTCAAGAAATCATATTGTTCTTCATCAAAAAAGTGGATCAATATCCATCAAATCGTGAAGCTTACAATGAAGTTGGGAAAGTGCCAATTTGTACACATAATTGGCACCAATCCCCCCATGAGATTAAGTGTTTGCATTGCTTAAATAGGATTTGATTTAGTTTCTTGTCTTGTTTCTTCATTTCATTTCTATCTTTGAGCATTGTAGATGAATTTCATGGGGAATCGTTGTTCTTACTTGCATTGGAATCTAATTGTGTGTTTGTTTGCTATGTTTATGCAGGTATAGGATTTCGGGTTCACATTTTTTCAAGAAATTCCATGCTTTTTTTCCTTTTTGCAGGTTATAGGAAACTCAACCACTGAGTGTCAAGCAGTGCAATATCAGACTGCTTAAAGTTCCAAATTTTGTCGTTGAGCTCTTCCCACCTAAAAATTCAAATTTCCAAACTAGGTCGTTGGTTTTTCAAAGTTCAAACTACACCGCTACTCAAACAGAGCCGGAATCACGATCTTTGTTTCACTGCAAAGCACCGCTATTAGAAATTAGTAGTGCTTTATTGCACTGCTAGAGTTTCTAAACTCTACCACACCCACTAACATTTTTTCTAATTTAGAATAAAAAGTGTAAATTATTTTTATTTTGACATGTGCCTTTTTGATTTCTGACTTTTTTGGAATGCTTAACCTATTTGTTGTCTCTGTGTTTCCTAGTTTTAATTAGTTTTGCAGGTTAGGGTAAGGAGGAAAATGAAATTGAAGGTTGCATTATGGCATCATCATCACAATGTAGCAAGTGTTTTTGAACACTTTAGTGTTTATTCAACACTTTTAGAGAAATCCTAATCTCTCTTTCAAAAAAGAAAAATTGTTACCTTCATGCTTTTAGGAAACACTAAATTTCCTTTGGGCTCTAAAACGAACACTACAAGGTTTTCAATTTTGCAAACAAAGGGTTAAAATGAACTTTAGGAAAGACTCACTAGATTTGGTTTAAGGATTGACAATTGAACAAGATAAATTTCATATTTCATTTGGTGCTTAAAAATAATTCACTATTGTTTTGGAGGATTAAAATGAACAAGTGTTTTCTTGTCTTGTAATTAATTACCCAAGGTAATATCACTAAAAAGACTTATGTGCTTCTCTCGCGCTTTATGGTGATCTTGAGAATCAAAAGTCTTGGTGGTGATCTTAAACTATGTAAGTAATTGCCTTCACATTTCACTTGGGTCTTAAAAAATGAATCAATCTTGCGAGTGTGAGTGTGAAATATTGTGAGTGTTCTCCCTTTGTTTCTCAACGAAGTTCGATTGAACTATGGGATATGTTTTCTCGCTTTTATTTATCTTAGAGGGGCTACCTTGTGGGAAAAATTAATCACCCAAGGGAACGACCCAACTTCCAAATGATATATAAGTGTGGATTCTCAAGGAAAGTTCAAGAATCATGAGGATTATTCTAACGAGAAGGGCAGAAATGGTATCTTTTCACATGGATAGTCCCCCATGAATGGAATGCCCGCATTAAAACCCTTGTTTAGCAAAGGCCAAAATCCTTAACTATTTATTGGTGCAAAAGGTCATGTCCTTTCAAGCCACCCCACATATACACGTGATTATGTTGTATTTATGCTTGGCTGACCCGAGAAGTGAGTGCACTATAAGGGGGAGCCTATGTGATGAAGCATCTAATCATCTGCACTAAATATGCACAACTGGATTTATCCAAGTGGGATCCCAACAAATATTTTCTCTTCATCCTAGGGTTGTACATGTTCTTAGAATCGAAAGCACATTGCTTTGATCAAAAACATTTGAAAAAAAAAATTCACAAGATCTTCAAAATTTAAAACCCTTTGGAGGAAGCAAATACCCTTGATGAATTAAAGTGCTCTTACTTGCCCTAGGGATTTTATCCTTAGATGCTTGTAAGTACTTGGACTTAATCATAATTTTCTCTCTCTAAATTCAACCTAGGAAACTATGCTCTTGAAACCTTGATTTTCACATAATGGACCTTGTGGAATGAAAAGGAATTGAGCCATAGACATTTAGTTTGAAATTTTAATGAAGATTTTTTTTGTGGTAAAAGGAATTCATTAAGAAAAGATAAAGACAATTGACCCCACACATAAGTTCTCTCAAATGATTTCCTGCAAAATCAAAATTCGCAAGCCCAAATTCAAAAATCTTAGTCCAAAGGACCATGAAGAGTTTATTTCAAGGCTTCATGAGGTAAGAGAAAGGTTGGTTTACAAATTTTAAAAGAAAGCTTCAAGGAATAACCATAACTTGTATGAGTTTTATTATCAGAAAAATCCCAATCTCTTTCAAAGGTTTTCTTTTTTCACATAGGAAGTATGGCATGTTCTTCAAAACCAAGGTCTTGTAAGAAGGAGTTTTATCTAGGTCAAGTCTAGGATCAAAATCATCACTTGCACCCATGTCTCATACATCAAAATAAAAAATAACCTCACCAAAAAACTCTTGGGAACTTTGAAGGCATCATCATGCTAAAATTTTAGGTAAAATCAAAATCATCTTGTTTGACTTAACACACTTAGTAAAATTATCAATCCTTGTGAAAAAATTTACCTCTTGATAAAATCGAACATCTTGGGGTCTTGGAATTCATTATCTTGTTTGTCTTAACACACCCAACCAAATTATCCTCTTGTGCATGAGTTTTCTCTAGAATAACACAACTTCCTAGAGTTTACAAGTCCAAAATCACTTTTTTTGACTTAACACACTTAGTCAAAATATCCTCAATCAAAATCCAATAAAATTAATCCCTAAAGTTTAGCATTTTACCAAGGTTCATCAAGATTTTTCATTATCTGTATCATCCATCTTTCATTTTCATCATCACTTTGATCCTTAATCTATCCTAGTTCTTCTCTTTGTGTACCTAAATTTAGATTAATTGATCTCTATTTTATGGTGCAAACAAAATCTCAACACAAGAAGAATATGGAAATCACCAAGGAAACATCAACTTTAAGTGATCTAAGTCAAACTGCCCCTAAAATGAATCTTGTTGGATCAACCAATCCCCCAAGCAACTTTCCTCTATCATCGCAACATCCTCCAGAAGATGGTCATGTAGAGGACATCACCAAAAATGAGATGACACAAGAAGAAATCCTAGAGATGGTATGAAACCCTAAGAATCATCAAATTTCCAATGCCATGATGAGGCTATATCCCTCCCAATACATGCTTGAGTTAGCAAAAGAAGGGGCTAAAATCCCTTCTGAATATGACGTAAGCACTATTGTGGAAAGATCTCTTGGGATCATGCCATCAATCCCATCCACACTTCCACTTCAAAGCATCACTTAGGACATCCCACAAATCATAACATCCATTGCTTCTACCCCACCAATTGTTAACAAGGGAAGTTCAATGCTTCAAGAAATCCAAAAAAATCCCCTTATAAACAATCAAGGGTTGAAGGCAAATACCACACTGAATCAATCCATCTCGGTAAATCCATTACATCCGTATGTCCCCTCAAATTCCATGATTATGCCAATCTACCCTCTAGACACACAAACCTCTCTCCCAATCTCACAAGGAGAAGGTGACTTGTTTGGAGTAGGGGGAATCTTGGATCCATCATCATCCCTTCAAGGGATTGCACCACTTGTCTTTCCACCATTTCCACCCCTGCTGCTTGCATCCACATCACCCCTTGGGTTCGGATTTCCTCCTCTTCTAGACATCAATAAATCAAATCAGAACACCCTATCAAACACACTCGTCTTGCCATCAATATCACAACAATAGATGGAAACCATCCAAGCAACCTCAACAGTCAACACATCCACTACATCCCAAGGCATGGTTTTCAAGGGACCAAGTATCTCAATCACACCATCCATAGATCAAACCCCGATCATCAACACGGACTTTTCGCTCATCACAATGCTCCACACCCTTCCCAATCCACCGCCATTACCACCAAGGCACAATACGGCCAATTCATTCACCATGACATTGCAAGCTGCTCGACAAGTTGCCCATCAAAACAAAATCTAGAATCAACAAGCACAAGCCCAATTAGTAGCACAACAAGTGCAATAGGAATAGCAAGTTGCACAAGCCCAATATTTATTACAACAATAACAAGCCACACAAGTTGCACAAGCTTCCCAAGCTGCGCAAGCCACTCAAGCCATGAGCCACACATGTCGCCCAAATTGCAAACGAAATCCAACAAGTGCATGCCCAAAGCATGGGCCCGATTTCAAGCTCAGCAAGCACAAGCGCAAGCACAAGAACAAGCATAATACCAGGAACAATTGCAAGCACAAAAAAAAGCTTATCAACAAGCCTTGCAAGACTATCAAATACAACAACAATACAACCAAAAAAAAACATTGTTGGAACAACAACAACACGACCAACAACAAGTGTTGTTGGCACAACAACAACATGACCAACGACAAGCGTTGTTGAAAGAACAACATGACCAACAACAAGTGTTGTTGGCTCAAAATAAAACATAGGCATTACTTGCTTAGCAAAGCTTGCAAAAAACACCCACCAACATCTCGCTCGTCAATCCAACACCTCAAAATATGTTCACCCCACCTCCTAATCCATAAGATGATGTGACAACATGAATAAAAATACTCTCGCAGAAAGTTCTTGATCTTCAATCAGGAAAAACAACAAGGACACCCAACAATTTGTGTCCCTAACCGTTCGACAGGAGCTTAGCAATGGTACCATTCCTGAAGGGATTCAAAATTCCCAAATTTGACAAATATCATGGGATGGGGAACCCTAAAGATCACATCAGGGAGTTCCAGGTACATTGTATGGAAGTTACATACAATGACACATATCTGATGTGGTTGTTCCCTTGAAGCCTAGCCAGTCCCTCCATGGAATGGTTCTCTCATCTGCCTACTGGCATTAGAACATTCCAAGAAATCAAAGATGCCTTTCTCTAGAACTATGCATTCAACATTACCATAGATGTCAGTTTAGAGGAACTATCAACACTCAAACAAGGAAAGAGGGAATCTTTCACCTCCTTCCTACAACAATTCCGATCCGAGGCCAATTGGAGCAAATGGGTCATGCTAGAGGAACAACAAGTATGCACTATCATTGCTAATTTGGAAAAGACCTTGGCCTTTGATATAAAGATGCAATGCATCATCACGTACAACCAATTGATCCCCAAAGAGGTCAATATCGAAAGGTCCCTTATAACACAAGGGGGAACATCTACCTATCC
>CM021105.1:58558333-58631677 GCA_007115665.2 Sequoiadendron giganteum | reverse complement strand
AAATCTCCTCACCTTCTTCGATCAGGACTTCCTCACCTAGTCATCTCACAACTGTGCATTACACCTCGAGGTCTTGGTTCACATGAAAAAGGGCAAAAGGGTCTTGGTGGATGGAGGTGCAGGCCTCAACATTTTCTAGCTAAAATTCATAAAGAATCTGGGAATCTTTGAAGATTCCATTGAGAAAGATAAAGGAATTACAATCAAAGTGTATGATGACCAGGAAAGAGTGTCCCAAAGAACTATCAAACTCCCAATCCAAGTAGGGACAACTACTATGGAAACTAAAATTCATGGAGATTTGAACCCTTTGCCTATTGCAAAAATCTGGAAGCCAAGTTCTACAATGTCCCCCAAGTCCTGAAGATTGATGGGGGCCCCTCAACTTCATATATTGACCCATCCAACATTGGATCCACTTCTGGGACAAAGGCACCTTCCATCCCTGAAATATCTGACATAAAGCTCGTGATCCAAGACAATGGGTGTGTAGAATAAAAAATGTAGAAGAATTATTTTGTCGTAGGAGAGTTACCTCAATCTCCTGGGTCACGTGGGCAACCCCAACCAGCTGCAACACCTTCCCACACTTTTAGGGTGGACCCTTCTAGATTCCGATGTTGGGGGATCTAAGTCAGAAAGTTGTGGATGAAAAAGACGTTTCAATTTCACTATACAAAGATTAAAGGCTCATGCCTAATATTCCCATGGACGAACAAAGCAAGGGGCTAGAAATGATGCTTGGTATGGGATATAATAGAAATGAAGGCCTTGGAAGGAATGAAAATGGCTGACTAGAATGCATCATTGTTTAGAGATGAATGAAAAATATTGGCCTTGAGTGTACCCCTCCAAGTGTAATCATATGTGGCCAAAGTCCTCTAGTTAACACAATCGGGACTCACCCTCAGTTATCGACAACTGCCCTATGCTTACTAGTATCCACAGGTCTTCCCCTAGACAACTTTACCTTTGATATAACTGATGTTTGTATTAGTAGTGATGATGAGGATACCATAACTAGCCTCCCCATGCTTTTTGAAGACTCCTCCCTACTCATGATTAGTACCTTATCCTTTGAATTAGACCACCAAGCTCACAAAATAAACCTGGTTTACCCCCAACTCATTGACTATGACCAATGAGGGCCATTGATTCTTGACACGTTCAAAAATGATGAGGCACTCTCAAAATTCATGGGACAAAGGGATACGGTGCCATGTGGATATCATAAGGTTGGATTTGACATCACATTGGACACATAGGCCTATTATGGGGAGACAATTGAGTCCTTCAGTCACAAAAGTGAACAATTGAGAATAATCTCAAGGTCATTGAGTAAAAACTACACTATGGCACTCTCTAACCATAAAATAGTAAAAATAAAGGATGCATCTAATGGTGAAAACCTCTTCGAGGTGCCAGAAGATGAAGGATTCAATCTTCCCCTCACTACACTTCATCAAGAAAAAATAGTAGTCCTAGCAGAATAGTGCAACCCCGTCAATCTAGGAATAGAGGAACTACTGCACATCACCTTCTACGTTGATTCACTTCACACAGAAGAACAATAACTTCTGGCTACCTTCTTAAAATAAATAAAAGTGAACTTTACATGGACCTACGCTGACATGTCGGGTCTCAATCCGGAATTCATGGTTCATCACTTAGCTTTGTATCTAGGGGAAAAGCCAGTAAGATAGAAGTTGAGAAAAATACAACTCTAGATAGCCTTGTTAGTCAAAGTAGAATTAAAGAAGCTCTTGGATGCAAGATTCATAAGGCCAATTGATTATCCTGAATGGGTGTCAAATCTTGTACCTGTTTCAAAGCCAAATGGGGGCATCTGCATCTACACCGATTTTAGAGACTTAAATAAAGCATGTCCTAAGGATGAATTTCTACTACCAAACATCGACATTGTAGTGGATATGACAGTCAGACATGAAATGCTATCACTAATGGATGGGTTTTCTAGATATAATCATATCATGATAGCAAAGGAGGATCAACACAAGACAACGTTCACATGTCCATTTGGGACCTATTGTTGGAACATGATGCCTTTCAGGTTAAAGAATTTAGTTGCAACATACCAAAGAGCCATGAAACTGATATTTCAAGACATGATTCATAAGACAGTGAAAGACTATGTAGATGGCATATTGGCTAAATGCAGAAAAAGGCAAGACCACATAGCAGCCTTGAGCTCTATTTTTGATAAATTGAAAAAGTATAAAGTCTGCCTGAACCCAAAGAAATGTGTCTTTGGAATGCAATCAGGAAAGATCCTAGGATATATAGTGTCAATGAGAGGAATAGATGTAGATCTTGCCAAAGTCAAGGTAATCCTTGATATGGAAGTACCCAAAACACTAAAGCAGTTGAGAGGTCTACAAGGTAGGCTCCACTCCATCCACAGATTTATAGCGCAACTAGCAGATAAAAAAATCCATTACTCTCATCTACTCCACAAGGGGGTAGCATACAAATGGGATGACAAATTAAATTAGACATTTAAAAAAATCAAATAATAATTACTCATGCCACCAATTTTGATGCTGCCAATCCCATGAAAACCATTGATCTTGTACATTTCAGTAATAATGGTAGCTCTTGGTGCTCTATTAGCTCAACATGGTGAAAACAAAAAAGAAAGAGCAATATATTATATCAGTAGAACTATGGTGAGACATGAGCTAAAATATACTCATATTGAAAAATATTGTTTGGTAGTTGTGTTTGTAGCCCAAAAATTCAGACACTACATGTTGGCTCATCAAATCAAGCTAATTGTGAAGATAGATCCACTCAAGTACTTGTTTTCTAAAGACACTCTCACAGGGAGGACAACCAAATGGGTTATGATATTGAAAAAATACGACATAGAATATGTGGAGCGCAAGGCCATCAAGGGACACACAATTGCAGATCAACTGGAAAAGGCTCTTATATATGCAGAAAACCCACTCATTTCAGAATCCCTGATGAATCAGTTTTCAGCCTAAGTGTTACAGACCACTAGAAGATGTACTTTGATGGATCTTACATGCAACACAGGTCAGGAGCAGGGATTTTCTTCATAACTCCCCAAGGAGAGTGCATATACAAATCTTACAAGCTATCATTCCCATGCATGAAAAACATAGCAGAGTATGAGGCTCTTTTCATAGACTTAAGGATTGCAGTAAAATGGCAGATTAAAGCTCTAAAGGTATATTGGGAATCTTAGCTCATAATCAATCATGTAAAAAATGAATATTAGATAAAGGATGATAAACTGACTCCATACAAGAATTTGGTCAAGATCCTCAAAGAGTCATTCATATCACATTTGAATAACTACCTAGAGAAAAAAACAGAGCAACAAACATAATGGATACAATTGGATCAGTCTTGGAAATCCCGTGCAACGTTCCAAAGAAATAATTCCTCATAGAGAAGCTTATCGTACTAGAATTTGAGGTACCAGAATATAAATTTGTGTGAACTCATTGGTCCCAGTAAATCTTGGTATCGTGACATTTGCACATACTTAAGAATAGGAGTCTTGCCCATTGATATAACCTTGAATCTTAAACGAGCCTTCGTCAAGAAGGCAATCCACTTTCTCATCCTATTAGAAACCCTTTATCGTAGGAGCATTGAACGAACCTTGTTGTGTTGACTAAACACTAAGGAAGCCCTAACTGCATTAAATGACGTACACAACGACATTTGTGGATCGCACTCGAGTAGTTTGACCTTGGCTAAGAAGTTACTTAGAACCGGATACTACTGGCCAACAATGGAGTGAGATGCATATGACTTCATCAGAAAATGTTTGCTATGCCAGCAACACAGGGACCTTATCCACGCACCAACTCAAGAGCTTCACCCTATTGTTACACCTTGGCCCTTTTCATAATGGGGGATCGATCTAATCAGAAAAATCACACCCACCTCATCTAATGGCCACAAATTCATCATCACCACCACATAGTACTTTAAAAAGTGGGTTGAATCTATTCCCATGACCTACATAATGGGAAAGAAGATATCCAAGTTCATCTTTAACTAGCTCATTTGTCGGTATGGTGTCCCCTAAGCCATTATCTCAGATAATGGGACACCTTTCAAAAACCAGGATGTCCGTGACTTATGTGAAAAATTCAATATCCAACATCGCTTTTCCACTTCATACTATCCCCAAGGCAATGGCCAAGTAGAAGCTACCAACAAAACCATCTTGAAAATCCTTAAGAAGACATTCAATGATGTTGGTCATGACTAGAATCTATAGCTAAATCCTGCCTTATGGGCCTATTGCACCAGCATCCACACACCAATAGGTGCCACCCCATTCTCCCTAGTCTACGGATCATAATCCATCTTACCCATTGAGATCGAGCTTCCATGCATGAGGATATCACTGTAAAATCTCATCATATATGAAGAATACTAGGTCTCATGACTAAATGAGCTAGAGTTACTAGATGAATGACGTATGGATGCCCTAAACCATCTACATGTGTATTAGAACTAACTTAACCAAAGTTATAACAATAAGATTAGGAGGCGGACCTTCCAAGTCAACGAACTTGTGCTGAAGGAGAACCAAAAGAATGTACCAAACCCAAAAAGAAAAGGAAAATTTGAGTCTAATTGGTTGGGACCTTTTTTCATCACAACAAGCTATAAATCAAGGGCATATCAGTTATCAACACTAGAAGGAAAACCCCTGCAGGAGCCCATGAACAACTCCCATCTCAAAAAAAATTATGCCTAAAAAATTTGAAGGTATAGAACCAAAAAATACAAAAAATCAGAAAATGTCCTGAAAAAATGGTCACTGTGATGAAAACCTGGTAAATAGGCATCTCGGTGACAACAAAAAAATTCAAAAATCCAAAAACCCAAAAAAACAAAAAAAGGATTAAAAATAGTAGAGAAAAAAAACATCCTTTAATGAAAACCACTTCAATGGAGCTTTGGACAAGTACCTTGGTAAAAAACTGGCAAATAGGTGCCAAGTGTAAATAAAGCACTCTCCATCCACCAGGATCTTCATGACTTAATTTTCACACTCACTTATCCATTATATTCCATCTATCCTTCCATCATCCATCCACATCCATATCATAGCTTGATCTTGTGTTCGTATCAGGATCCACCCTAGTACTACTTAGCATATTCCCAAGGTCAGTTTGTCCTACCTATATCGAAGTATTCTATCACATTATGTCGTGGGAATGCATCAGATCAGATTCATGTATATGCTTGTGATCTTCCTTAAAATCCAAAAAAAATTGAAATCATATCAAAATCCAAAACATGTCAAACGTCTGAAAAACCAAAAATAGAGTCATCCAACCGAGCTACATTTTCTCTAAGCTTGAAAATAGGCAAGGTTGATCTTTGATCACCCCCCAAGAAATTTTAGGCCAGTCCTATAGGTGCCTATCACAATGGAAATATGTTTGGCCATCTATCTCATCAGTAATCAAGTCCGCGTCAACTGAACTACATGGTCTCTGCATGTATAATGTAGGCAAGGCTAATCTACTGATCAACTCCCAAGACCCCTAGGATAGGTCTTTAAGTTAGTCTCTTGGTCAAAAATCTTGAAAACACAAAAAAGTTTGAAAACTTGAAAATCAAAAAAACCTCAAAAACATTTCAAAAACACCAAAAACATCCAAATATTTGAAAAAACCAAAAGGGTGCATTTGTCTCATCTCGCTCTCACCTGAAATAATCATTACTCATAATAAATCAATCATCGCTTTCATTAATTGGTAAGTCAATCAAAAGCAAGTCTAGCAAGTTCAAAAGTGAATGCCTAATCGTCAAAGTCTTAAGTCTAGGTCAGTAAGTCATCAAATTGATCAATTCAAAGTATCAATAGCTTATCATCCAATCAAAATCTCATCATCACCTCATCACAACATTTCCTAGGATGTGACCTTCCTGTGATGGACATCAACATCAGGCATCAGGGTAGTTTAACCTTGGCTAGTTGTATGAACAAAATTAGCTTGCTTTTTTACTTTACCTATTCTTTGGAATTATCTTATTGTGCTCATTCCAAGGAACTCTCAATGATGTCTAAATAGAAATATTTAGAGAGAAAGGAGTGGGGAAATTTTTTTTATCTTTTATTTGTTTTGTTTGCTTAATGTTCTTGTAAAATAACTTCGTCATCCATGATTTTTTTGGCTTGTAGGGATGGTATTCTAGATGTCTTGTTGACCACATAGGAAGGCTTTCTTTTCTATGTTTAGAGTATTTGAACTATATTTTGAATAAGGTTTTGTATGTCAAGTGTGAATAGGAATACTCCTATCTAAATGTGAAGTCAAATTCAATCAAACTAGGTACAACTCCATCCCGGTTCTTCATACCTTGATGCATTGTACCAACATATGTTTTCAAACATAAAATAATTGGCTCTTTTAAAATCCTGACTCTTGGTAAGAAAATCATTGCCATCAGTTGTAATAATAATGGCTTGTTGAATTTCCTTTCTTCTATCTTCTTTCCACACTAACATGGTACCATGACAGTTAATCAGATCTTTTGTAATGCATCCATCCTGCATCCACAAATCATCAGCATAAATGCATATCATATAGATCATATCACATCATTTCATCTTACATTATCATCTTAATTTATGAAGAATAATATAGATTTTCTATTCTAAGCATCTTAAGAAATCATTACATATCATACATCATCATGATTTTGAATAAGGAAAAGAAAAAAATATCATTATCACTCATAATGCATCACATGAATCATTAGGGGCATAATATAAATCATTTTCATATCATAACTACATCCATACATTTTCACCATAAAATGCATAGAAAAATACAAAAATAAATGCATCCATAATCACATCATACATACATCTCATAACATATCATCAAATATAGGAAATTAAAGTGCATCCATACATCATAAAATAGGATATCTCATAACAAGAAAATCTCATATATATCATCAAAATGTACAACTGTCATGATACAAAATCGGATCAAGTGTATACATTAAAATACATGATACAATAGGGGCAATAATCAGAGCCCATGAACCAGAAAAATGAATGACTACCTATTATCAAGGACTAGTCCTACTGGTTGTGCCCTTCCCCTTGTAGTCTCTCATCGTGATCCTTGGGAGGCCTCATCCATGTCTATTGTAAGAAGTTTGGCACCCGACCTATTGGTGGCACTGCCTTCCTGTAATGAACTCTGTAATACTCGACCTCTCTCATGACCTCCCTATATGCATGAATGGAAACTATTCAGCCTTGGGATGATGAGGAAATTGTCTCTAGCTGTCATTGTCGAATGATGTCCTGATCCCTCTCAGACTGAGCCTGGAACCTCTCAACAGTAACTATTAAAGCCTATTGATGGGCTTGATCTCTCTCAGCTGTCAAAATTTGTATATGCCCTTGTAATTGTTGGATCGGTACATCTCTATGATCGGGCTACCCTGGTGGTTGTTGTTGGGGGACCTCTTTGTCCCCATCTCTAGGTTGATCATCTTGGGGGGGGTCTGGTGGACCTCTAGTTGTGGCAGTGTAGGTTCCCACAGTGGTTTCTACATCTATGGTGGTGTGCGTTGTGCTTGGTCTCTAGGTGGTGTTTGATGTGGAGGTCGTCCACCTCCTCCCCTCTCTCCATCCCCATCCTTGTCATTGTTGCCTCTACCTACCTTTCCCCTGCCCCTGCTAGTTGACCTACCTCTCAGCCTCTATCATGGGAGTGCCACACTTAGAACTGTCAACCTCAAGGGAGGCCTAAACAAGTCTCAGTATGCCTGAGTCACCCCTGCATTTGCTAACCCCTGATCATATGGCCATAGACTGGCCACTAAATTTATGAATGAGGATACTGTGTTAGGTGCTGGAATGGGTTGTCCCCATGTTGTCTCTCTCATGGTATAGGTGAAGATCACCATGTACTAATCCTTTGGCCTATCCTGGATATCACCAAACTGCCATGCTACTTTGTCAAAGAGGTAACACTATATCATTGTATGTTGTAATCTATGCATCCACCTGTCCTAGCGGGTGAAGAATAGTTGCTCACTATCATCGTACCAAGGGCCTATGCCAAGCCAGGGCCTCCAAACAAACTCTCTCATCTCATCTATAACTTATGACCAATGGGTGATGCCACCTACACCTATGTGAGTGAAGGTGATCTGGGCTCTGCCATATCGCTATAAAATAAGATCGTCTATATCTAAAACAATCGGTGTGACTTGCAAATAGAGCATTGGAATCCGCTCCCATGCCCAAATGTGTAGTATTGTGACCCCAGCCCCGATGGCCCTGCTATCAAGATATGAAAATTCATTAAGATCCCTGTATAATATGGGGCCCCATCATCACTAAACCCCAAGCAAAGCACTCCCTACGGATGACCATTTGCTTCCATGTAAACCCCCAGCTTGGACTAAAATATTGGCCCCACCAATTTGGTGCCACAAGACCTGATATAATGACTACCACAATCAATCTGTAGATGGGCATTGTGCCCCAATATCTGTCCAAATCAATTTGTCCCTCACAAAAATGAATCTCATCAAGACCCATCACATCGTAACACAAATGTCTCTTGACATCTAGATCATAGATCACCCTCGCTCCATGAATAGGAAGTCGTAGGATGTGTTGTGCAGTTTTTGCACACATGACCCACTAGAAGTGGGGACCCTCTTTTTATTTCTTTTTTGCTTTCGCTATTGGTCTTTTGTCCCTTTGCTTTTGGGCGTTTTGCTTGATTGGGCATATGCTTTTTAATGATTTGTCTTGCTCGTTGGAGTGGTCCACCCAGGATACATATTGAAAACCTTAAGTTTTGAATGCACTCTGGGTTTTTCATTGTTTTCAGGAAAATCCGCCCTTTCTGGATTATCCCAGTTTCCCTTCGGTATCCGGTTGTGGCTGTCTTTTGTTCGACCTTGGGGAAATCCGTCATGACTAGATTTTTCTGAATTCCGTTGCTCTCTTAGATTCCCAGGTTTTGTCTTGGCCGTCTTGTCGATCGCATTGATGGCGATTGCGCAAGCTTTTGGGAGCAATGTTATATTGTTTTTTACGAAGTAACTTGCCATTTGAGTTTGGTTAACTGCTTGTCATTTGAGCTTGGAGTACTCGATTTGAGTTTGGTTAACTGCTTGTCATTTGATCTTGGAGTACTCGTGCTTGGAGGTTGTTTGTTGGCATCCCAGGTTTCAATTTCTCCTACTCTCATGGTATGTGGACATGCCCTCTCCCTCTTCTAGTTTTTTTTCGTTGTTGTGTGCTTTCATGATTGTTCCTTACTTCATGTTTTTCTTGTGTGTGCATGCCATTGTTGGTATTTGGGGTTTTCGTAGTTTTTTACCAGTCCATTTGGTTGGTCATATTGAATATTTTCCTTGGATGGTCTTTTGTTGTTGTTTTTGGGGCTTGCTTTTCATCGCCTCAAACCTCCTATCCTTTGTTGCAAGCAAGTGGTGCTTGAGCTTCTTCATGCTTTCATGGTGAAAGTTCTCATGATTCTTAACCTAGGAAATAGCCAATTCCTTTTTAATTTTCTTAGAGAAGGGTCTTAGATTTATGGTTGATCCATTGGAAGGTTAAGTCATTGTCAGGCTGCAAACTCTTGGTCCATGGTCATTCGATCTAGTTGGGTGAGGATGAGGGAAACATGGATACGTTTGGGTTTTCACCACCCTCACGGAATTCCGTCTCTACCGGATTTTCCCGAGCTTTTCTATTTCCCTCTTTTTTCCATAATTTTCCATTGATCCAGGATTTTGTTTACTTCACGAAAATCTGCCTCCTCAGGATTTTCCTGGTGTCCGTCACCTGGCTGCTTTGTCGAATTCCTACTTTCATGGTGAATTTTCTTGGATTCCGCTAAAATCCACTCTGTAGGGATTTTCTCGGATGTTCTTGGCCTCCTTTATTTCTTGGGTTGTTGGGACCGTTGCCATTTTTCAGGGATTTCCGTCTCTAGCAGATTCTTCCAAAGTTTTTATGGAAATAAAGAATTTTATTTTTATAAGAGGAATTTACTTATTAATAATGCATATGGATGATTAAATGAGCTTATGCTAAGTAGTTCCAGGTTATCTTTTTATAGTATGGATTGATTCATTGATATTGTGGGGTTTGTATGTTTGTCCCACTAGATTCTGCCTAGTCCAGATTTGCCCGAAATTCCCCTCCAGTCTGAAATCCGCGAAAGAGGCTAAACCACGAACTTTTAAATAATTGATGTTGGCATTTGTGTTGGATCTCATGGTGGTTGTTTTAATTTTTTATAGGTAGGATCAAGATAGGATGTTGTTGGGATTGGCAAGGGAAAGATCATGGATCCTAGTGCTGAGGGTTCCACTCTCACTGATGCAGAGAAAGTAAAAATTGATATAAAGAGTAAGGTTCCTAAGAGAAAACTAACTTCCATCTGGTCAAGAATCACTGATACTAATGTAGGTATGTGGGACTACGAGGAGTTCAAGACTAAGCTGGCAGCATTAAGTCTCCCTTTGCTGGCCAGAAGACCTGTGGAGTCCAGATTGGCACACGTAACAAGTTTTCCCTCCACTGTGCAGTGCTATGAATTGGTTCTTGAGTGTACCGGAAACAATGATAGAGGAACACAATGGATTATTGGTCCCCAGGGAAGGATTGTGGCAAGATTTGATCCTATGTCTATTGCTAGGACTTTTGACATACCCGATAGGTCACATGTAGTAGCCTTTGATATTGACACAACAAAGAAATACTGTGAGGAAAATGTAGTTAAGTCCTAGCAGGTGATCAATTCTTGGTTGGAGAAGACCAACTCTCATTTCTCCAAATAGCCAAAGTAGCTATTTAGACTAAAATTCAAAAGAGAATACTACAATTTCATCGCTCTGCTCAGTCAGTTGATAGGGTTGAAGAGTGTAGGGGTGTTTCAGAATTGGATGTTCAATGTCATTGATCGGGTGGAGCAAGGTATATATTACCACTGAGCAGGCACCATAAGTGCAGTAATCCATGAACAGATGTGTAATGTCTTGCAAACCAAGACTTTCACTATGACTTCCTACCTGGTGTATGCAGTGGTGAGATTTCACCCATACAAGGGGTGAAGCACTAGAGGTACATTTGGACGAGATGCAATATATGAAGTATATCAATAGCTGCACTTTGTACAAGGGAGTTAAAAAAAGAGAAAATGATGCATTTATAATGTATATTACCAGGTTATTATAGGGAACAGAGCATGTAATAATTTTATTTAAAGCCAAGGAGTTGATAAGGAGGTATGGGGCTTGGTTCATTCAGTTCCCCAACTTCTCCTACATTAGGATTGATGGCTGCCAAAGGGCTCCCTATAGACTCCCAAGGTACTCAACTAATCACATCATACTATTGGAGGTCACTAGGAAAATTTGTGATTTTGACATAATTGTGAAAGGGGACAAGCATAAAATGGGGTTTGGGAATGATTTCCCCTTGAAGATAGTAACGAATGAGGTTTGTCCTTCCATCCAGTTAGCCCATGCTTCTGAGGAGGAGATGAGTACTTTGGGTCTTTTCTTGCATTCCAAAAGAACAAGGTTTGATATCACAGGTGAGGTACAAAAGAAATCCAAAAAAGAGTACAGCCACAAGGACAACATTGAGGACTATTGGGCTAACCTTGATTAGTTTGATGTTAGGAAAAATAAATTCTCTAGGCTGTCGGTGGACTTGGTGAGGTTATACAATATAAAGGCAATCCCTGATCAGGTTGAAGACGATGGGAATCTGATTCAAGGCCATGTCTTTGAAGCAGTAAAAGACAAGCTAGTTGAAGAAGTTGACTCACTAGAGGAAGAAAAGATGGAGTTGGAGCAGATCATGAATCCTATGATTAGGTATACCAGAATGTAGATCAAGCACAAGATACTATAATTGGAAAGTGAAGGTGTGTAGCGCACCTATTATTTAATGGGAGACTAGGAGTCTTATTCTGCCTCCAAGGAGTCACATGAGTAGGATCCTAAGATTAAAGTCAAGGTTAGGGATGTTCAGAATGAGGAAGCAATAGAGGTGGGCAAACAAAGAAAGCCTGTTGCTAAGAAGAGAAGGCATGTCTCAGAAAAGAGAGGGGCTAATAGAGGAGAAAAGGAAGAGGTGGATACTACCACTCCTTTTCTCAAGAGAAGAAGAATTGTGAGGTTGTCACAAAAGGAAAAGGGAACTTCTAGGATAGACAAGGAAGTTGAGGTACCTGGAGTGGAGGTAGAGAGTCTGAAGGAGAAAACACAAGTTTGCATGAGGAGGTCAAGGAATCCTTCTCCAAAGGATGCTGCAACAAAAGAAGATGTTCATGTGACTGCCCCTATCACATAACAGGAAGACATTCCCCTTTCCCAAGAGACTGGTAATGTGCCATAAGAACCAAAGAAGGATGAAGGTCCTAGGGAATTGGAGAAGGAATAATTCCAGGAAGAACTCTACCAGGTAGAGGAAGAGATTGGGAAAGTTATATAGTCACCTCTGGTTGCTTATATAGATGCACCTACAAGATATGGGGAAGGTGGACCTCCTCCAAAAGAAGAGATGCCAGCTAGGACTCCTTCACTAGTGCGGGAGAGAGAGGAACATGACAAGCGAAAGGATAATTCAGCTAAGGAGGTTTCTGGGAAGCAGGGTTCAGATGAGAACATGTCCAAGGCCCAATAGGATGTGAGGGAACAAAGTGAGGTGCAATCGGAGTTCGTTTTTCCAGGTTGGTTGGAAAAAGAATTGAAGAGCACACAAATTGTGGTAGAGGACACTTCCCCCAATTGGGATGACCTAATGGCTAACATTGGGAAGAGTAAAACAAAGAAGAAGGCTAGGGTCATCTCTAGGATTGAAAGGGATGGATCTGGCAACAGGGTGGCCCATGTTGCTACCCCTGCTCCTGATAAAGATAGGGACAAGGTGAATGTAAAGGATTATCATGTGCTGACCATCGATTTGGGGCATGGAACTATGGAACAAGATATTGAGGAGTATGAAGGCTCCAGTGTGGTGACTGTGGAAAGATTGAAGAAGGAGACACAAACCAGGCATTAATTAGAGAAGGAGAATGAGATATTGAAGAAGTACTTGCAGGAGTTTATGAAACCCTTGCAGTCTATCAGCTCTTCCTCCTCTTTCGCAGGTTTCTTGCCCCATGAGACAATCTCTAAACTGGAAAGAATGAAAGGCAATGTACATGCCATGGTTGGTTGGTTGCAAGGAGTCCAGCCCAAAGGGGATGGTGCCATCAAAGATATCTTGTCAACTGTACAGGATTCCATGAGATCGGTAGATTGGTTGAAGCCTGTGCTTATTCAAGACAAGGAGGACATTGATCTCCTATTGCAGAAAGTGAAAACAATCACAGAGTTTAATGAGGATAAACTAGTAAAGAGTGGGATTCTTCCTTTTCCAAGGGTTTCTAAGCCTTTGGAATGGTTTGAGATTTTGCAAATGAGGCAAAGGGCCTTGAAGAAGATACATAAGCAAAGAAGGTAGATTGAGGACACTTTGACTGGTGCCTATGATAGGTGTATCTCTTTCTATGAGGTGATGGCAAGAAGGAAGAATTTTGCTACAAAGCATCTTAACCTAGAGCAGTTCAGGAAATGGTGGAGAGATGTTTATTCTCCAATTGATGAAGGGCTGGTTACTAAACATCAGCTAGATGATGCTACAACCTATATTGTAGTCATTGAGAGGTATCAAATAAATAGAGCTGATTGGGACAGTACAGTGAAGCAAGCAGGAGAGGATATCAAATCTCTTGAGAGGAAGATTAGGGTTCTACCTGTGCCACCTATTGCTGAGTTGGATAGAGTATTATTGGAAGTGCATAGTGAAGTGGAACATGATAAAGACAAGGATGGGAAGTAGTTATATAGGGTTACATTGGAATTTTTGCTTCCCATTATTTTCAACTCCTTGACATGCATTGGATCGAGTTTTGAGGCCTAGGCCGACTTGGATGAAATTGGTTCAAATTACACATTTCATATGATTTTTGAATATATCCTTTGGGTGACCTGTTGTGTGGCGTGTCTTTTGTAAACCCTAATTGGGCTGACCTATCCTAGGGAGATCTCTATAAATTTGGCATGTTGCCTCATTTTTAAGATATAGATAATCATATATACTGGGGCGAATTGAGTAGAATAGTAGGAATAAAATTTAGAAGTTAGTTTATTTTCTAGTAAACAAGTGTTGAAATAGAGGACTCAAATTATTGTCATAGTGGATAATTTAATATAAGAAGGGGTGTTGTGATTTGATATCTCTCTTGTGTTGAGTTTCATCTGGCATGGTTCTTGTTGTTCTATCTTTAAAATTGCCTAAGTTCTTTGTTGGAGAGTTTGGTAATGCTTAGGGTTTTATGCTTGAAATGTTTGCAGTGATCTCTAGTCGATACTTTTTGTAGTTAGCTAATTGTTAGCTTCTTTGCAAAGTTATCCTGGACTTATAATTGTGCTTAGTTCAATTATGGATATTTTTTCATTTCAATGATTATAAGGTTGCCTTGAATGTATTTACATGATTTGAAAATCTTTAAACACCTTGGAAGATTGCACTATTCCTATGAGATTGCATATTTATTTGGGTCGAATAGAAAATAGTTTATGAGGGATCGGTCCATTTTGAGCATCTTGTCTTTTGCATTGTTAATCTTAGGTTTATAATTAGTTATAGGATTATCTCTGAAAACTTTTATCCCTCTTCTATTTCTTTATTATCTAAGTTCCATTGAAGATTTCAAGTATCAATTCATTGCTAGATCTGATAAATTCAAAGTCTAGCATTTGCTTGTAGTAAGGTCCCTTTGTGATTACCAACATTTTCACATTATCTCTGAGTTATTTTGTTGCATTTTCAAGACCTGACATTAGATACCTTGGGGTTATCTCTTTTCCCATAGAGATTTACCTTTCAAGAGAGATAGGATATTATATTATGTCTGAGTTATTGCTGTGCAGAAAACACCATCAACAAATTGGTGCTAGAAGGAGGGACTGAATAAGCAAGCTAGATCAATTTTTGTCTATCATTTCTCCTGAGAGGTTCAGAAGAAGAACTAGATCTACTCCAGGAGAAGAGGAATTTCAAGAGTAGCAAACTACTATTAGGTCGAGAAGGACTAGAAGAGGGGAAGAATCATCATCCTCCCAACCACTCCCATTATCTCCATTATCCTCCTCATCCAATTCTGAGGGGATCCCTACTCCTTAGTCACAACTAGTCATACATCAGCCATTACCACCCCCACCTCCACCAATGACCTTCCTCACCAAAAACCTATCTCCACTGATTTTGAATAATTATAATGTCATGACCAAGAACCCTAAGCATTTCTGCTCTACGTTCCACACCCATGATCCCAATAGGATGACAAAAGAGCATATCTAGATTTTCCAGACCCATCTAAGGGATAGAGGGATCAATCATGAAGATGTCGCATGCAAGATTTTCCCTTATTCTCTAGGAGAAGAGGCCTTTTACTAGTATAATCACTTACCCACTACTTCCATCCATAATTGGACTGAACTAGAGACTACATTTTTGTAGATGTTTAAGATTCCCATTAGTGCTAATGAGTTGTACCTACAATTTACTGGAGTGAAAAGGGAGATTAATGAGCCTATAGGATCATTCAGCAATAGGTTCCATCGAGCATACACCATAATCCAAGCACCTTATGCTAGAAATGAGGATACAATGCTAAAAGTTTACTTTGAAGCCCTGGATAGCCTTACAACCACTTTCTTAAACAAATGACTAATCTCCCAACCACTTTTCTTACTGCATATGTTGAGGCTGTTAAAATTAGCACAGGTTTGAGGCAACATTTATTAGGACCTCTACCATCATCAGGACCTACTGCTCCCCCAGGACAAGTCCAAGCTCTTAACCAGGCTTTAACCAATCACGCTCTCATGATGAATCCAATACCCTAATTACCTTTGGTCCCTCACCCAGGTCCTCTATTAAATCAAGCTCAACCTATGACCTCTTATCCTCAGCAGATAGCCAATCAACCCATATATCCCCAGTAACAAGCTGGCTTTCCTATGTATTTGTAGAATTCAGAAGTCTTGAATCAGGTTGTAGGAGTCTCTAGAGGATACCTTGCTATTAATATGAATTCGACACCACCTAATGGCCTAGATAAAGAGTGGTTGGATGAGTTATTTGAATAGGTGAAGAAATTGAATAATGAGGTGATGTATTTGTGAAATTAGAATAGCCAAATTTCGGCTACACAGAGGAACATGCAGTCAAATTAAAGTAGAAAGAACAAGAACTTTGATAGAGGACAAAACATTAAAAAGGGCAGTATTTTGACAGAAACTAGAACTTTTAAAAAAACCAACAAGGCGGACACGGATTTGATAAAGGGCAACCACCCAGGTAGAATAGATCATGGAATACTGGAACTAATAATGAAGGGGTTCCAACTCCATTGGATCAACCCTCTACTCAGGAGAAGCCCCCCAGCGGTGTATACTTGGCAGAGGCAACTTTGTTTGGATGGTGCAGACTTCACAAAACAAGCCAGCATTCTGAGTTGGATTGCATCGACTTTCAGACTACTGCTTCTATTTTTTAGTATGAAGTTGAGAAAAATTCCAATGGTTAGGAAATTGTGCCCTCAGATCCCTATGAATCTCCAATGCTAGTACTCAATCTTGCACCATTTCTAAAAGGTGAGGAAAATGAGCCAGAAGAAGAATCCAGTGACCTGAATAACGAGGTAGAACAGGTGTTGAACAGAGAGGAAATTTTCTAGCTGTTCAATGAGGATAGTGAGAATGATAATGGTCCCTTGAATGAGGAAGAAGTTAGTGTTGAAGAAGTTCAAATTTTTCAGCAACCGGTAAAGAAATATGATTTGAGAAATAGGCCTAATAGGAATCCACAGGCTGGAGGCCCCTTCACTACTTCTATCCCTCTTAAAATTTTCACAACTCCACCTGACTCACAAGCTAGTAATTATCCACCTTATCCTCATGTGCCAACACAATAATTGTCAAAGGGAAACAATGTTGAAGCTTCGAGGGACCGATAGGCTAGTAGCTACAAAGAAACCCATGTTGATTCGAATGTAGAGCAATTGGGAGAGTATGTGATTGAAAAATTCAAGAAAATAAAGGCATCTAGAGGTCAAGTTCCACCTGTACACAAAGGAAAATATAAAGATAAGGGTCAAGTTGTTCAAGCTAATACCCAACTAAGTTTATTTCAAGGCAAGATGGAAAATCCTCCTTTCTTAATTTTTGTTTGTATCTTTGGGAAGAATCTGTATAATTGTCTCCTAGATTCAGGGGCATCTACAAATGTTATGCCTTTTTCTGTTTGCAAAGCATTGGGTATTACTCCCATAGCCTCTCAAAAGAAGGTCACTCAATTGGAAAAAACAAAGGTAAGTGTAGTGGGAGAATTAAACATGATTCCCACACAGCTAGCATCAGATCCTAGGGTGCAACAGGTGATCAACATCTAGGTTGCTAACATTCTTGATACTTATGGCTTGAATTTAGGTCAGGATTTTACTAAAGCATTGAATGGATATACATCTACAGACCATTCTCACATGTGGCTGCCATGGAAGGGAGTCCCAAATCAGATCAGGATTGAAAGGGAGCCTAGAATGAAGTATATAATTACTAAATACCAAAATATGTCGAATGAGGTCTTGGTGTCAGAGGTTAGCATAGTAAATTATGTGCTAGCTGTATCAGCTTTAGAGAATGAAGAGGTTTTTATGTTGCAAGCTTCCTCAAAGGAGTTCATATCAGAAGGCAGTGGCTCTGGAGCACTAAGTGAGCAAATAGATGAAACTGATAACCATGGGGATAAACAACTCGGTTTGCTGGATAACTTTCAAGAGTTTATCCTGAGGTGTATCAAAAGTCAGATTCACCTCAACAAGAACATAGATTTTGAGGAATTACTGCTTCCCAATTGGTGTCGAGTCCATGATGCTCCTCATTCTGAGCTGGAATGTGGCTTGTGTGAGACAATAGTGAAGCATGTACAGGGGTACATTGATCCAACTCCAATTTTTAGGATAAGTATTCAGGAGGAGCCAAACAATGATAAAGGTAAGGGTCCAATGCTCCCTGGGGAGCCCCTTGTTTACAACAAAGTGAAGGATAAATTAAGACCATGGGAATTTGATGGCTATTGGAATTTGAGATTTGATGGATCCAAATCTAAGCAGGGTGCTGGAGTAGGATTTGAGTTGATTAGTCCTAAAGGTAAGAATTATTTTTTTGCTCATAGGCTTCAATTTCAATGCACTAATAATGTTGCTGAATATGAAGCTTTGATCCATGGCTTGTTAATGGAATCACGAAATAAAATCAAGATATTACAAGTCTTTGGAGACTTTGAATTAGTAGTCAAACAAGTAAGGAGACATTATTCATGTCGAGACAGGAGAATGACTAATTATAGGCATAGAGTGTGCGATCTCATTGAAAAATTTGATGCTTTCAATATCTAGTTGATCCCTCATAACGAGAATCAGGTTGTTGACTCTCTAGCACAAACTGCTAGCACCTTGCAACCTTTATCACTCTTAGGATTGAAGAATTTTATAGTTGAACTCACTCCAGTACCTTCAATACCTGACAACGTTACCAATTTCCAGGTATTTGAAGATGATAAGCATATTCTATATTTTATTACAAGTTGTGACGTGTTTTCTTGTCAAGTCATTGATGAGATAGAGCCTCAAGAAGTAGAAATGGATTTGGGAGGAATCATTAATATGAAGACCAACACCATCCCAAGGGGTATGGTGCAGCTCGAGCGAATTTTTGATTTGGATAAGATAAGAGATCCAGAAAAACCAATTAAAAGAGATCCTCTCAGTAGCCAGTGTGAAATATATAACATGGGGATGCCAGGTGATATGAAGAATGCCCTTTTTGGTAAGGTATGTAATCTAGAAGAAAGGAAAGGGATTATTGATGCCTTACACACATATCATGATGTGATAGCCTGGAGTTATGAAGATTTAAAGACATATGATACTTCAATTATTACACATACCATTCCTTTGAAGACAAATGTCAAACCATTTAGATAGAGACAGAGGCCAATCAATGCCTTGTTGGAACCCATCATTCAGAAGGAAGTGCAAAAGCTACTTTTAGCATGAATTATATTTCCAGTAAGACATTCAACTTGGGTTGTAAATCTAGTCCCAGTAAGGAAAAAGAATGGAGAAATCAGACTGTGTGTGGACTTTAGAAATTTGAATAGAGCATCAGAAAAGGATAACTATCCAGTACCTTCATTGGATGAGGTGCTTTAGATCATTAATGGATCTCAAATGATGTCCTTTTTGGATGGGTATTCTAGATATAACCAGGTTATGGTGCAGTATGAGGACAGACATAAGACTGCCTTCACTACAAAATGGGGAACTTTTTCTTAGAGAAGGATGCCCTTTGGATTGATCAATGCTGGAGCTACATTCCGGAGAGCTATGGATATTTATTTTAAGGACATAATTGGTAAGTGCATCATTATTTATATGGATGAATTGATTGTTTTTTCTAAGAAACGAGGTGATCATGTAGCAAATCTATGTAAAGTGTTCCAAAGGTGCAGGGAGTTTTGCATTTCACTTAATCCCAAAAAGTGCATCTTTGGAGTCACAGAGGGAAAAACGTTAGGACATATTTTTTCAGAGCAGGGTATTGCAATTGATCCTAAATGAATACAGGCTATCTTGAAGATTCAGACCCTTGCAAGTAAGAAGGAGATGAAGTCATTCTTTGGTAAGATTAACTTTGTTAGAAAATTTATCACTAGATTTGCAGAGATAGTGAAGCCATTGAATGCTATGCTGAAACAAGAAGCAAAGGTAGAGTGGAATGCAGAAGCTAAGGAAGCATTTACAGAAATTAAGAGAGCCATTGCTGAGGCTCTAGTGTTGGTGAGTCCAGATTATGCTAAGCCCTTTTACATATATTCATTTTCTTCTGATCACTCCTGTGCAGGAATGCTAACCCAAAAGTTTGATCAAGGGGATGATCATCCTATAGCATTCATGAGTATTCCTTTAAAGAATGCAGAGTTGAGATATCACAATGTGGAAAAGTAGGCTTATGCCTTGGTCAAAGCAATGAAAAAATTTAAACACTATATTTTGAGGAATAAGGTCTTTTCCATAGTGCCTGATCCTGTAGCTAAGCTATTATTAATGTTGAATGAATTAGGTGAGCGAAGAGAAAAATGGGTGACTATGTTGCAGGAATATGATATGGAGATCCAACCCATGAAATTAGTCAGAGGACAGGGACTCACAAAGATAATGGTTGAGACAGGTCCTGAGCTTATAGCCCAACACTATTATCTTGAGGAGGTATCCCTAAGCGACTGGTATGATGAAGTCATTTATTATTTATTGAACCAACAATGCCCTGACCATCTTAATACGGTTCAAAGGAAAGCTCTGTGCCTGAAGAGTGGAAGTTTTATGATGAAAGGAGCCATCCTATATAAGAAAAATCATGAGGGTGTATACCTGAGATGTTTGGGAAAAGAAGAAGCTACCAGAGTGATGATTGAATTTCATGAAAGATATGGCACAAGCCATGGTTTTGCATCATCCACTGCAAATTAGATCTTAAGGGCAGGCTATTATTGGCCTACTTTGTTCAAAGATGCACATCAACATGTGAGGACTTGTCACATATGTCAAACTACAACAAGTAAGGAGAAATGCTTACCCCTCCCACTTTAGCCGATCATAGAGGTAAAACTATTTGCCTAGTGGGGCATGGACTTCATAGGTCTAATTAATCCTTCATCTTTTGCAGGCCACAATTATATTCTTACCATAACTGATTATTTTACTCGATGGACAAAGGCTCTTGCTTGTAAATAATGCACTTTAGATGTGGTAATTAATTTCCTTGAGTCAAGTATCCTTAATTGTTTTGGTTGTCCACTATCTTTAGTTTGTGATAATGGCCCTTCATTTGTATCACTAAAATTTTCCAATTGGGCATTTGGTCATGGGATTGTTATTCAATTTTCATCCAACTACTACCCTCAGGGTAATGGCCTAGATGAGTCTTCCAAAAAGAACCTCTTGACAGTCATCCATAAGTTACTAGAACAAAATCCTAAGGATTGGCACACCTAGCCTCAATTTTTTCTCTGGGTGGACTGTACTAGACAAAAGGCATCTATAGGAACTTCTCTGTATCACCTAGTGTATGGTTTGGAACCTGTGTTTCCTATCTAGTTGAAAATCCCTACCCTATAGTTCATTAATGAATACTAAAATGAGGAAGATAAATGTGAAGCCCATTTGGCTGAGTTGTTACACCTTGAAGAGAAAAGAGATGTGGCCCTAGAAAATTTTGCTAAACATCAGGGTGTAGTGAAAGGATGGTTTGATAGGAGAGCTAAGGTGAAAGACTTTAGAATTTATGACTTGGTTCTCTATTAGGATAAAGCCCATGATCATAAGGGAGAACATGGTAAATTTGATAAACTCTGGCTTGGCCCTTACCAGATTTCAGAAATTCTGGGAGATAATGCTTTCCGTTTTGAAAACCCTCACTGGTGAGGATATCCCGCGACCTGTCAATGGGCAGTATCTGAAGCATTATTTGCAATCGTGAGCTGCTGCAACTCATCTTATATATAGTTAGAGTAGGTTTTCTTTCTGGTTTGCTTTGCTCGTTTTCTTTGGTTAGTGTAGATTTGCTTTGGTTCGTTTCATTTTTTGTTTTTTTCTTGTGGTCTCTAGCTTTATTGGGACTATTACATCTGTATAACGAGCTGCTCATCTGAGGTTGTTCTAGAAATTTATTTTACAAGCTTTAATCATCCTTCTAGGATATGTTGGTGGAAATCTTCTATTCAGTGTCACATGTGATAAATATTTAAAGTGGACAAGTCATTGGATTGAATTAGCTCTTGAATGTGCTTAAATCTTGCATTTTTACACACATCTTAAGAATCTTGAGGTTGCCATAGGATCTTTGCGAGGTCTTGTTAAGCGAAAAATATTATATTTCTACTTCAGTGCCACTATGATTCTCAGCCCTTAGTGTGAGCTTCATTGCTTACAGGTGAAATGAGAGAATGAAAAGAAATTAAAAAGAAAAAAAAGAAAGAAAAGAAAATATTGAATATCCAAAGAAAGGGAGTTCAACCTTTTAGGGGAATCTAGATATCTCTACTGGGGCTATGGACCTCTGGTTGGCAGTAGAGCTATATTCAAGAGAATCACAACAATAACCTCATCGGGGCTATTGATGCCTAACTGGCAGCGAGGCTCCATCCAGGTTTCTTTTGAAGTTAGAATCTTTATGTAGCTTAATATGACTGAACTTGGTTTCTTGCAATAGCTTAAGGAGGGAAATTTATACACTTGCACGCACTTGGATTTCCAGCATAGGAAAGGCTAGCTTGTCCATTGATTTTGAAACTTTGGTTAATCGGTTGACTTGATGTGAGGATTAAAACCAGAGATTCTCGGTTCTTGATTCCAGTTTGTCACTGAAATACTCTGAAGCATTTCCCCAACAGAGTCACCATTTGTTGTGCAATTTTCGCACACACGCCCCACTAGAAGTGGGGACCCTCTTTTGCTTTCGCTCTTGGTCTTTTGTCATGTGTACGTTAGAATGTGTAAATCAAATTGAATCTAAACTAATACACCAATGAAACATTAGATTGCAGAAATTAAATTAAAGAAAGTAAATGCAAACTCTAAACCACCGTTTCTTCAAATTCATCCCATTTCCTTCTATCTCCAAGGATCCGTTTCAAGATGCTTGCTCTTAGTTTGTTTAAAATAGCAGCTTGTACAATGGCAGCTTGAGAGAATGAGATTAATAAAAATGCATATGCATTGCTACAAGATTAAGCTTATGAAAATTGAAATGCTATGAATGCGACTATAGTGACTACACATGAAAATCTGAGATTCGAGGTTCTCTTCCACTCACAAGAGGGTTGTATTTATAGATTTTTGAAGGTAGGAATTCAATTGGCCAAGATCGACAATTGAGTTGACACCTGTTGAAATGAACGGTGAGAGATTGAGAATTCGAAAAGGAGGTGGAATTTTGAGAGATAGATGGAAAATGAAGAGACAAATGAAAGATGTCTCTCATAATTAAATAAATAAATATTTAATTTTGTGTGAGAGAGATGAAAAGGATTTAATTAAATATTGCAAATATTTAATTATGTGAGAAGAGAAAAAGCCTTTTAATTAAATATTAAGAATATTTAATTTTGTGAGAAGAGTGGGAAATTTAGAAAATGATTTAATTAAATATTTAAAGTATTTAATTAAATGTGGAATGAAAAATATCACTTAAATTTAGAATTTAAACTTGTGATAATTAATGTAAATAAATTGTAAAATCTATTTAATTAATTAAGAGGAAGGTAGCATTAATTAAATAAACTTTATTTATTTAATTAAATTAGAAAAATTGGAAAATGAACAATATAAATAAATAATTAAATTTATTTATATTTAGATGACTTAAGAACATTATTCAAATAATTCATATTTAATTAATTAACAGGTTCGATCAATCGTGACCCCTTTTAGATGTGTACATTTTTTCCCTATTTGAAGTGATGTGTTTTACACATTACTTCAAAGAATTTTCCTCTGACTTTGAAAAATTTACTGATGATGCTATATACCCCCTCGAGAGATAAATCTCGTGATGAGAAAGATTATAAGATTGATTTGGAAGATTTTTAGATGATTTCGGAGAAAATTCAGCGATTTAACTCTCGAAATAGCACTTTTGCATAGTAATTAATGCTATTTTTACCCCTTTAAACGGTGAAAAAGGTGAGAAGTCACTTTCATTTGAACAGTAACCTTTGAGGTTTTTGGAGCTCTGAGAGAGATATTCCCAATGCCGATCCCGTATGAGTGCCACAAATTCGAGCGAGGTCGCCGTCATCAAAGACCACCTGAGTATGGACCTCTGGTAAGTCGATTCAAACCTCTCCGTCAAATTTATAATGATTTTTGGATGCTTTTTTGAATTTTTTGAATTTTTTGAATTTTGTTTTAGTGCATATGATAGATATTTTAGCACATACAGTAGATAAATCGGTGCATCCAAAGTGGCACATAGGTGCAAAACAGTTGCGCATAGATGCCAAATAGTCGTGCATAGGATAGATCAAATGGCACATCCATGACATTTTCTTGTGGAGGATGATAGATTAGTGCATAGATGAACTATTTTAGTGCATTCGCTTGATAAAATAGCGCATTCATGAAATCACGCATCCATGGAATAAAGTCGCACATCCATGGTTTTAGCGCATTGATTGACTGTTTTCGTGTATCCATGGTTTTAGCGCATTGATTGACTATTTTGGCGAATTCATTTGATAAAATAGCACATTTATGAAATTGCGCATCCATAGAATGTTTTAGTGCATCCATGGATTTTTGCTGAATTTCAATTTTTGAAGAACAATTGATGCATGCTTGATGATTGTTGCTAGATTAGACAATAGATTTTATGCTTTTGAATATCATCAATGATTTAGATTTGATAAATTTGTCTTCGTGCTTGAAGAACAAATAGGTCTAATAAATTTGCTTCCATGCGATATGAAAACAAATAGAAATGATAGATTTTCTTTCTTGATTGAAAGTCAAATAGATAGATGTTGAGTCACGATGACTATTATATTTGTTTCCATGTGATATGAAAAACAAATAGTATTGATAGATTTGCTTTCCTATTTGAAAGCCAAATTGCGTCATGATGACTGTTAAATTTGTTTTCATGCGATATGAAAAACAAATTGATGTGAACTTGTTTGATGTATTGATTGATTGATGATATTCATTGCTGATTGATTTGCATGCTTCCTTGATGATATTGTAAAGGAGGAATTTAACCTCCTCTAGATCAGAGAGAGATTTCCGCAGACATGAGAGATGATTCCTCGATTGTCCCATGAGGATTTGGGAGTGATAGACCAGTGTGGCCTGAGAGCTTTGTTGAGTATTCCACAATATCGGATCAACGGGGCTCTATTGACTGCCTTAGCAGAGTGCTGGCACAACGAGCATAACACCTTCCACCTTTCGACAGGAGAGATCATTATGACTCTAGAGGATTTTTACAGGATTTTGGGTATTCCTGTGGTCAGAGAGCTTGTGATTTATGATCACAAGGAGATTGGGGGGATAGATGATTTGAGACGGGTCTTCCAGGATCCTCATGTCTGTGGATATGAGCTTCCCCTGAAGGAGATGACGGAGAGATATGCCCCACTGCCTTCAATTTTAGCTAGGATGATCGGTCGTTTCCTTTGTCCTGATCATAGGGAAAAGGGACTATCAGTTGGATGGGGTAGGATCTTGGAGGACATCCTTCTCCATCACACCAGATATGCTTGGGGGTCATGCATGCTTGCCCATCTATACCATGAACTCCATCAAGTTGTGTACACATATGGGAAGAGTCTTTCCTGTGGGCTGACTCTTTTATAGTTATTCATGTGGGAGCACTTTGCGATTACATGCCCCATTGTTAGGAGAGATCACCCCACCAGATTCCCATATGCTTATGCATATACAGGGCCCCTTGTCTAGTCGAGGCTAGGAAAATTGGAGTACTGGCAGGGGGTACTTGATGATTTGGATATGGTCACCTGGTGATCATATGTGGACTGTGACCCATGGCAGGTAGATGACATAGAGCTACCATATGTGACAAGGTCCAGATACTTGATTGGATGCACCCCATTCATCATTGAGCGATTTCTAGGCTAGAGGGTTCTGAGGTAGTTTGGATGGGTATAGATGATGCCACAAGGGGTGGCACACTATGCCAGGCATCGAGGGGATTTATCAGAGTGGGGGCTAGTTTTGACCATTGAGGCAGCCAGAGAGGAGTACTTTGAGCTACATCCGGAGGATTGGACTATATGGCCAGAGGTCATAGATGCAAGGATGACAGATGACTATGCTACATACTTCTACACACATCCCTTCCCTAGATTCACCAGTCCAGATGAGCCTGCCCCATTAATGAGAGGTCCAGTTATTCAGGCAGGGTGACAGTAGCCATAGGGTCAGGGATAGGTACAGGCAGAGTAGGCCACAGATATCGGTGGAGTGGCCATGGATGTGGATGATCAAATCTCTGAGGATGAGGAGATGGATGAGGAGTCACATGACTCAGACAGTGGGGATGATGGGGATGACAGGGGTGGTGGGAGGAAGAGATTATTCTTTGATATTCCCTTTAGCATGAGGCCACGGACATCCAAAGTGGTAGGTCATGCTAGCACTTTAGCACTGTAGATTACCATCAGGGCTCCGTCATAGGGGCAAGTGGATGCTTTGCAGGCTAAGGTTCAGAATCTTAGGAGTCAGTTAGTACATGCACAGGTGACCATTAGTCAGTTGTAGGGATAGATAGCACAACCACCACCTCCTGACCCATAGATAGCGCAGCTCATAGCTGAGAGAGATAGCTTCAGGGAGCGATGCATATAGGCTGAGGGGGTAGCCGAGAGATTACTGAGATCAGTGGAGAGCACCTCTATTGGAGAGGTTGTGGCAGAGGGGCTAGAGACTGCTCGGGAGGCTGAGTACTACTAGATGTGATATTTTGAGGCAGTGCCACCTGAGCGGCGGATAGCTTTTACTCAGACAGGTACTTGGACTCAGACTCACTCATGCAGTCACTCTAAGAGTGTGACTAGGAGTGTGGGTCAACCAATCAGATGAGAGATCAGAGCCTCTAGGAGGAGAGATCCGTCGAGGCCCACTACCTCTGGAGGTAGCAGCAGTCATGATCCATGGCCGGATGCCCCTTAGTGATGAACATTTTGTTGTACACATTTATGCCATTGTATACGATATATCTTTTTGAAACATTTAATATCCTTTGTATTCCTGGACATTTGTTTTGATGAGATCTATGATATGTAGTGGTAATTTGATTATGCATGTGTTATGGATGTATTCTTTTAATTTTATATGCTATGTCGTGTATGATGATGCAATAATGATCTAAATGATTTTTTTTCCTTTATGATGTATGCAATGAATGTATGATGCAAAATGTAAATGCTTTATGATGAAATGAGAGAATATGATGTAATATGTAATGGAAATGCACTTGTGTAATGAACTTATGATAATGATGTAATGAAAATGATCATAATAACCTAAGTGATGATATGAATGGATGCAATTTTATTTATGAATATGTGTGAAATATGCAAATGTATATGTTAATGAATGATTAAGATAATGATCATGATGAATAAATGATATGATAATGAATATGATAATAAAATGAAATGATGATATAAGTATGCAAGTGTGATGATAATGAAAATGAGATGTAACAAATGTCTAGCCATACTCAACCATTGTCTGAAAAAGATATTCAGGAATGTGATCCACCCTCAAAAATCTTAAAAAAAAAAGGAGCCTCAAAATGCAAATGAATTATGCAATCCTAAATGAAATAATGAACCATTCTGCTTGTTGCCATTTCCTGTTGTGTTTAGTTGTCATCATTGAGCCTTTTGATATGTTGAAAGTTAGTACAAGCATCAGAGGGTATGTTAGCACCAATGATGACCTGAGTACTGCTTTCATAATGTTTGATGTAGCAAGTTAATACAAGCATCAAGGTATAATTCGACCAAGATGACCTGAGTATTGCTTGCATAAATAGACAAAAGTTAACCATTTTCCTATGCAAATTCTGAAATGTCATCAATGATACATTGTAGAGCATGTCCCATGACCAATTTTCACAATACTAATGATTAACTTACAGACAAGAAAAAAAAAAATCATACTTCTTCCTTGTGATTCTAGTTTAGTACATCATTGAAGCACTCCAAAGATATGATGTCATCAAATATCAAACAACATTTTGCAACTTATTGCTTTAAGTTTTTCATTCATTTTATTCAGATTAAGATCATCCAATTTGTTTTTAAATCATCTGTCAAGATAATCATGTAAGATCAGTTTAACTGGACAAGACTATTGTTTCTGACATTTTGGTGGTAGACACATGCTACTGACTACCTGCTAGAAAGACTTTAAGAAGTGAACTACCCCCTAGTGACCTTGTACTCTGACTCTTGCTAGAAACAATTGTTGCGATGGATAATCCTCGAATCATCAAGCCATGATGAGATCCTTGTCGTTCCAAGGAGAATGATGCAATGCGAATGCGATGGTGAGGTGTGTGCGTGATGCTGATGAAAATGATGCATATACAGAATGAATCCTAATAGATGAGAGAGCCAAATGAAATCACAAACAATGCCTGTTTGCTAGGTTTTCACCATTTGTTTTTATTGCACTTTTTCTAGATTTTATGATTTTTTTGCTATTACCAAGACGCCTGTTTGCCAGGTTTTCATCAAGGCAATGTTTTTTTCTTTTTTTCTTTTTCAGGACTTTTTTATATTGTTTTTGATATTTTTTCAGGTGTAGAACCTCTTCAGATGAATGTTGTTGATTGGATCTTCAAGCAGGTCCCCTTCTGCTGTTGACAACTGATATGCCCCCGATCCGTATGTTGCAACAATAACGAATGGGCCCAGCCAATTTGGTTTGAACTTACCTTTCTTTTCTCGATCTTGTTGATTTTGAGGGTTTTCTCTGAGAACCAAATCACCCACTTGAAAATTTCATGGTTTGACTCTGTGATTGTAGCTGCAGGACATAATTTGTTGATACCCTTTTAAGTGATTAACCACAGTTTGGCATCATTCATCAAGCAGTTCTAGCTCTTACAATCTTGATACTCGACAATCTTCGTCATTGATTAGCCCTTTGAGTGATACCTGGAGTGAAGGAATCTCAACTTCCAGTGGTAGAATAGCTTCTACTCCATATACCAACGCATAAGAAGTAGCTCTTGTCGGTGTGTGAATGCTTGTTCGATAGACCCATAATGCTGGATTCAATTGGACATGCCAATCACGACCTGCTTCATTCATTGTTTTCTTCAAAATCTTCAAAATTGTTTTGTTTGAAGCTTCGGCTTGACCATTCCCCTGCGGATAATAAGGTGTAGAGAACCTATGTTGGATGTGAAATCTTTCACATAGTTCATCAACATCTTGATTTTTAAAGGGTCTACCATTATCTGTGATAATGGAATTAAGAATGCCATATTTGCAAATGATATAATTCAGGATGAATGAAGAGATTTGTTTACCCGTAACAGTTGTTAGAGGAACACCTTCAATCCACTTAGTGAAATACTCAGTGGCTGTAATGATAAATTTATGTCCATTTGAAGATGATGGATGTATCTTGCCAACCAAGTCTAATCCCCACTGAGCGAAAGGCCATGTTGTGGTGAAGGGTTGTAATTCTTGAGCAAGAGCGTGAATGAGATTCCCATGAATCTGACATTTTTCACATTTCTTTACAAAGATGAATGATTCTTTTTCCATGGTTGGCCAGTAGTATCCTAATCTTACAAGTTTCTTTGCTAAGGTTATTCCACTTGAATGTGTCCCATAAATTCCACCATGGACCTCTTGTAAGGCTTTTTCCAATTCATCGCGTTCAAAACATCTAAGGAAGGTACCATCCATACCATGCCGGTATAGGATGTCAGCAATTAAGGTGTAACGAGATGATTGACAAATGAAATTTTGTTTTTGATTCTTAGAAAAACCTAAGGGTAAAGTAGTATCTTTCAGGTAAGTGTGAATTTGGCCATATGAGGAAGAGTCAAAACTCGTAAGATGGCAAATGATTTGCGTTTCAGGATTGTCATGGGCGGGAGAAAACAATTGTTCCACCAAGAAATCATACCATTTTTTATTCTCCGACAATTGGAGTAGAGAGACTATTGTAGTCATAGCGTCTGCTACTTTGTTATCAATGCTTGAAATCTGTATGAACTGGATATTAACAAAGTATTTCTTGAGATCTTCCACCATTCTTTTGTAAGGTATCAACTTGTCATCTTTAGTGTGATATTCATCATTGATTTGGTTTATAACAAGCTATGAATCACCAAAAAACTTGAAGTTATGCGATTTTCCAATCTACTGTAATTCTCATGCCGATTATCAATGCCTCATATTCAGCTATGTTGTTTGTGCAAGGAAACATTAGCTGATAAGATTTTGGGATTGCATGTCCTTGAGGTGCAATAAAAAGAATTCCTGCTCTTGAACCATGTTGAGTGTAAGAACCATCAAAGTAGAGTGACCAGGATTGTTGGATATCCACTGTGAAGATGTCGGCTTCAGGAAAATCAACATGTATTGGGTGTTCTACTGGCATTGGTGCTTTTGATAATTGATCTGCAATTACTTGTCCCTTTATAGCTTTTTGATCCACATACTGAATATCAAACTTGCTTAAGATCATAACCCATTTAGCCAACCTTCCAATTAAGGTTGCCTTACTTAGAAGATATTTGAGTGGGTCAATCTTAGCCACAAGCTTCACTGTATGAGTTAGCATGTAGTATCATAACTTTTGGGAAGTGAACACCATTGCTAAACAAGCTTTTTCAATGAAGGTGACTCGTTAAGGTTTAGCTGATGTAATAAATGGCTCATTCCTTTCCTGAATAATCTTCCTGTGCCAATAGTGCTCCCAAAGATACTTCCGTGGCAGCAATATATAATATGAGAGGTGCACCTTGTATTGGTGGAGTCAATATTGGTGGATTCATGAGGTACTGCTTTATTTGATCAAATGTTGCTTCACATTTATGCTCCCACTTGAATGGAACATTCTTATGCAAGAGATGCATAAATGGTAAACTTTTATCTGTCAGTTGAGAAATGAATCTTCGAATGGATTGTAATCGTCCTTGTAAAGAGCGTAGCTAACTAATGTTCCTTGGTGGTGGCATATCAAGAATTGCTTGTACCTTAGCCGGATCCAATTCAATTCCCTTTTTTGACACAATGTATCCTAGTAGTTTTCTAGATTTCACTCCAAAGACGCATTTCTTTGGATTAAGTCTTACTTTGAATTGTTTCATTCTTTTGAAAATTTTAGATAAGATATTGATGTGTCCTTCTCTAGTATTAGACTTGGCAAGAAGATTGTCAACATAATCTTCCATGAATGTATGCATCATATCATGAAAAATTGTTGTCATTGCTCATTGGTATGTAGCTCCTGCATCTCTCAATCCAAATGGCATTACGTTCCAGCAATAGGTACCCCAAGGACATGTAAATTTTGTTTTATCCTGATCTTCTGGTGCAATCTTTATCTGGTTGTATCTTGAGAATCCATCCATCAATGAGTACATGGCATGTCCAGTAGTTAAATCGATAATCATATCAATGTTTGGTAAGGGAAAGTCATCTTTAGGACATGCTTTGTTGAAATCCTTGAAATCTATGCAAATTCTGATCCTTCCATCTGGCTTTGAAACAGGCACGATATTGGAAATCCATTCTGCATAATCTATGGACCGGATGAATCCAACATCTAAAAGTTTCTTCAGTTCCTCTTTAACCAACAACGCAACATGTAAATGCATTTTTCTGAGTTTCTGTTTTATAGGCTTTGCCCCCGGTGTAATAGATAGATGATGCATGATGAGATCTGGATCCAATCCAGGAATATTTGCGTAGGACCATGCAAAAATGATTTGATTATTCTTGAGAAATTTTGTGTATTTAGGTACTTCTTCATTTGTTAGAGATGCAGCCAATTGCAAAACTTTAGGCTTTTCTGTAGTACCTATATTGAGTGTCTCCGTTGGTTCAATTAGAATGGAAGATCTTTCCTAATAATACTTCGGAAGAGTGTCAAGTTTCCCATCCTTTGGTGCCTTTGAAAGGTTTTCACCATTGGATGCACATTTTATTTTCCTCTTTTCTTGATCTAACACTGCCTTTGTTAGGTTTTCACCATTAGATATTTCTTTCATTTTTCTTTTTTCTTGACCTAATACTGCCTTTGTTAGGTTTTCACCATTAGGTCTTTCTTTTATATTATTTATTTCGTAGCTGAGAAACTTGGCACTTTCCTATTGAAAACTCTAATCTTGTGATTCCCTGGTGGAACTTATTTCGGGATGGGATGAACAAAGAAATTTTATTATGGTTTCGTCATTTGGAAAAGTTGGAACATCAATGGGTGCAATTTGTTCCCAATGAATGAGTTCAGGGTGAACCAATGGTAATGGATCATTAGGATGAGTAAGGTCATTGGCTGTGAGGGTCATGATGTTATTGTCTACGTTATTATGGGAGAATTCTAAGATGGTATCCTCCTCAAAATGATCTATTTCACTTTGAATCAAATTGGTCTCACTAGAGTCATGATCGCTTTGTACGACATATTCAAATGGAGGTCTTGAGCTTTCTCCTTGTAAAAATGTAGGTGAGAATTTGTGTATGACATCCACCCTTTTCTCTGAGATGAAAGTATCATCTGAGAAGTCATCCCATTCATATTCATTTGAGTGTGTTTTAGAATTATCCACTTGAATTCTCAAAATTGATTCAGCTATTTCCTCGTTAGATGGCCTTTGTTTAGTATCCTCACCATATCATAATCTAGTCTTATCCTTTGGATACATTTTTTTTAACTGGATAGGTTCAACAATACCTTCTTTTCTTTTACCTGGAGCGCCATTTCCTTCATAACCCATCTGTTGCATGATAGCATAACCTTTTCCATATTGTTGTGTGGGTATCTTGATATGCTGTACAGATTCTTCTTCATCTTTATAGAGCCAATCAAGAATAGCTCTATCTTCTCCTTCAGTTTCTTTGATAAACATCCCATTAAACTTGGTGATGGGGGTTGAAGTCGAGGCTAAAACTGTTGCAACCTATTGCGTAGATGTTGATGACTGACCATGGGATCTTGGGGATAGGGGTAGATTAGAGAGAGATAAATAATATTCTCCCACCCCATTATCTTTCAATTTTAGCTTGCTACCAAAATTGCTTATCATTTCTTGCACTTGTTCTTTGTTTTTGGAAGTAGAGATGGCTAAAGCCTCTCTATTATGTGGGACGAATGTGTCCTGAGTTGCTCTTAGGTTAGAACAAGTTTGACTGCTATTGTGATCAGCGGGTATCGTTACTTCCTGTCCATCATATGGAAACTTCAGACATTATTGATAAGTAGATGGAATAGCTTGCATGTCATGGATCCATGGATGACCCAATAGTATGTTATAAGTTAGATCCCGATTGAGAACTTGGCAAAAAGTATTCTTCACAATAGGTCCCACTCTGATTGGTAGCATGATGAGACCTTTGGAAGTCCTTTCCTCATCATCATAGGCTTTGATTATAATTTTCCTCCGTGGATCTATAGAGTCTGCTGAATATCCCAAAGCTAGGACTTATTTTAAAGTACAAATATTTAATCCGGCTCCCCCATCTATAAGAACACATCTAATGCGGGCTTTGTGAACCATGACTTCCAAATAGAGTGATGAATTATGTGGATGGGTTATGGATGAATCATCTATTTCAGAAAAAGATAAACATGTGTTGGAGGACAAATGTCCCACCATGGCTTGAAATTTATCGATATCTAGATCAAGAGTTCCAGTTGTATCGATGAGAGCCTTTTCCAGAATGTCCTTATGTGTAGGTGATAGCTTTAAAAGTTCCAAGATAGAAATTTGGGCTGATGTTTTTCGTAATTGCTCAACCAAATTGTATTGACTTGGAGGGGGAATTACTGTTTTAGATGAGCCACCTTTGATAATGATCTTGGCTTGTCCCCTTGTCGTAATATTGACCTCTCGATATTCTGGCTTACCTTTGATTTAGATAGCATTGATTTGAGGATCATCAGTATAGATATGATTGATAATAATGTCATCGATGTTATTAACATTCTTGCCCTTGTCACTAGAGGATTCCCCTTTGTGATAATTAGGGAGTGGATTTTTGAATGCTTGATGATCATTATTGACATTATATCCTTCAACTGTGATGGTACGATTATCAGTCAAATCTTGAACAATATTCTTCAACCCTTGGCAACTATTTGTCTTATGACCTTTGCACCTATGATAATCACAGAAGTGAGAATCATTCCATGATGGTGGTTTAACTCGAGGTTCATAGTCTCTTTGTGGTGGCAATGTAATAGTGTTTTGATTCAATAATTCTTTGAGAATGGATTGCAAAGATTGGCACAAGGGAGTAAAACTTCGTCGACTTGAAAAATATGATGGTCTGGGTGCATTTGAATTTTGATTATTGCCAAAATTATTTCCACAAGTGTTATTTATGTTTCCTTGATTAGAAACATTGCCTTGGGTGTTAGAATTTCTGGTATTATTGTTACGTTGAACACCTGACACATTAAGGATGACGGGCTTCGTATTCATGTTGTTAGCACCTACTACCCCATCATTTACAACATTTTTATTTCGAGTCCAAAATCATGACTTGTCATTGTTGTTGTTATGGTTGTTGTTGTTGTTGTACGAATTTGAACCCACTTTATCAATTTTTAGAACTCCACGCTTGATCAATGCACTTTCAATAGTAATTGCGTTTTCAATCAATTTTTCAAATGATGGAGGACAATGAAGGTTTAGTCTGTAACTCATTTCTTGATTAAGACTATCGATGAAGATCTCCATTTTTTCCTTTTCAAGAACAGGATGAGAGTATCTAGCAAACATTCTTCTCCATCTTTGCAAAAATGTAGTGAAAGATTCCCCTACTTTTTGTTTTATCTTACAAAGATCAAGCATGGTTACCCGGTGTTGAATGTTGTAAGAGTATTGTGATATGAATTTATTTATCAACTCTTCAAAGGTTTTGATGGGGGGAGTGATCTTTGAAATCCACTCCATGGAAATAATCGCATTAGATAGGTATCTTCATGCGCAGATTCTAAGCTCTTATTTCAGAAATCCCTTACATGCTCAATGGGGTCAGTTTTCCCATTATATCTATCAAACTTAGGGATTTTGCAATGTTTTGGAAAAGGAATCATTCAAAGATTTCTATTGAATGGATAAGGACATATTTCTTCCAAAACATACTTCTTTGGTGCTTCCCCTTACATTTCTTTTATTTGCCCTTGTAATTCTTTGATTTGTTGAGTAAGGGCACTAAAATCATCAATAGGAGTTTCAGAATTTTCTTTAATCCCTTCTATGTCAAAATCGGTAGGTAACTTAGCTCCTTGAATAGCTAAAGAAAGAAAGTATCTTTCCTTGTTTCTTTCTAAAATATTTTCCATAAGAGTATGGAATTGAGGATCCTGCTCTACTTCTTGAAGCTTCTCTTCCATTAATTCCTCAGTATTTGAAGTATTAAAGGGGTTTTCCTCCCATTCACTATTATCACCCATTTTTCTCGTTGTACTTTCATCTTTTTCTATGTGCTTCCGAGATCTCGTGGTAATAGGCATAAGCTTTACTCAAATCCTACTAACTTTGATCAAAGAAATGAAATAGTGCAATGGTGATGAAAGTTAGGATAGAATGAAGATTCTATGACTTAAAAGATTTTTAATCTTTAGCTCATGATTCCCTGAGTGAAAGGATGAAAATCCTGTTTGCGGGAATTAAACCAAAGATCGAAAATAAACATGATTTTGCACTTTGTGAAGTTTGACCTTAGCTTTGTAGATAGATGAATTTAATAGATGCCTAATGTGTTTGAGTTCTCTATTGTAGAATTTGATCTGGATGAGTAGCGTACGTGATAGCAGGTTGGGGAATATAAGAAGGACGAATACGTTGACTGTGGTTATGCCTTTGAGAAAGGGCTCTTCTTTGAAAGAAAGCTCTTGAGTATAAGGGTTCTACAACATAATCATTAGTGAAACCTCTAATATAGTCGTGATATCGATGAATTAAGGTTCTGTGTTCAAGCAGGACCTTTCGAATTTGATATAGAAATTTCCTCTTCTTCAACACTTTCGTGTAACTGAGAAAATTCTTGGGCTTTCTGATCTTTCTTTCTAAGGACCTCTTGGAAAATGTTGTAGACTTCCAAACTCTGAGCATGGGAAAGACTAGACTTATAAAACTTTATTTCTTGAAGTCAAAAAATTACTTAGGTTCGAAAAATAGATGCACCAAAACAGAGATTGAATGCGCCAAAACAGAGCACAGATGTGCCGAAAGAGAGCACAGATGCATGAAAACAGAGCATAGATGCGCCGAAACAGAGCATAGATGTGCTGAAACAAAGCACATATGTGCTGAAATAGAGCATAGATGTGCTGAAATAAAGCACAGATGTGCCGAAACAAAGCACAGATGCGCTGAAACAGACCCGGGATGGGCTAAATTATCTATGAGATCGACATGTTTTGACAGTTTGGTAAATTTTTTTTGTTTTGGATGATCTTAATCTGATTTAAATGTGAAAAACACAACATAGAAGCAGACAGTTGTTTTGTTAATCCTAAAATCTAAACAAAGAGTGTATGTTCTTGAGATTTCCATAGGTTTTAAACAAGATAAGCACTTCAATGAGACTCACTCTTAATTTGTCAAATAGGTCATCATAGTAATCACAACCCACAACTTAAATTCACATCGACTCACACAGCCTTGTCACCCCCTAGAGGGTGCTCGTGTTTTTGTCTTTTCCAAGTGTGTACTCAAAGTGACGGAAGTGGATATCGAATCCCTTCAGCAAAAAATTCGTGGTGACTATATGGTGAGTGTCTTAGGGGCAGATTCTTCCCTCCCCTTGCACTATGATTAAAATGATGTTTGGATACTGACACTGCTAACTTTCTACACTATGGTTCGTAGTAAGGGTATCCGTTCAGTATGGCAAATAGATACACTCCCTCGAGAGACCTCCCAACCTTTAGAACAAAGGTTTTGGGGATGGTTATCCTGCGCACTACTGTCAAGTTGGATTTTCATCAACAACTTGCTTTTGATTAAAGTGGGTTGGAGACCTTGGCTTTAGGTGTTCCCACTTAGGTCATTCCTCTTAGGTGAGTACTTTTTCCCACAAGAGAAGGCCCTCTAAAGGATGTAATAAAGTATTAAATTGCAGAAAATAAAAGGTAAGTCTGGTATTCTGATCACCTAGTTAAGGGGAGAGCATAGACCTATTACCCACAATCACAACAAACAATAATGGTTCAATTTTAAGTCCTCAAATTGAAAAATTCTCTATACTAAGTGAAGATGTTGCTTCACTAAAAACATGGAGTTCATTTTAACCAAAAGAGAATTTATGTTTCGTGACTATCCTAGGATTGGTTAATTCAGATTTAAATGTGTACCTTAGGATTGGTTCATTCTGTTAAAAATAAGATTAGAAAAATTCTATCGACGGATTGTGTCGAAATCAGAATTTTAAATTTTTACAACTATATGCGACGAAATAGGTTATGTATGTGCCAAAATATCTCACGTATGCGCTGAAACAGAGTGTCTATGCGCCGGAACAGGTGATGTATGCGCCAAAAGATCTCACAAATGTGTCGAAACAATCTTCGTATGCACCGAACCGAGACTCGTATGTGCCAAAACGCAATTTTTGTCCATCATCAACCAGAAAAATCTGCAAAAAGAAAAATTAAAATGCGGGGCTTGGCCCCACGGTGGGCACCAGAAATGTGTAAGTTAGAATGTGTAAATCACATTGAATCTAAACTAATACACCAATGAAACATTAGATTGAAGAAATTAAATTAAAGAAAGTAAATGCAAACTCTAAACCACAGTTTCTTCAAATTCGTCCCATTGTCCTCTATCTCCAAGGATCCGTTTCAAGATGCTTGCTCTCAGTTTGTTTAAAACAATAGCTTGTAGAATGGCAGCTTGAGAGAATGAGATTAATAAAAATGCATATGCATTGCTACAAGATTAAGGTTATGAAAATTGAAATGCTATGAATGCGACTATAGTGACTATGCATAAAAATCTGAGATTCGAGGTTTTTTTGCACTCTTAAGAGGGTTGTATTTATAGATTTTTGAAGGTAGGAAATCAATTGGCCAAGATCGACGGTTGAGTTCAAACCTGTTGAAATGAACGGTGAGAGATTGAGAATTCGAAAAGGAGGTGGAATTCTGAGAGACAGATGGAAAATGAAGAGACAAATGAAAGATGTCTCTCATAATTAAATAAATAAATATTTAATTTTGTGTGAGAGAGATGAAAAGTATTTAATTAAATATTGCAAATATTTAATTATGTGAGAAGAGAAAAAGTCTTTTAATTAAATATTAAGAATATTTAATTTTGTAAGAAGAGTGAGAAATTTAGAAAATGATTTAATTAAATATTTAAAGTATTTAATTAAATGTCGAATGAAGAATATCATTTAAATTTATAATTTAAACTTGTGATAATTAATGTAAATAAATTGTAAAATCTATTTAATTAATTAAGAGGAAGGTAGCATTAATTAAATAAACTTTATTTATTTAGTTAAATTAGAAGAATTGGAAAATGAACAATATAAATAAATAATTAAATTTATTTATATGTAGATGACTAAAGAACATTAATTAAATAATTCATATTTAATTAATTAATAGGTTCGATCAACTATGACCCTTTTTAGATGTGTACATATCCCTTTTATTTTGGGGGACTTGCTTGATTGGGCATATGCTTTTTAATGATTTGTCTTGCTCGTTGGAGTGGTCCACCTAGGATACATATTGAGAACCTTAAGTTTTGAATGCACTCTAGGTTTTTCACTGTTTTCAGGAAAATCCGCCCTTTCCGGATTATCCCGGTTTCCCTTCGGTATCCGGTTGTGGTCATCTTGTATCGGATTCTCGGGTTTTTTCTTGGTCATCTTCTCGATCGCATTAATGACGATTGCGCAACCTTTTGGGAGCAATGCTATATTGTTTTTTGTGAAGTAAGTTGCCATTTGAGTTTGGTTAACTGCTTGTCATTTGAGCTTGGAGTGCTTGTGCTTGGAGGTTGTTTGCTGGCATCCCAGGTTTCATTTTCTCTTACTCTCATGGTATGTGGGCATGCCCTCTCCCTCTTCTGGTTTTTTTCTTTGTTGTGCGCTTTCATGATTATTCGTTGCTTCATGTTTTGCTTGTGTGTGAGCGCCATTGTTTGGGTATTTTGGATTTTCGTGGTTTTTTACTATTCCATCCGATTGGTCATATTAAATATTTTCATTGGATGGTCTTTTCTTGTTGTTTTCGAGGCTTGCTTGTCATTGCCTCAAACCTCCTATCCTTTGTTGCAAGCAAGTGGTGCCTTAGCTTCTTCATGCTTTCATGGTGGAAGTTCTCAAGATTCTTAACCTAGGGCATAGCGAATTCCTTTTTAATTTGCTTAGAGAAGGGTCTTAGATTTATGGTTGATCCATTGGATGCATAGGTTAAGTCATTGTTGGGCTGCAAAATTTTGGTCTGTGGTTATTCGATCTAGTTGGGTGAGGACGAGGGAAACATGGATACATTCGGGTTTTCATCGCCCTTGTGGAATTTCGTCTCTACCGAATTTTCCCGAGCTTTTCCGTTTCCCTCTTTTTTCCATAATTTGCCATTGATCTGGGATTTTGTTTGCTTTGCTGAAATCTGCCTCGTCTAGATTTTCCTGGTGTCCATCGCTTGACCACTTTGTCGAATTCCTACTTCCATAGTGAATTTGCCTGGATTCCGCTAAAATCCGCTCCGTAGGGATTTTCCTAGATGTTCTTGGCCTCCTTTATTTCACGGGTTGTTCAGACCATTGCCGTTTTCGGGGATTTCAGTCTCTAATGGATTCTTCCAAAGTTTTATGGAAATAAAGAATTTGATTGTTACAAGAGGAATTTACTTATTAATAATGCATACTGATGATTAAATGACCTTATGCTAAGTAGTTCAAGGTTATCTTTTTATTGTACGGATTGATTTATTGATACTGTGGAGTTTGTATGTTTGTCTCACTAGATTATGCTTGGTTTGGATTTCCTTGGAATTCCCCTCCAGTCTGAAATCTGCAGAAGAGGCTAAACCTCAGAATTTGAAATAATTGATGTTGGCATTTGTATTGGATCTCATGGTGGTTGTTTTACTTGTTTACAGGCAGGATCAGGATAGGATGTTGTTTGTCTTGGCAAGGGAAAGATCATGGATCCAAGTGCTGAGGGTTCCACTCTCACTGATGCAGAGAATGAAAAAATAGATATAAAGAGTAAGGTTCCTTAGAGAAAACTGACTTCCATTTGGTCAGGAATCACTGTTACGAATGTAGGTATGTGGGACTATGAGGAGTTCAAGGCTGAGCTGGCAACACTGAGTCTCCCTTTGTTGGCCAGAAGAACCATGGAGTCTAGATTAGCACATGTAGCAGGTTTTCCCTCCACTGTGTAGTGCTATGATTTGGTGTTTAAGTGTGCTAGAAACTATGATAGAGGAACACAATGGATTATTGGTCCCCAGGGAAGAATTGTGGCAAGCTTTGATCCTGTGTCTATTGCTAGGACTTTTAAAATACCTGATAGGTCACATGTGGTAGCCTTTGATATTGACACAACAAAGAAATACTATGAGGAAAATGTAGTTAAGTCCTAACAGGTGATCAATTCTTGGTTGGAGAAGCCCAAGTCTCATTTCTCCAAATTTCCAAACTAGCTATTCAGGCTCAAATTCAAAAGAGAATACTACAATTTCATCACTCTCCTCAACTGGTTGATAGGGCTGAAAAGTGTAGGGGTGTTTGAGAACTCGATGTTCAATGTCATTGCTCGGGTGGAGCAAGGTATAGATCACCATTGGGCAGGCGCCATAAGTGTAGTAATGCATGAGCAGATGTGTAATGTCTTGCAAACCAAGAATTTCACTATGAGTTCCTACCTGGTGTATGCATTGGCGAGATTTCACCCATACAAGGGGTTAAGCACTAGAAGTACATTTGGACAAGATGCAATATATGAAGTATATCCATAGAGGCACTTGGCAGGAGGGAGTTACAAAAGAGAAAATGATGCATTTACAATATATATTACCAGGTTATTGTAGGGAGCAGAGCATGTAAGAATTTTAGATAAAGCCAAGGAGTTGATAAGGAGGTATGGGGCTTGGTTCATTCAGTTCCCCACCTTCTCCTACATTAGGATTGATGACTGCCAAAGGGCTCCCTATAGACTCCCAAGGTACCCAACTAATCACATCATACTGTTGGAGGTCACTATACAGATTTGTTATTTTGACATAATTGTGAAAGCAGAAAAGCATAAAACAGGGTTTGGGAATGATTTCCCCTTGAAGATAGGAACGAATGAGGTTTTTCCTTCCATCAAGTCAGCTCATGCTTATGAGGAGGAGATGAGTACTTTGGGTCTCTCCTTCCATTCGAAAAGAACAAGGTTTGATATCAAAGGTTAGGCACAAAAGAAAGCCAAGAAAGAGTATAGACACAAGGACAACATTGAGGACTACTGGGCTAACCTTGGTGATGAGTTTGATGTTAGGAAAAATAAATTCTCTAGGCTGCCGATGGACTTGGTGAGGTTATACAATATAAAGGAAATCCCTGATCAGGTTGAAGAGGATGGGAATCTTATTCAAGGCCATGTCTTTGAAGTAGTAAAAGAGAAGCCAGTTGGAGAAGTTGACTCACTAGAGGAAGAAAAGATGGAGTTGGAGCAGATAATGAGTCATGTGATCAGGTATACTAGAATGTGGCTCAAGCACAAGATACTGGAATTGGAAAGTGAAGGTGTGCAGTGCACCTATGATTTAATGGGAGACTTGGAGTCTCATTCTGCCTCCGAGGAGTCACATGAGCAAGATCCTAAGAGTAAAGACAAGGTGGACTCTCCCTTCAAAGTCAAGGTTAGGGATGTTCAGACTGAGGAAGCAGTAGAGGTAGGCAAACAAAGAAAGCTCATTGCTAAGAAGAGAAGGCATGTCTTAGAAAAGAGAGGGGCTAACAAAGGAGAAAAGGAAGAGGTGGATACTACTGCTCCTTTTGTCAAGAGAAGAAGAATTGTGAGGTTGTCACAAAAGGAAAAGGGAACTTCCAGGACAAACAAGGAAGCTGAGTTACCTAGAGTGGAGGTAGAGAGTCTGAAGGAGAAAACACAAGTTTATATGAGGAGGTCAAGGTCTCCTTCTCCAAAGGATGCTGCAACAAAAGAAGATGTTCTTGTGACTGCCCCTATCATAGAATAGGAAGGCATTCCCCTTTGCCAAGAGACTGGTAATGTGCCAGCAAAACCAAAGAAGGATGAAGGTCCTAGGGACTTGGAGAAGGAAGAATTCAAAGAAGGAGAACTGTACCGAGCAGAGGAAGAGATTGGGAAAGTTCTCCAGTCACCTCTGGTTGCCTATGCAGATTCACCTAAAAAAGATGGGGAAGGTGGACCTCCTCCAATAGAAGAGATGCCAGCTAGGACTCCTTTACCAATGCAAGAGAGAGAGGAACATGAAAAGTTAAAGGAGAATTCAACAAAGGAGGTTTCCGGGAAGTAGGGTTCAGATGAGAACATGTCCAAGGCCCAATAGGATGTGAGGGAACAAAGCGAGGTGCAATCGAAGTTCGTTATTCCAGGTTGGTTGGAAAAAGAATTGAAGAGAACACAAATTGTGGTAGAGGACACTCCCCCCAATTGGGATGACCTAATAGCTAACATTGGGAAGAGTAAAACAAACAAGAAGGCTACGGTCATCTCCAGGATTGAAAGGGATGGGTCTGGCAACAGGGTGGCCCATGTTGCTACCCATGCTCCTGATAAAGATAGGGACAAGGTGAATACAAAGGATTATCATGTGCAGACCGTCGATTTGGGGCCTGCAACTATGGAACAAGATACTGAGGAGTATGAAGGCTCTAGTGTGGTGATTGTGGAATATTGAAGAAGGAAACACAAACTAGGTGTGAATTAGAGAAGGAGAATGAGAAATTGAAGAAGTAATTGTAGGAGTTGATGAAACCCTTGCAGTCTATCAGCTCTTCCTCCTCTGCCGCAAGTTTCTTGCCCCATGAGACAATCTCTGAACTGGAAAGAATGAAAGGCACTACACATGCCACGGTTGGTTGGTTCCAAGGAGTCCAAACCAAAGGGGATGGTACCATGAAAGATATCTTGTCAACTACAGGGGATGCCATGAGATTAGTAGATTGGCTAAAGTTTGTGCTTATTGAAGACAAGGAGGACATTGATCTCCTATTGCAGAAAGTGAAAACAATCATAGAGTTTATTGAGGATAAACTGGTAAAGAGTGGGATTCTTCCTTTTCCAAGGATTTCTGAGCCTTGGGAATGGTTTGAGATCTTGCAGATGAGGCAAAAGCCCTTGAATAAGATACATAAACAAAGAAGGCAGATTTAGGACACTTTGAATGGTTTTTATAATAGGTGCATCTCTTTCTTCGAGGTGATGACATGAAGGAAGAAGTTTGCTCTAAAGCATCTTAACCTAGAGTAGTTGAGGAAATGGTGGAGAGATGTTTATTCTCCAATTGATGAAGGGCCAGTTACTGAAAATCAGCTAGATGATGCTACAACCTATATTGCAGTCATTGAGAGGTATCAAATAAATAGAGCTGATTGGGACAATACAGTGAAGCAAGCAGGAGAGGATATCAAGTCTCTTGAGAGGAAGATTAGGGTTTTTCCTATGCCACCTATTGCCGAGTTGGACAGAGTATTATTGGTAGTGCTTAATGAAGTGAAGCATGCTAAAGACAAGGATGGGAAGTAGTTATATAGGGTTACATTAGAATTTGTGCTTCCCATTATTTTTTCCTCCTTCGCATGCATTGGATTGAGTTTTGAGGCCCAGGCTGACTTGGATGAAATTGGTGCAAATTGCACATTTCATATGATTTTCAAATATATCCTTTGGGCGACCTGTTGTGTGGCATGTCTTTTGTAAACCCTAATTGGGCTAACCTATCCTAGGGAGATCTCTATAATTTTGGCATGTTGCCTCATTTGTAAGATATAGATAATCATATATACTGGTGCGAATTGAGTAGAATAGTAGGAATAAAAGTTAGAAGTTAGTTTATTTTCTAGCAAGCAAGTGTTGAAATAGAAGACTCAAATAGTTGTCATAGTGGATGATTTAATATAAGAAGGGGTGTTGTGATTTTATATCTCTCTTGTGTTGAGTTTCATCTGGCATGGTTCTTGTTGTTCTATCTTTAAAATTGCTTAATTTCTTTGTTGGAGAGTTTGGCAATTCTTAGGGTTTTATGCTTGAAATGTTTGCAGTGATCTCTAGTCCATAATTTTTGCAGTTAGTTGATTGTTAGCTGCTTTGCAAACTTAGCCTGGACTTATAATTGTGCTTAGTTCAATTATGGATGTTTTTTCATTTCAATGATTATAAGGTTGTGTTGAATGAATGTACATGATTTGAAAATCTTTAAACACCTTAGAAGATTGCACTATTATTGTGAGATTTTAGATATATATGGGTCGAATAGAAAGTAGTTTATGAGGGATCAGTCCATTTTGAGCATGTTTCCTTTTGCATTGTTAATCTTAGGGTTAGAATTAGTTATAGGATTATCTCTGAAACCTTTTATCTTTTTCTATTTCTTTATTATCCGAGTTCCATTGAAGATTTCAAGTATCAGTTCATTGCTAGATCTGATAAATTCAAAGTCCAACATTTGCTTGTAGTAAGGTCCCTTTGTGATTACCAACATTTTCACATTATCTCTGAGTTGTTTTGTTGCATTGTCAAGACCTGACATTAGAGACCTTGGGGTTATCTCTTTTCCCATAGAGATTTACCTTTCAAGAGAGATAGGATATTATATTTTGTCTGAGTTGTTGCTGTGCAGAAAACACCATCAATAGGATGCACCAAACATCCTCGAGCGTAATGGTAACCTCATCAGTGGGAAGCTCGAAGGAGGATGTCTCATTGTGTCATTGCTCCACCAGGGCCATCATCATCCCCAAGTGGGTTCGAATCGGACGAACGTATGCAAAAAAACATAGACTAAGGGTACCAAGCTGCTCCTGAAGAAACATGTGCATACCCTCCAATCTGTGCAATACTAGGCATCTATGCTCCCTCAAGTTAATTATCTCAAGGTCCTCCTACACTAGGGAAACCATTGCATGAATTCTTATAAAAAAATTTGAATCTTGTGCCAAGTTTTCGCATTTTAAACAACAAATGCAACAATGTTTTCAATTGTGGTACAGTTTGAAAAGTTTGAAACAATGTTGCCATGGTGAAGTTTGTTAACCCTAAAGTTCTAAAGTGTGCCACACAATAATCTTTGCACATGTGACTGAATTTTCACCTAAACCCTAGTTCTAAAGTGTTTTGTGTGGTTGTATTTGCACGTGCGGCTAAGTTTTGACAAAAACCCTAATATCCTAAGTGGCTCGTGGTGACGCTCTTCACACATGTGATGCACTTTAAGGCCATGTGACATCGATTGTGCATTTTCAGCGGTGCTATATAGTGCCACTAGAATCAAAATTAAATTTGACCCTAGTAAATGCATGAGAAATGATAAAATTGAAAGTTGAGATAGGGGTACATACCACGGGTCCTATGCCGGCTGGCCGCTGGTGCACTCATACCCTCTTTTACACATGTCGGGGAAGCTATCATTGCGCCATCTCGATCAAGACCCAAACCTCAAATGCAAATTTTTTCAAAGGATAAAGTGTGAAAGTGGTTTGAAAAGGACCCCTCAAGGTCTATTTAAGCTTGAAAATTAGGGTTTTTTGACCTAATGTGACCATCCAGCTAGGGTTTTGGTCCCCTAATCTCATTTTTTCCTGATCGACAGTCACTTTGCATCGTTTTTGGTGTTTTCACGCATTTTTTGGCATCTCGAAGAATTTCTAACTCATTAGGTACGTTGTCCTCTTTTTTTCGCGAGATCACCTAAAAATCCAATTTTTCGTTCGATCTCTCAAGGGGGCAATATACTAGCATAATATTTCTCACTAAGGCAATAGTGGGGCATCTAAAAAATTGAGAAAATTTTGAACTTTGATCACAACAGTTTATTGCTTCAAAGAGGGGAAAAATGTAGACATGAAAAATACACAAATTGACCGACACACTTGATCCTAACTACTAACATCGTTTCATCCCGAATCAACTTCTCATCTTGTCATCACTTTTCATCCGTTAATTAAATAAATCATTATTTATTTGATTAAGTCATTCTTCCTTGTTGATTAAATTAATCAATTTAATTTAATTAACCCTAAGTCTCTGTTCATTTAAATAATTCATTTTATTTAAATTAAGTTTCTAAAGTCCTCATATTAAATTGAATAAATTAAACCTTATTTAATTTAATCTAACATTATCCACTTTAGTTAAATAAATCAAATCATTTGTTTAATTAAACCTTTCTTCTCAATTTTGATTTAAATCAATTCATAAATTTAAGTCAAAATTGTCACATCCCCTAATCTCTCATTAAATTAATTAACCTTTGATTAATTTAATCCTAATCCATGTCACATCCTCTAGAGAATGCAAATTGCACAATAAATCATTTATTTTGATTTATTAAATACCTATTTTTTCTCAACATGGAATAAAAGGGGAATATTCTTCCAAATTTGAAAATCCCTCCAAGTGGATTTGTACATCCAACAAAGCATTCCTTCCCCTCTTACATGTCCTTGTGCATTGAGCCAAGTGGCATTTAAGTCATATTTTTCTTCTCTTTTCAACAAGTCATTTCACAAATTTGAAATGCACCTAATAACATTTATTGGCTTGTTCATCAAAATGTGCACAACCTTCACCCATTCACATCTTGACAAGTGGGACTTGGCCATTGGATGTTGAATGATCCCACATTGCTCAATCTTGCTCATTCTTCCAATTTTGAAATCTATAAATAAGAGGATCTTCTCCTCAATTTTCATCCACAATTTCAGAGTAAATTCATTATCTTCACATTAAGGACAACTTCACATATTTTCTTGAGAATTTTTCATCACCATAGCTAGGTTATTGTAGGTATTTGTCAATAAATTATTTTTTTCTTCATCAACAAAGTGGATCAATCTGCATCAAATCATCAAGCTTACAAAGGAGTTGGGAAAGGGCCAAATTCTACACATAATTGGCACCAATTTCCCAATGGGATTAAGTGTTTGCATTGCTTAAATATGATTTGATTTAGTTTCTTGCCTTGTTTCTTCATTTCATTTCTATCTTGAGCATTACAGATGAATTTCATGGGGAATCCTTGTTCTTACTTGCATTGGAATCTAATTGTGTGATTTTGTGCTATGTTTGTGCAGGTATAGGATTGGGGTTCACACATACATATATATACGTGTGTGTGTGTGCGTGTGTATGTGTATGTACTAAACAACACAAATAGTCCTTTGCTTGAGAGTCTCAAAACTCAACACCATAATCCACTAATGCCAACTGCACTTGAATCTATTCATAATAAATGAAAATTAGACCTAGGTAAATGCAAAATGCAGAACACAGATACATACATATATACACATATAAATACATACATATATATATAAACACACACATATATATAAACACACATATATACATATGTACATATACAAATATATATATTTGTATATACATTTTCTTACAATTTCCTCATTGACTTTTGGCATCTTGGTCATGGTTTTGTATTTGTCCAATCCAAATTAATTTTGTATTCATGAAAGAGTGATAGATAGACTTAAAAATTCATACCATAAGCCATGAATGATGACTGCACTTCATTCCAATCACAATAAATGAGAACTCACAAATAGTGAATGCAAATGTGATGCTTAAGATGTCACGCATCCCCAGGGACAATGAATGCAAAGACACGACTATACCAAGAAACTCATGAAATATATTCATACAGGCATACACACATGCACACACATATACATATATATATATGTGTGTGTGTGTGTGTGTGTATTTATGTGTACTCATATATACATATACATATACATATACATTTGCATATACATATACATATACATATATATATATGTATGTGTATGTACTAAATGAGAGAAATAGCCTGTTGCTTGGGAGTCTCAAAACTCAACACCGTAATCCATTAATGGCAATTGCACTTGAATTTATTCATAACAAATGAAAATTAGACCCAAGAAAATGCAAAATGTAGAACACACTATAGAGAAGGGGGATTCACTACTCACGAGTTCTCTTCACTTAGAGATCCTCACATGGAAAAATTCCCTAAACTACCTCAAAGGATAGTAGTGAGAGTTCTAGAACTAGAAAGAGAAGGTCACAAAGATTCTCTAGACAAACTAAAAATCTCTTGGCCAAAGGACGTCTATGCAGAATGCAGTTGACAGCGCAATGTAATGGCATCCTTGAGGTGCATTGGTGTCTCGTATAGACCAAAAAGCTAGTTATCTTAGAAAATAGCTAAGTGACTACTAGCAAGCTGATTGCTAAGAACTTCTAGAAAGTGATAAGGTAATAGAATATCGTAGAACTAGAATGGAAATGATAAAGACAAGGAAAAGAAGGGAAATTAAATGCTTACAACCATGTGCATGATGAAACCTCTGGCTCATGAATGTCTTCATTGCCTGAACACAAGAGAGAGACAAAGTATTGGGGTTGTATATGGGTTTGCCTCAGTCAAACCCCCATTTTGGTGTTCCCACCTCCACAAATAGCGAGATAGACAGAGAGAAATATAGGAAATGAAGTAAATTACACAAAGAACTACAAAACAGTGTATGCTACTCGACCAAGTAATAGAGGAGAGGAGTGAAATATTACCACCTTCGCCCAAAGCACTCAAGGCTAGTGGGGGGAGAAAATGAGAGGAGCTCAAGCCTTTGTTGTTGTGGTGTTTCTTTCCACACTTGCTCTACTGAAATGATGGAGTGTTGATGTGATTGCTATGGAGTATAAAGTGTTGCTTGCGATTGAAGAGATGGTGAAGAAGCTACTTGGAGCTTCTGGAGAGATCAACCAACCATGAAATTAATGAAGGTGAATGAATTTGAAGGAAAGGGGAAGAAAATGGCCATATCCGGGTTGGTCAATCGAAGAGGGAATTACAATTTGACTCCCAATGGGGATTGTAACGCCTCTGTAGGATCTAGATGTGAGAATTTGTTAGGGACGTAAGTGAGCCGCACAAAATTCTATGTGTCGTGCAAGAATCTCTGATAGTTATTCCTCTATCGACGCTTAAAACCGGTGCCAAGTGGAATGAAGGCATCAGGCTTACGTGGAATTTCGCATTCGGATTTGGTTTTCTAAGGTGAGGATGTGTAAAAGGGGAATTTTCCTAAGGGGTGTAAATTCACTCCTATACATTTTTCCCCCAGTTTAGTGAGCACAAATACTGGTGAGTGCTTCGGTAAAGTAGATTGAAGAAGTAGTAGGGTTAGAGATGTATACTTGAATCATCGAGGAAGCAAATTGTGATCTAGCGGGTCTGAGAGTGCAAGACAAGAATAAGACTTCATAACTCCACAAAATTATGAAGCTAAAGAAAGAAAGCACCTTATAGACTCATAGACCTGCAAGGAAGGTATACTCCAAGAACTCTCACATGAAGGAAACCAAGAAATCACCTTACAGACCTGCAGACTTGCAAGGAAGGTATCCTGGAAGAACTCTCACATGAAGGAGATTGAGAAAATGGGACTCTGTAAAGTTAGAGATTGTGACATGTTTACCCATAGATAGAAAATGTCAAGAAGTGGTCGTGTAGGCCAGTGAATGGAAAGTCATGCAAACCATCACTAAGTTGTAAGACTTTCAAAGGGGTCCCTTGAGAACCCTTCAAAAGGAAGGAGGGTCCACTCAAGGGACACACTATTTGAAAAGTGAAGTATAGTCGGGATGCCCCCAAGCTAGACATAAAGATGTGAATTAGGTCTAGTTGGGCTACCCCCAAGCTAGACATCATGGAACTTATTCGAGAGAAAATCATTCAAATGGGTTCCTTGGGAACCCTTCAAAAGGAGGTAGGTCCACTCAAGGGACACTACATTTGAAAAACATAGTGAAGAAGAGGGGGTCCATCAGAAGGACACACTTCTTCAAAACAAGTTATCACTGCCCCCAACATAAATAGGATGAGAACCACGTAAGATATTTAGAACAAGATAGAGGGAAACCTCAATATCACTTGTTGTTTAAAGAAGAGGGAGGTGCATCAACAAGTGCTTGAATCATGAAGTTGTTTTATTTTGTCCTTCAAGACCTTACATTCACTAGTGGAATGGCCAAGCACTCAATGATGTGCAAAGAAAGAATGTTTACGAGATTTATTTCATGTAGGAGGAGGAAGAGTAATTAAGTGGGCTTTTAGAAGGAACAACAAAGTATGCTCATGTTCAGATAAAGGATGAGGAGCAGGAAGTAACCCTTTCTCTTGTGAAGAAAGGTTTGACTTCTCACCAGAAGTAGATATGAAGACATAAGACAAAGGAGGATAGACCAATCCGTGAGAAGAAGGTTGAGCGAACATCACGCCAATGTTCAACTGTGGTTTCTACTTATATTGTTTATTTGAGCAACCACGCCCTAGATTATGCTTAAGAGGTGTGAATTATACAGGGACCTGAATGCCTTATTTTTTACACCCAGAACCTTTACACTCATAACCATACTTAGATACAAGCTTAAAACCAAGGCCATAATGTGCTTTCAAATCTTGAGAAGAGGGGGGATCTACATAGAGAGTATCATTCCAACAAGGGGGAACATGATCTTCTATAGGATCACCATCATCCTCTTTAATAGGACTGCCAACATTATCCTTTTTAGCAGAGGCATAATCGTCCTCCTCAGAAGGAGGACCAACACTAAGAACATTACAATTTACATTCACATTATCCCAAGATACAAAATACTAATCATCTTTGATAACAGGTGTGAATGATGTTATCGAAGGGTCTAAGTAGATCGGGTCGACTTTATATTCCTGAATGAATGAATCTATAAAGTCTAAAGGACCCCAATCATCACCAAGACACGCATTCTCTTGAGAAGAGGATTTAGAATTTCTTTTTTCAGAAGAATATTCTCTAGGGACATCTATCTAAAGAGTATCCTTTGTAGTAGGTATTGTTGGAGTAAACATCAACACACTAGAAGATACTGAAGGAATAAGAGTAGACACAACCAAATCCTAGCCAATAGCCGCAATCTCAGATAAGTGCTTAGCATCAGGGTTAGCCTTGAATGGGACTACTTTATTGTTAGCAATAAACTTAATCGACTTATGCAAGGTAGACTAGACTGCACCCATAGAATAAATTCACGGTCTACCAAGAAGAGGGTTATAAGGTAGCTTATCTATCTTAACATATACAAGGGTGGGTACTGTAACATATCCAAGCTACAAAGGTAACACTATAGTACCTAGAGCTTGTCTCCTAACATTATCGAACCCACAGATGATGACATAAGAAGCATTAAGAGAAGATTGATCAATATTAATCTTAGGAAATAGATCAATGCTACATACGTTAAGTTCCAAACCAATGTCAACGAGAGTACATCTAATTCCAATCTTATTAATTTTAACAATAATCATTAGAGGGTCCGCTTGCTTCCGTACTTCCAGAGGTGGGAGTTCCTATGCATAAAACTTAATATTCAACAAATCTACACAACTATATGCTAACAACACATCAACATCTTCTGGAATAATGAAAGAAGGCAAGAGGATATTTTGCAAGGCTTCTTGAAGCATACCTTGATAAACTGGAGTAGATTGAAGCAAGTCACATGGTGAGATCTTAGCCAAAGTAACATGGAGTTGCTCAACTAGATCATAATCACCAGATGCTTTAGTCGTAAGTTAGGGGTGCTTGAGGAAGGCTTAGTTGTTTATTTATTCTAGTATCATAGGTATGGGCTATCTCTCTACAAGAGGGAGCCTTAGAAAGATCGGGAGAGTCACTATAAAATGGAACACCATCAATAGAACAAACCCTCTTAGGAGAAGGAATAGCTGGATTTAGGTAAATGACTAGTCTCTTAGGCCTTTGAGGGGTAGCAGAGACATAGATTACATTTAAAAAATCATCACAACTAGTGGGATAATTATTCAAAGACACATTCTCAACATTGATCCAAATAGGATGAAATGTGGAAGGATATTCATCATGTGATAATGCATCATCTCTAGAGGAGAGTGTATTAGGATAGATAAGAAATTTATCATTCACAAATGCAATATCCCTAGAAGAGAGTCCATTGGAAGGAAAGCAAGATTAATCATTCGCAAATGTAACATCTCTAGAAGAGAGTATATTGGAATGAATAGAAGGTTCATCATTCAAAAATGCATCATCTCTAGAGAAGAGTGCATTGGGATGAATATGATTCATCATTCATGAATGCATCATCTCTAGAAGATAGTGTATTAGAATGAATAGAAGGTAGAGTAACATTTAGAAAGGTATCAATGATTTCATCTTCTTGCAACAAGATATCCTCTGAAGTAGGAGGGATATCATGAGAAGGATCAAAGATACCGAGTGATATGGACAAAGCCAAGTCACCATCACATGTGCTAAATGAAACATTATTAATATCTTGAACAAAATTAGATACAAAACTAATAAAAGAAGATATAAAATTCATTATGAATTTTTTTGGTATTCTCTCTATTCTTTTAATTTGTATTTTTGGAGGTCTTCGGAGCGGAATTTGAGGTTGAAACTTGTGTTGGCCCCTAAAATTTGATCGTTAAAGGAAAACAAAGGCACTACTATTTTAGGGACTAAACTATTTCTCTAGGAGACCTTTCCAATGGTGCAAACAGTTTTGAATTTTGAGCATCGAGTCAAAAGTTATGACCCCGCCAAGTAGGGGTAAATAAATTCCTATTTTTTTTAAGAACAATGTTCTTCACATCGGGTTCACCACAATGTAGAGAACGGGGATTCGATACTCACAAGTTCTCTTCTCTTAGAGATCCTCACGGGGTGAACTGCCCTAAACTACCTCAAAGGACAATGATGAGAGTTCTAAAACCAAAAAGAGTAGGTCACGAAGATTCTCTGGACAAACCGACAAGCTCTCGGCCAAAGGACATCAACACAGAATGTAGGCAATAGTGCGGTGGACTGGCGTCCTCGATGTGCATTGGCATCTTGTAGACACCAAAAAGTGAGTTTATCTCATAAAATAGCTAAGTGACTACTAGGAAGTTGATTGATAAGAGCTTATAGAAAGTGATAAGGTAATAGAATGTAGTAGAACTAGAATGGAAATGATAAAGACAAGGAGAAGAAGGGAAATGAAATTCTTACAACTATGTGGATGATGAAGCCTCTAGCTCATGAATGTATTCAATACCTGCACATAAGAGAGAGAAAGTGTTGGGGTTGTATAGGGGTTTTCCTTAGTCAAACCCTTGTTTTGGTGTTCCCACCTCCACGAACAACCAAATAGATAGAGATAAATGTAGGAAATGAAGTAAAGTACACTAAAGCATTACAAAACAATGTATGCTACTCGACCAAGTAATAGAGGAGAGGAGTGAAAGCTTACCACCTCAGCCAAAAGTGCTCAAGGCTAGTGGGGTAGAAATTGAGAGGAACTCAAGCCTCTGTTGCCATGGTGTTTCATTCCACAATTGCTCTACTGAAGTGATGGAGTGTTGATGTTGCTTCTATGGAGTGTAAAGTGTTACTTGAGATTGAAGAGATGGTGAAGAAGCTACTTGGAGCTTCTCAAGAGATAAACCAACCATGATATAAATGAAGGGGAGTGAATTTGAAGGAAAGGGGAAGAAAATGGCCATATTCGGGTCGATCGGCCAAAGAGGGCGTTACAATTTGACTCCCAATGGGGATTGTGATGCCTCTATAGGCTTTGGATGCAAGAATATTTCAAGGATGTAAGCACGCCATGCAAACGTCTATTCGCCACGTGGGGTCTCTATGCCATGGAGGCATCTCTGAGATTTATTCCTCTACTGACGCTCAAAATAGGTACCAAGTGGAATTAAGGTAGTAGGCTTAGGTGGAATTTCGCCCCCAGATTTGGTTTACTAAGGTGAGGATGTGTAAATGGGGATTTTTCCTAAGGGGTGAAAATTCGCTCCTATACATAGACATATACACATATATACATATATAAATAGATATATACATATTTATACGTACATATAGATATATCTACATATATATATGCACACACACATATATATATGCATACACATGTATACATATGTACACATAGAAATATATATACATATATATATGTATATATGTTATTGTAATTTCCTCATTGACTTTTGGCATTCTACTCATGGTTTTGTTTTTGTCCAATCCAAATTTATTCTCTATTCATGAGAGAGTTATAGGCAGACTTTAAACTTGACACCATAAGCCACTAATGATGGCTGCACTTCAGTTTACTCATAATAAATGAGAATTCGTAAATAGTAAATGCAAATGAACACCACGCATCTCGACGAAGAGTGCATTCGAAGACACTACTATACCCAGAAACACAAGAAATATTTCCAATAGAAAATCTCCCCACAATAATTATTTAAAAAAAAAAATTAGAAAATGATAAAACCATGAGGAATATACCGAAAACCAAAGGAAAAATTGTAAGAAAAATATCAATAACTAGATTTTAATAAATATTTCCCAAAACATCAGCAGAAATTTACAAAAAAATTTGGGTCACGATTCTCGATGGACAATTTTAATATGCAATATTGATGCAATAACATTAGTGATTGGATTAAAGTGTGGTTGATGTTCGGAGTAAAACCATCCTTATAATTCTATCTTAAATGGGTGAATGGATTAAGATCAATCTTCGGGAATTTTGCAAGTTCCTCAGTTTACTCCTAAATGTCAATCTGGGAGCATAGGCTTGTGAAAGGTATTGAGGCTATTTGCCTAAGGGATGAAGATAATAAGCAAAGTGAAATGAAATACAACTATTCAGACTTGAATTTAAATAACTATTCCATGAGACACTCCCTCACTAATTCAAACTTATTAAAAAGGCTAAAGTAGAAATTTTGTTTCCTGTCACAATTGTAATAGGATCTGTAACAATGTATACTTGTTGCAGAAATTCCAGAGTCTTCGAAATAAATGTTTTAATTAATTATTGCTAACAAAATTCCAAGAACATTCATAATTTGACTAGATGCTCAAAACACGGATTGATTTATAAAGCAAAGAACTATTCTTAGACTAAACTAACTTTTTTATATTGCAACTCGAGATCAAAATTTACACAAATGAAATATCAAACTAAGATCTGAATTGAATATCCCAAGTAAATATATCCCCTGAAGTAAACTGCATCCAATTCCAAAAACACATAGACAATAACAGAATTACCATTGCAAATTGAAATTTAGGCAAACATGAATCACACCATAAAGAAATGCACAAGGAACATTACATATATAAAACTCACCATACCAACTAAGAAAGAGATTACCTAATAACACGAGCAGTGGGCCCTGCCTCCTCGATCACCAAGAAATACAAAGAACACAAGCTTTACACGATCTTAATCATGCATAACACAAATGCACAAAATAACAATTGCAGATTAAAATGATATTATTTCTTTTATATATCAGAAAGCCTATATCCAGTCTTCAAAGCACCACATATTTGTACCAAAATGATATAACATTCTACTTTTGGTTTGTTATGGCTGATGGACAACAAACCAAGATTAATTCAATATATTACAAAATGGTCGTTGGCCAAAACCCTTTTTAACCAAGTATAGCCTAATAAAAACAATAATAGCTACAAATATTAGTATAACTGGAAATATCTTTTAAGAACAAAACAAAATAACTTTGAAACTATTTATATTTCATCCTTACCTCTTCATTATCTGGATTTTTGATAGTTGCATCATCTCTTTCATTCATCTCCTACTATTTGGACCACAAAATAATTAATTTTTTTGTCGATTTTGATATTATTATCAATCCCAATCTTCTTTTCTATTTTTACTAAAAATTAGAGTTCCTTCATCAATTGGTGAAAAGAAGGCAGATAAACATTAAGGTAAAAATGGAATAAGAATGGGTTAAAATAGATAAAAATAATGGGATTCCTATGCTCATCATTTCCCTCTAGCTAGCCCATTTGCATGTCCTCATGCAAAGAAATATGGATTAGAAACCAGAAAGTTTCTAAAGAGTGCTCATGATATCCTTGACCCAGTGTTTCAACATTGCTTCCACCTATTATTTTTGTTTCTAAACATATATATGATATTCTTTACATACCACAACTTCTTCAAGTTTTGCCCCAAGTTGATTGATTTCCCTTGCCTATCAGTCTGTAATAGAATGCGCTTCTTATAACAAGGTGTGTAAGACTTGGTTTTTTGTAGTTAACTTGGTTACTATTTCTTGTAAACCCAAAATTTCCCCTTTTGTCAAATGAAGGTCTTCATCTTCAAATTCCTTATATTCTAACTCAAAACTTCCTTCTTGTTCTGAAATATCAATGGTAGGTGTTTGAATACCCCCTTGTTTAGCTTGTGCATTCAATTCTATTTCTTTGAGCATAGTAGAGATGGAAATTTGAGTTACATTTTCCTCAATAGCTTGCCCAATATTATTTTGAATCTCAACAAAGTTATCCATTTGATCAAAATTATCCACTTCGACAAAATTATCCATCTGGGCATTTTGATCCTCCACATTTCTTTTTGTATTAATGACATCTGAAAGGACTATTTCTACTTCATGATTCAGGCCTTGTTCTGTGAATGGAATCTTAAGAGACTTGTCCCCTAGCTCTTCTTGCTCATTCAGACTTCATGGTGGAAATTGATCACCCCCACCCTTGTCTGAGAATGGGTCTTTCCTAGGATTGTTTTGAGGTAATTTTGTTGGGGAATCAGAAGTATTTTGACCATCGCTAGGGTCATCTAGTTCTTTTGTTAACCTTCTTTTAGCTCTGCGAAATTCCCTATGAAACTTTCCCTTCTTTCTAGTAACCTTAGACAATATCTATAAATCTTGGTCAGATTCTTTGGGGTTGGAAAAACCACTAGCTACATTAGCCAATTTTCCTAGCTTGATTAGGGTTTCTAGCTTCCTTTTTTCTTTTCCTATCACTTATTTTTTCAAGAGGGATTTTTTTAGTCGATTGGCTCTTTTCACCACTCTGGCTAGCACTTGGGGTATTTTCTATTTGCTTGCTAAGGCTTTCAGTGGATTTATCAACAAAAAATTTAATTACACTCCTAGTTACCCTAGTGTTTGAGCTTAGGGTTTGCTTTGACTGTTGGACAGGGGTTTCTTCCCTTTTATCAAGCTCCTCTTCTACTTTAGGAGCAAACTCATCTGAATGTGTTTCTTCTTCAAAATCCTCTATAGAAGATTCCTAGCTCTTTTGCAGAGGAATTTGGAATATCCTCATCTAGGGTATGCACAAACAAATCCCAATCACTAGGCAGAGATAACAACTTCAACTCCCTTATAAATAATATTTGTATGAAGCCATGGTGGGACAAAGAACCAATTTTTCCTTTTTGTAATGAGTTAGACATTTGTTGCAAAGAATGAAAGAGAAAATAAGGAACATTAACCAATAGTCCCCTTCGTAGATGTAATAGTAGCTTGAAATGCTAAGAAAAAACATAAACATAACTGCCTTCATAAGTGATATATTGAATGATAAACTTTACAACATTTTTCCAATGATCAGGTAATGAGTTCAATTTAGTACCCTACCCAACTACCATCTCAACTGACTCTCCTCACTGCAAGAATTTCTTCTGAGTGGGTTGCAAGTCCACAACCTTCATCTTCTTACTAGGGAAATAATTTTCCCCAATAAATGACAACCCATTAATGTATACAAATTTCTTCCATTGTGATGGTCACCTCTACCCCTCAGATATTGGCTTTATTTTTTTTGAAACCTTGGGCAAAGTCTAAAGAAATCTTCTCATCATACCCTCATAGCCTTTTAAAATAAACATCCCAGTGAGCTAGTTTGAAAACTTCGTATGCAATCAGATAAAATTTTAATTCATTCATAAAAGTGGGCTCAAAGCGAGGGCGGCGAGGTCCTACCATGACTATAACAGAAAGTTATCTTGCAGAAAATGCGACAAGGATAGAAGGTGGTTTCTACAAGAAGTACTGAATCAGAATTTTAGTGAGGCATAAATGACATTTAGCTGAAATAATGGCAAGGTATGGTCGGGCAACGGCTATTATGAAACGAAATGAATCAAAAATTTGAAATGGATTTTTAGGATTATGACTCAACAATGGACTCCCCTCGCCCTAGTTGATTGGTCAACCCGTCCACTTGGCGACATACCAAAAAATGAAGGAAGCAATTATTGTAAATAAAAAGAAAAAGAAAATCAAGAAAGATACTATAACAATTACCAAGAATGTGGAAACAACTTTGACAATCTGGAAAAATCCGGTGGAGTGTATGGGCAGTCACATGAGCAAGAGGACGCATCTGAAACCGAGGTAATGTGATCATTGATGATGAATGGGAAGGATCACATATGGTGAAGTGAGAAGGGGTCACACTGATGTGACAAGAGAGGATGATGGAAAGGTGGTGAAAAGGGTGCCATAAATAGCATATGATGATGACAACAAAATTGGTACTATGAAAAGATGTGGCAAAAATAATGATATATGGGATGGAAGATGGTTGGCAGGTACTAGAAGATCGAAAATATGTGACCAGGAAAACCAACCAATGAAATTTAGAAGAGTTACTATCCAAATGAAGCCAATAATTGTGAAGTGAAGAAAGTAGAGCTTCTTGGTGGGGATGCAACAGGAAGGAAACCCTGAAAGAGTTCTTGGCACAAAAAGAGACAGGAAAGCCTAAAAATTGTGGTTTTCTCTTTTGTTTTGTTTTGTTTGTGTTTGTGTTTTTTTTTTAAAAAAATCTTGATAATAGACTGCTAGTTTCCCATTTTTCAATCTATCACCATCTAAAGGCACCAGAAAACTAGTTTTCACCTTTAAGATTATTTAATAGTTAATACCTGTTGAAGTTTGGTTTTCAAGCATGAACTGGGCAACAACGCCCAAAAGGGTTTTCATTGCTGGATCTTTCATTTCCTTTTTTTAAATTACAGTATAGATTAATTTCTGAGCAAGCCAAAAGGAACCACAGTAAGTTCCTTCACCACATCACAAAAGAACATCCCTAAATGATTCACACTTATTAAAAAGGCTAAACTAGAAATTTTGTTTCCTATCATAATTGTGGCAGGATCTATAACAATGTACATTTGTTGCAGAAATTCCAGAGTCTTTGAAATAAATGTTTTAATTACTTTCTGCAAACAAAATTCCAAGAACATTCATAATCCGACTAGATGCTTGAAAAATAGATTGATTTATAAACCAAAGAACTATTCTCAGACTAAACTAACTTTTGTATATTATAACCTAAGATCAGAATTTACACAAATGAAATATCAGACTAAGATTCAAATTGAATATCCCAAGTAAATACATCCCCTGAAGTAAACTGCATCCAATTCTAAAAACACAGACAATAATAGAATTACCATTGCAAATTGACATTTAGGCAAACATGAATCACACCATAAAGAAATGTACAAGGAACATTACATATGTATAACTCACCATACCAACTAAGAAAGAGATCAAGTAATGACACGAGCAATGGGCCCCACCTCCTTGGTCACTAGGCAATAAACATAACACTAGCTTTAAACAATCTTAATCATGCATAACACGAATGCATATAATAACAATTATAGATTAAAATGATAGTATTTCTTTTATATATCAAAAATTCTATATCTAGTCTTTGAAGCACCACATATTTATACCAAAATGATATAACAATCTACATTTGGTTTGTTATGGTTGATGGCCATCAAACCAAGCTTAATTTGACATATTACAAAATGGCTGATGGCCAAAACCCTTTTTAACCAAGTATAGCCTAATAAAAACAATACTAGCTACAACTATTAGTATAATAGCAAATGTATTTTAAGAACAAAGTAAAATAACTTCAAAAATACTTCTATTTCATCCTCGCCTCTTCATTATCTACATGTTTCACAGCTACATCATCCCTTTCATTCATATCCTACCATTTGGACCACAAAACAATCAACATTTCTATGTATTTTGATTTGATTATCAATCCTAATCTTCTTTTCTCTTTTTACTAAAAAATAGAGTTCCTTCATCAATTGGTGACAGGAAGGTAGATAAACATAAAGGGGAAAATGGAAAAAGAATGGGTAAAAATAGATAAAAACAATGGGATTCCTATGCTCATCAATTAGCTCCCCACATTAAGGCAGGGACTTAAAATTATAAAATGAGAAAACCATGAGGAAAATACTTGCAACCAATGAGAAAATTGCAAGGAAAATCAATATTTTTCTTTTAATTCCAACCAAAAAATGTACACCAGCAGATTTTGCACTTATAGTCAAGAAAATAACAACAATGGAAATTCAAAGATTGTAGTTGTAATAGTGAAGAGATGAACATCAAATCTATAAATGAATTGATCAGATTTAATAGAAGATCGACAAATGAGATCGAATATGACAATGTGCAAAGGAAAGTTGCTCATTCACAAAATGGAAAATGTAAGAAGGATGGGAAAGAAAAGTGAATGAGAAAATAGAAAAATGTAAAAGATGTCTAAAGAGAATAACACAATATGATAAAGTTAACTCAAACAAAGAGACAATGAAGTGGAAAAAGGGGTCAACCAAGCAAAAAAGGAGAAAAAATAAATTGAAGAGTTCACCGAAAAATAAAATAGAGAATAAAAAATTAAGTAAGAAGGAAATTGCGTCAATTTATTTAAAATAGAATAAATAAAATTCTTTCCCTTTCTGATATCATGAATAATTAACTAAAATTAACACAAGATTAGGAAAAAACAAAGAACAATTAGTTTGATCAATATTGGACATGAATAAGATTAATTGATTCTAATGGAATAGATCAAACAAAAATTGGCTAGGAAAAAGGATTAGTGAGAAGGGAGAAATAGTTACCAATGTGAACAAATGAGGAAAGAAAAAGACACTAACCCATAAAACCAATCAAGGATAGTGAAGAATAGACATTGAAACATAAAATGCAGAAAACAACAAACAATAGACATCAACCTAGATAAAATGCACAGGTGTAAAAAACTATAAAATGACAGTGTAAAGACAAATGAAGTTACAAACGACTTGTTTTTTGCTCCCAATACTATAGACATAAACCCTCTCAATAGAAATAGATTTAATGGATTTACACCCACACATTCTCCAACTACCTAGACCTAATTTTCATTTTCATTTAATAAATTCAAATGTAGTTGCAATGCATGTTTGTGGAGGAAATATTACTTCCATTGTTAATCATTTCGAACACATTATCGTGTTCAGTCTTTAACTCAACAAGAAAGACCAACCCATAAATAAACTAACATAAACAACCTCACCAAATGAAGAAAAAACGTAAATAATACTTTGGTCGATAGGCTTAAAACTTGAAACCTAAGAAATATTCCAAATGCGAGCAATACTCATTTTCATCAAATAGATTGAATTGAAGCTACCTACTTCCATTCTTAATCATGGGTAGCTGAGAAATTAACATTAATCAATTACGGTGTTAAGTCTTTAACTGAACAACAAACACTAACCCATAGAATTAATCAAAAATAGAAAAAATTAGACGATAACACAAAAAATACAAACAACAACAAACAATAGACATTAGCCCATAAAATGCAAAGGTGTAAAAAACTATAAAATGACACTATAAAAGACATACGACCTTACAAATGTAAACCATTTCAATAGACTTAGATTTAATCATTTTATACCCAAACATTTTCCAATTGCTTGGACCTAATTTTCATTTTCTTTTAATAAATTAAATTGCTTGATTGCAATGCATCGATGCAAAAATTGTAGACAACAAAAAATAATAGACATTAATCCACAAAATATAGACGTGTAAAAAGCTATCTCATTCAATAAATTCAAGTGCAGTTGCAATGCATGTGTATGAAGAAATTATTACTTCCATTCTTAATCGTGACTAGCACACTATCATGTTAAGTCTTTAAATTAACAAGGAAGAATAACTCATAAATACACTAACAAAAACAACCTGAGCAAATGAAAAAAATGCAAATAATACTTTCATCCATCTTAAAACATCAATCACAATAAATATTTCAAATACGAACAATTCTCATTTTCATCAAATAGATTGAAGTGCAGTTAGCTACTTCCATTCTTAATCACGACTAGCAAAGAAATCGAGAATAATGAATTACGGTGTTAAGTATTTAACTCAACAATAGACACTAACCCATAGAAGCAATCAAGGATAGCAAAGAATAGACACGTATTAACACCCAAAATGCAAACAACAACAAACAATAGAAATTAACGCATAAAAATGAAAAGATGTAAAACACTCTAAAACGACACTACAAAAGACATACCAATTTACAAATGCCTCATTTTTCACTCCCCATACAATAGACATAAACCCTTTCAACAGACATAGATTTAATGATTTTATACCCAAATATTTTTCAATTGGTTACACCTAATTTTCATTGCCATTTAATAAATTCAAGTGGAGTTGCAATGCATGCATGCAAATAGTAGGCATCAACCCATAAAATGCAGATGTAAAAAACTATAAAACAACATTGTAAAAGATATAGGAACTTACAAACGCTTCATTTTTCAATTCCAAAATGCTAGACATTAGATAACCCAAAAAAAAGTGTAGAAGATACAAAAATTTACAAGCACTACCTTTGTCACTCCCAACACCATAGATACAAACCCTCACAACATACACAAATTTCATCCTCATCAAACAACCTCAGCCAATGAACAAACAACACAAATAATACTTTGCTCGACAGACTTAAAACTCCACACCATAAACCACTAATGATGATTGCACTGCAATCTACTCACAATAAATGAGAACTCACAAATAGTAAATTCAAATGTATTGCTTAAAACACCACACATCCCCACGATGAGTGCATGCGAAGACATCACTATAGCAAGAAACTCACAAAGTATTTCTAATAGAAAAGCTCCCTACAACAATTATTATTAAAAAAAAAAATAGAAAATGACAAAACCACGAGGAAAATACGGCAGCCAATCACAAAATTTCAAAAAAACAACCATAATTAGCTTTTAATAAATATTTCCCAAAACATTAGCAAAAATTTATAAAAATATTCGGGCGTGATTCTCGATCGACAATTTTAATATGCAAGATTGAGGTGATAACATTAGTTCCTCACCTTATAAAGGTAGGGACTAATAAATAAAGGTCTTTATTTTTTTAAAATAAAAAAGAGGCATGTTGTGAAGACACACAACATTCTTGCATCACAATCTTAAGAACATTAAATAATATTTACAATACAAAGAATATTCATATATATTCAAGAATTTTAATTGGAGCATTAAAAATCATATATTTGCATCACAATTCATGCTTATTTTTTTCTACCAAAATTTTTCCAAGGTTAGAAATTTGGTTTATCAAATGGATTGAGGTAGAAAAACTTAACCTTTACAAGCTTGTAGCTTCCATATAACACAATTTTGAATACTATCAATCCTTACATGTCAATAGATAGAATGAATAATAGAAAAATGAATCAAAAAATTTACATTCAATCATATTAGAATTGTTCTTTAAGGATCACATCCATATTGTGTAATATTGATCAAATTACAAGATTGATCCATTGAAAATTTCATGTCAGTATAAAAGTTGAAATAGTTAGCATATATCAAGTTTTTTTTTTTACTATAATGAATGAATGCTATAAATTTATAACATCCATAACTCATCATTATTTCAAAAACTAAACACCTTAATCCTCTTACATTTAATTTTTAAAATAACAATTCAATTTATAAAATTGCATTTCTTCTAATTTAAATAAATTAATTTTTTTTTTTAATTATTCCATTATTTAATTAGCCTACATTAATTCAAGGAATGTATCTTATTCCGTTACAATTATATACTTTATTTTATAGTTTAAAGTTATATTCTATTAAATGTTTTAACTTTCACTTTAATTGGAACATTAATAAGTGAATGTATGCTCGTTGTGCTTTAGGAATCTAATTACAAAACATATTCTTGGAGTGACTATTAAGCAAACCAACGGGAAGAGTGTCTATTAAGGTAAGAATGAGAAATAAGTGTAAACCAATAACAACCAAATATTTACACCAAAGTTAGAGATGAGAATATGATCATGATTTTGCTAAAGCAACCAAAAGCAACTAGTAATAATTTATTTGTGTGAGGTATAAAATATACGTGGCAGTTGTTTCAATGAAAAACACAATTTGGTTTGGTAGGATTGGAATAAAGTACAAAACATATCGGGCTTTTTTTTTTTTAAGTTAAACAATAATCATGGAATTAGAATAATATATAAAATATAAATTAGTAATATAAATCTTTTATAAGATTTTTTAGTTAAAGTAAGAGAAAAAAATTGATAAATATAATAATGAAATTTATATATTTATGTTAGTTTTATTTTGAAGAAATATTTTAATATAATTATATATTGATAAATGATTTATTTTTATGTAAATGGTATATATTTTTTCATCTTTTATCCATTTTTACTTATATATATTTTTAGACATATTTTTATCATATTTCATTCTTATTAGTACTTGGTACTATTGCAATTAGTTCTTCAATTCATTTTGTTAATTAATTATTAATAAGTTGGTTTTGAATCAATTGAATTTTATGTTCTTCAAATATAATTTAATCTTTTTAAAGTGAACGTGTTAAATAATTAACTTTAAAAATTGTAAAAAATATTTATCTTGGACATAATTGGTTAAGAACTTGGGGTGTTATGGGCAAATTTGTAGGGAAAGCAAGGTAGACTATTTTTTTAAATGATTTTTCATTAAATCTTTTTAAAATAAATAAATGTTACTTATTTTTACATTTTTTTAAGAATATATTTTTTTTAATGTATGTAATTGTTATTTTTTTATTAAAGAAAATTCAAAAAAATCAATTGACTATTTTATAGAGATTTGGATTCACACTATTAAAGTAATAAAATAAAACTTAAATTAAAGGACATCCATAAATTATCATATAAATATAATCTAGGGATTCAATATTACACAATTAAAATAAAAATTTAAATTATACCTTAAACTATTTGAGCTTTTTTATTTTCTAAATTTTATTAACTTCAAAACATAGATAAATACAGATAAAAATTAAATTAAAATAACTAAAATTATTATAATTCTAATCTTATTATTATCAATTATTATAATCCTAAAAGCATTATAAAAAAGATTAGGATTAGAATTAAAAGTAATGTAAAAAATATGGTTAAAACTTTGTAAAAATTAAAAAAAAATATTACTAACAAAAATCACTAAAATATGATTAATAAATATAATGCCTTCTCCTCATCATACTTTATCTCTTCGGTTGTACTGTGCCTGAATTTTTGATCCATTTTGAATTATGTTTGAGGTTCAAGCAGTTCTTGAATCTTCAATATCTCTAACACATGACTTATCATTTTTTTTTTCCATCCTTTATGTCAATGAGTTAAATAAATTTTAAATTTTATAATCTCCTTAGCTAATTTCTCTTGCTTTGGACTCATTTCTTTACGTCAGTGATTTGGTTCTTGAACCTTCGAAATCATTGACATCTCCCTTAGTACTTTTCTATAAGCCCCTTGTTGAACTCATTTATTGAACTATGTTGGCCTATGAAAGAGTATTTGACCCTTATTGGAGGTTCAAGATGTTCTTGAAGATTTGAAAACTTTGAGATCTACTTGTAATGAATAAAAATAAGACAAACCAAGGCAATCTTCTTGATTCTCTACAACATTGGATGATTTTCCAAAGGAAAAGAAGCAACATAGGTTAGATAAAGGCATCATACTGGCACAAGAAATACTTACATAGGGTATCTTAGATTGGTTATCAGGGTAGATTGATACAATACCACCACAACTAGCACACTTATGGCCAAATTTGTAAATTTTGGGACCTGTAAAGTTGGGCTCTAATAGGTAGTAGGGATAATTTCTTCCCTTGTGTCAAATCATGTAAGCATGATGATTCATTGACCTTAGAATAAGATTTAGAAAAACAAGGAGTCATCCATGTATTCCATAGGACATTGGTTTAGTATTTATATTATTGATTGTTCTTTTTAAACATATAATATGTACTAGATGGTGTTTGAATTATGTGTTTGATAGGTGTTCTAAATGAATTATGATTTTTCCTTTTAATATGACACCTTACTATATAATTTTTAACTACTTCACACTACAAGTTAGCTCATAAATCTCAACTGAAGAGAAAAACTATGTTCACATTTGAATTTAAAAAAATAAATTATTTTGATAAATGTCATAGCGATCTAAATCCCTTTTACGACTTAAATCTTATTTATAATAGAGCTAGTTCATTTACTCAATTTGGCTCCCGAAATTACAAATTCATCTAAAGAATCAGAAATCAATGTAAAGTTGAAGAACATAGAAAATGGCTAACACTAGGAGCCATGGGCACCCCAGGTAGCCAGGGGTGTCAAAGATTTTGAGGCGTCGGATTTAGTTTTTCAATGTTGCAGTCTCTAGAACAATCTTTCCAGATTCGATCAAGCTCTGCAATGAGATCATTAACTAGTTCACTAGATTCACCAAATGCCCAGAATTGAGGATCAAACGGAGGTCAAAATCAAGAAAAAAAGTGAAAATGTCAGAAAGTTGGTTGTTTGCTAAGGAAAAATGCTCCTAGTCAAGAAGGGCGTCCAAGGCTCAATGCCTAATAATTTTTTTAAATTTTCATAATGCATCATTTAAATAATATCCATATTTGTTGAATTTGATTAGGATTGGTTTCAAAGGATTTAAAGTTAGAGAATAAAAAAAAAAATCTTCCTCAAAATCTATTTAAGGAGGATTTGAAATTCATTATTCACAAATTTTTGTAGGTAGCGTCCAAGAGAAAGAGACGAGGAGACTTAAAATTTTATTCCTTTCAAGATTTGAAGGCCAAAACTTGATTCTGTTTTAGATTTCTTCATATTTTATAGATCAACACACAAAGGGGCTCGCTTTTTCATGCTTTATTTCTCTAAGGCATCAATTTTCAGAAGGGGGTCAATATTTTCAAATTTCAACAATTTGGGTTAGCTTGGGTTAGCCTCAGATTGGTGAATTTTGAATTGTCGCGTCAGATCAACTGGCTGACAGTTTCATTGAAGAGCAGGACCAAATCTGACAAGAAAACTCCTTGAGGTGACAATTCAAAATTCACCAATCTGAGGCCTCAATAAGATGAGCGCCCCTGGCCTCCAAGGGTGCTTTTTGACCTTAGTGTTAGAATATTTTTAGGCATTTTCCATTATTTTCACTGTAAATTTTACTTCATTTCACTTAACGTTTCCCGACACTTGGCAAAACTTCAGAACGTGCTGACCGGTTCACTGTGGAACAGGCTAAATTATGAGCAAGGGCTCTTGGAGAGCACTCCGTATAAAAACATCATCTGACCATCCTAAAACATGGGCGCCCCTGGCCTCCAGGAGCGCTTCTCCCAACTAGTGTTAGCCGATTTTGCAACTGGCTAAAAACCACTAAACTTCTGGTTGCAGGCTACCAAGATATTTTCTGACTCAGCTGAGACAGGCAACAGAAAGTTGGAGCTGACACAAACGAGATGAGTATCTGAAATTATCAAACAGATTCCATTAAAGGCTTAAAAACCTTGGGCACCCCTAGCCTCCAAGGGCGCTTTTGTCCTTTCTGAACAGTTTTTGATCAAGTCTGAAACCTCAAATTTGACCACTGATGATGGCAACACAACTTAGATTCACCTGCTGACATATGCGTCACAGAGCTGGATCAAAAATGGAAACAAACTTCTTGAGTGTTACTTGATCAAAAGACTCCATCTGAAGCCTCAAAAAGATGGGCGCCCCTGGCCTCCAGGGGCGCTTTTTTCACCTCAGTGTTAATCACTTTTGCATTTTCCTCGTTCTGCATTGAATCTTCGGTTTTAGGCGATCTACTCCTTTGTTGGACTGGCTGGCTCATTGCGAAGCTATCAAGAATCTGGAGAAGTCATCTTGGTAGAGACAAGTCACAAAAAGTTGAATAAAGCTTCCAAAATGATGGGTGCCCCTAGCTCAGAGTGGCGCTTTTTCATTCCAAACTTAGTCAATTTTACAGTATCTTTACCTCGTTGAAAATCTCCTCTGAGACGAAGTAACTTTTTGGGCGAAACTTGCCATAGAAACATCAACAAGTGTTTTGAGCTTAGTTGTCGACAATTGGTACCTAGCCATCTGCCAATGATGAGTTTAGAAAACCTAAATTCTCATTTGAAAAAATGAAAACTACCCACCAGGCTTAAACCAAGTCTTAATTGAAATTGACTTCACCATTGTGATCGTGAAGTAAAATAAACCAATCAAAACAAATCTCAATCAATTCTGACAAGTTTCAATTTTTAGGGGTTTGACCTAAAAATAGGGGTCCAGAAACCCTAATTTTCAAATTTTTCAAATTTTGCCAGTATCTCCATGGCATGACATTGACTCAAAGGCCATACTTGAATTGTCCAAAAACTACGTTTTGACATCATTTTAACAAGGTTTAGACCATTTTAAGCAAAACGCCTTAATGAAGCAAAAAAATTGTTTTGGGTACAACATTAGGCTTCGTCTGGTGACCATGTCGGATACTTATGACATAGGAGAATCTAGGAATCTTTGTGTTTCTTAGACCAGTGATTGAACATTGGGCATTGGATTCAAGACTTTCTTTCCTAATCACCTAATACACTTGGACTTTTCCTAATCACCTATAACAAGACTACCTATTTTAATCACCTAAAACATGACAAAACATCACAGAACGGGGAAATACATTATGACATAATGATAAAGCATAAATACAAATTACTTAAAGAAAATTTACTCCACCCCCGAAGGGATGAAGTGCTTTGAATATTGTTCGCTGCATGGCAGTGCGAAGAGCCTCCGACCGATGTCATTTATGCCTGAAAGGCTTTACCTCTCTTTTGATGGGCATTGCAGGAGGCAATCCTTCTGGAATGAAGATCCTCAGGTATTCGCATACCCATGCAAAGATACTCTTACAAAATTTAGAATATGATGCAAGTGGGAAATTTGATATCCCTGAGGCATAAGTTTTGCTATCGTCCAAAATTATCCTAGCTATTTATAAAAGAGTATATATATTTACTAATAATCATATTGAAACTTTGGTTTAATGAATGTAGCCCATATTACAATACATAATAAAATTATTTCTCAACTTTTACATAATCATCAATTTTTCATACTATTTATTATATTAAAAATACATAAAAATGACTCAAAAAAAAAAAACAAAATATCTAATATTGACACCTACAAAGACATAATAGGGTAACATATCTTGCATAATAAAATATATCTTATTTAAAAATTAAACGATCAACTTTCACAATCATTTACCTATTTTAATAAACAAAAGTAGCAATGGTAAGAGTCGAACAAGGGCAATATAACATTGGCAAGATAAGAACCGGAAATGCGTAGATAACATCTAAGAAATCTCAGGAAAATAAAAAGGCAAAGAGAATATAAATACTAGAGTGTCTCACAAGTGACGAATAATTTTTATTTGATAGCCTTCAAATACGGGAAATCCAAATAGTCACGAAAATAAAGTTTAGTGTAAGCCCAGCTTTTATTCGAGCGCATTAACTCTCTTTCCACTCAAGAGCGCGCATCTTTTAAAATCCAAAGCGAAGGGAATCTGATCATTTAAGAAAGTGATTATGGCATAATCTTTTTTACATTGGATTAAGCTTAAAAAACTAAAGTTCATAATACAGCTGTAAAACAGCTACAGAACCATGGGATAATCGAGGGACACTTATTCTAAATTAAAGTATTACGAATAAACTTTAGCATTATATTGGAGCAGAAGCCTCCTTTTGTTATAAATTTAGAGAGTTGCAAGGGTTTATACTCACACTCAACCAAGCCTGAATTGCTTAGCTATTCAATTCTATTCTCTTTTAAGTCCAGAGTCTGTAATAAACCAAAGATGGCTACAGGGCTTGCTGTTGCGGTTGCAACCGGCGTTGCTGGAAAGCTTGGCGAGTTTGTGGCGCAGCAAGTAGTGAATGAAGCATCGCTGGTGCTTCACTTCAGAAAGGACTTTGAATGGTTGCAGAGGGAGCTCAGATATATATCTGGTTATCTACAAGCTGCAGATGACCAAAGTGCGCTCAATCCTTCTGCGAAAGAATGGCTGTCGGAAGTGACAGATATTGCTCTTGATGCAGAAGATCTAGTTGATGAGTGCGCTGTTGAGCCTTTCTATACCCAATCATGTGTGTGGAGTTGTAGTCAATTAGTCTTTCGGTATAAGATGGGGAAGAGGATTAAAGATCTAAAAGATAGGATGAGCTCTGCTGTTCAAAAGGCACAGGAGATCAATCTTGTTCATCGTGCATTGGATTCAAGTCAGCCTTCAACCAGTACTTCCGAAAGAGAGAGAAGAGGAGGAGCAGAGTTTAGAAGAGGGAGTAAGCCAGATTCACGAGCAGTGGCAGTGGAGCCCAAGGTGGAGGATATTGTCAGATTGTTAGAAGATCCTGCTGTTGGTGTTGTTGCCGTCGTGGGTATGGGCGGCCTGGGTAAGACATTCCTTCTGCAGCATTTCTATGACAGAACAAAATATGGGTATGACCATTCTGCCTGGATTTCTGTTTCTCAGACTTCTTCTATTAGAACTGTGCAATGTGACTTAGCCTACCAGATTAAGTTGCAAATAGACGCTAGTATAAGTGACGTGCTAGTAACAGACTTGATACATGACAAACTAGAGGGAAGAAGGTGTTTGATTGTTCTGGATGACATGTGGAAGAGTAGTGTAGAAGGTGACTTGACTCAAAGTCTTGGCCTTCCCACTGGCAGCAATAGCCAGTGTAAAATTGTGGTTAGCACTAGAGATAAAGATGTTACTGCAAACATGAGGGCCTGCATTTATGAGATGCGACCCCTCTCGGAGGAGGAAAGTTGGAATCTGTTTTGCCTGTTTGCCTTCCCCGATTGTGAGGGAAATAGGCCGCCTGAGCACCTGGAGAGCTTGGCTCATCAAATTGTAGAAAAATGCGGGAGATTGCCACTGGCAGTTAAGACGGTTGCAGCATCCATGGCAAGCTGTTCGGACTTACGGGAGTGGCAGTCAAAACTGAGGCAATTACTGGATGTAGTGAGGGCAGAGGACTTCACGATGAAAATTCTGAAGCTGAGTTACCACTCTCTTCCTCCCTATCTCAAAGCTTGTTTTTCTTATTTTTCTTTCTTTCCAGAGGACACACATATATCCTTTTCTGCATTAAAAGAGGACAAATATATAAATCAGGAATATTTAATATATTTGTGGATAGCCGAAGGGATTATTCAACAAGGAAAGGGCATAGAACAGTGTTACAATGGGTTGAGTTACTTACAGCAACTTCAAAATCTATGTCTGTTGGAAGAAGTCAGAGTTGAAGCTTGTTACACCGTTCATGACTTGTTTCTTGATTTGGTTATTAATATAAGTAAAGAACATAAGTGTGAATTTGATCTTCCAGTGAAAGAAACAAGCTGCCGCAGATTACTATTGCCTAAAAGAGGTATAACTACTAATGCAATTTCAGGAAGCTCCCTTCATTGTCAACGATTTCTCCGCACTATCTCATTCTCTCAGAATCCAGAAATTACAAGTATTCCAGAACACTTGTTTGATCGTCTGAGAGTACTCCGGGTTCTTGACTTTAGCAGCACTGCCATCTCTACACTGCCAAAATCGGTTGGGAAATTGAAGCTTCTTAAGGTTCTGAATTTGTCTCAAACAGAGATTACGGAGGTGCCGGATTGTGTAAGAAGACTAAAAAGTCTTCAGTTTCTTGATGTTTCTGGATGCACTAGCATAGAACGTGTACCTGACTGGATACGTGAGCTCAAATCTCTTTCCTATCTCGATGTACTCAATTGCTCAGAAGAACTTACTGACAATCATATGCCCAAGGGAATATCAGAGCTCTCCAGTCTGAGGACGCTGAGATCAAAGGTCTTCCCACTCTCTACTGAAGAGAATGATTTTTTAAATGTTAAAGACGTCGGCAATTTAATCCATCTACATCAAATAAGCTTTGGGTTAAAAGATGAGCGTGCATTGAGAAGTGTAGAAGGTGGTGTTCTTGAGCGTCTGGTGAAAATGAGAATTCTTGTGGTACAGAATGGCATTCCTGCAAGGGAGGGCGATACAGAGGAATCCAATCTTCCAGCATTCCCAGACAAAATGAATGTTATGAAAGATCTTGAACAACTTATACTTTGTCGTTTCTCTGTGCCAGGTTGGATATGTGGTATGCTAAATCTGACAGAACTTACATTGTTTGCGTGCAGTGATTATTCATCGCTCCAAAACATGCCCAACTTACAATCATTGATTTTGAGTGGTGATTGGAGATGCAGAGAATTGCCAAAGAAGTTTGGAGAGAGTGGGGGATTTCCTAAGCTGGTTAGGTTGCTTATTCGAGAGTTCCCTCTTTTGGAGGAGTTGCCGGCATTGGAGGTGGGAGCGATGCAACGTCTAGAATATCTAGCGATAGAGAATTGTCCCCGGGTGAAGAAAGTTCCAGAGGGATTGGAGCGGTTGAGGGCACTAAAGAGTATAGAGGTTGAGGAGGCAAGTGATGAGTTAGAGGAGAGGTTAAAAGAAGGCGGGGAAGATTGGAATAAAATCAAGGCTAATAATCCCAACATCGAGATCAGCATAGGTGGAGTTTGAGATACATCATAAATTATATAAGACCTTTGGTTCAGATGGAAAATTGTAACTATTTATCTGCATTTAAAATAAAAGTTTTATTTTTCCATATTTGTTATCTACGTTGGGGTGTTTATGTTTTGAAACGTACATATTAATATTTTTTTCTATAATTGTAAAGAAAATTCATACGATTACAATTGATCTTTAAATCAATATTTAAATTAATAATATTTATCATCTCTGAATTTTTAAGTAGAAAAGATATTTGTTCACGGGTATTTTTCTCGAATTTTGTGAGATAAAACTTAATCATTTAAAAGATATATATAATAATTTATTTATTTTTAAATTTATGTTTCTAAGATAATAATAAATTATTAAAGTATTTTTAAATAATAATGATGTATTTTTATATTATTATTTTAGTTTATATTTTATATTTAATTATTATAATTTAAAATATTTTATTAGGAAAAAATTATCATTAAGTAATTTTTTCTTTAAAAGCCTAAAAATAAAAATTTA